>JAHXJK010000087.1:0-166054 GCA_019395245.1 Botrytis pseudocinerea | reverse complement strand
GAGATCCAGGGAATCCAGCGGACAAAAGACAGGAAGTCAATTGTATAGCACAAGTATTTGCAGCAGCCAAACAAGAATTTTGATCGGCGAAGGGAGGGAGGGGACTAGAACACCAGTTTCCAACTTTATATTCGCAGGTTGAAGTTGGAGTTGTGACAATAGTGGTAGTGCAAATTGTAGCGCTAGTTTTTGGTGTAGTCGAAGAGGCAGTAGTAGATGGTTGCGTGGATGATATGGAGTTCGAGGGTGAAATGGAAGTTGTCGAGGATGTTGAAGCAGCTGAAGATACCGAGGATGAAGAATATGTCGTTGTCGAAGATTGAGGAATAGTGGAAGGCGAAGAAAGCGAAGAAATCGTGGAGGAAATCGTAGAGGAAGAGAATGTCGGAGACGTTGGTCCTGCTGTCGAGGAAGCTGATGATGATGGAGGAGTAGAAGAGATTGATGACTACAACACAAAATTTTCAGTACATGCATCTCAAAGAAATAGTTTCATTCAAAAATGAGTGTTCAAAGCAGTATTAGATAACGGAAAGAATTCCAAACATGAACATGAGACTGCTCCTTCATTTTGAAAAGAGAGTCAGATATAGATTCAGATTGAACTTACCGTTGATAATGGTGGATTAGATGAAGGAGGTAAAATCGAGGAAGAAGGTGCGGGAGCCGATGAGTATGTCGTTGGTGGCGACGAGTAATATGGCAGAGAAACAGGTACGGAAGACGAGGATGGAGTAGCTGATAAAACGGATGACTGGACTTTCCAGAGTCAGTACCATTCTATTTACCAAAAAATCACAGGAAAAATGATGATTCAGAGCTTTGTAGGAAATAAAGGGATTGTAAGGGCAGAATTTTAAAAAGTAGAGAACTTGAAGTATTAAACTGATTATTCTTACCGATGAGGAGGCTGGCGAGGAAGAAGAAGCCGACGAGGAAGAAGCAGGTGAAAAAGAGGCAGATGAGGAAGAGGCAGATGAGGCTGGGGAAGAAAAGGAAGAAGCTGAAGTAGGTGAATACGACGACGAAGCAGAAATCGAGGGAGTTGATGAAGAAGAAGGCGGAGAAACCGAAGTCGACGAAAATGATGAAGTGGCTGATGAAACTGATGACTAAAAATTTCAGAAGTCAGTGTCTATTTACCAGGGATTTCATATATGAGAGTAATAGCAGGAATGAATTAAGAGTTAATGTGGTCATGTGATATAAGATTTCAAAAAGATCGTATCGTGTATGTTAAGCTTACTGATGAGGATGCTGGTGCAGATGAAGCGGCCGAGGAAGAGGGCGAGCCTGGAGCCGATGAATAGGTAGATGAAGATGCCGGAGCGGAAGAATAAGGAGGCGGCGTGTAAGGTGGAGGTGTATATGGTGGAGGCGTATATGGGGGTGGAGAATAATATGTTGTGGAAGCTGCTGCAGATGAGCTAGTACTGCTTGACGAAGAAGAAGGATAACTCGAGCTGGATGAACTCAAAGTTGAACTAATCGTTGTTCCAGTCGATGAGGATACTGGAGCAGAAGCAGAAGTCGAAGTAGATGGAGAAGATGAGCCGGTCGAAGATGATGCTGGGCCACCTGGATTACCATTGCAAGGACTCTCTGACAACAAATCCTCCGCAACGTAGAGATATAAATTTGCTGCACCACCGCATAACTCGGTGGTATTAACATTACAGGTCATTTGACAATTTGACTCATCGACTTTTGCGGTTCCATTACCAAGTACAACACCACAATAACATTCTTGTGAATATTCAACTCCAGCAAAAGCATAACCTCCTTCTTTGCATGCATGAAGACAAGCTTCGATTGTTAAATTGGCGTCGGGGATTTGATCTTGTCTCCATGCAAGAGTGCGACCATTAGGCCCGAGATCAGAATAACACCCCATTGGTGTGTAATCAGAAATGGTGGTATTATCGACGGTTGGGAATGTGGTATCTTGGTAAACAGAGACAATATCATTTCCACCGCACGATTCAGTGTTATTTCCAGTACATGGAAAAGAACAATTTGATTCGGATGTTTGTGGGCCACCAACAGAGGCACCGCAAAAGCATTGACCATAGCTGTAAATAGGTCAGTCATCGTTCGGGGTCTTCAAGTAGCAAAAGATAGCCGTCTGTCATTGGTAGGTTTCAAAGTATTGCGTCTGTACTTACTATTCTAATCCAGCATATTTGTATCCATTGCCTACATTAGATTAGTTGTCATTCGATAGAAGTTGAATTTCAAGACTATACCTTTACAGAAATCAATACAAATTTCAACAGTCATGTTTTGACTATTGAGATCGGTCCTAAATAATAAAGCACTCGGGGAGCTTGGATCTATGAAACAACCTGCGTAAAAAAAGTCCGTGGTATTTGTACATGTAGGAAGTTCTGGTGCCCATCTTTCGGCTAGTAAAGGACCAGCATTAGTGCCTAAAAAGAGCGTCGCTATTGCCGTTGCAATCGAGAGGAATGTGAAGCTTAACATCTCGGATAACGATGAGGCTAGCAAAAACAAAATACTGGAGAGCAATATATGTCAAAAGAAATCTGGGATTGCTGGAACCACTTTTAACATGAAGGAGAATAAACTTTGGGGATGGGCTGAGACAATATATACCTTTTTCGCGCTCAGAAACGATGGTAATGAAGGTACAGTCTTCATAGAGAGAAACTTGGTGTTCATTTGTGCCAGCGACCAAAATAATTACGCAAAATTATCCATGTAGTCAGTCCTAGTATTAAACACAGCATTATTTGCAGATAAAATCGCGTGGCGCATGCATGGTAACTGTACAATCTTTCATGTTGTGAGCTCTAGATAGTATGATAACGAAGAAATCTAGACAAGACAATAGCTGACTATCGAATTCCGACGAATTCACACTTGCTCGGCTTTGTGGCAAGCCGAAAAAATTGCAGATGCATTTCCAAGCTATGTTATGTATATCTATCTCGGTGAAATTATGGATTATCACAAGTGGAAGATTTTGACGGCTTTGAGGCGCAGAGGCGCGATAAAGTGTTTTCCCCCGAAACCACTTTTAAAATATGATGAGCATATTGCTGATTCTTGACTCATCGGAGGAATCATCTATTATCATAATGTGTTCAGTCAAAAAAATGGTTCATATCAGCTTGAAATAGAAATTAAAAAGCCTTGAGTGTGTGATTGCTCCTTTCTTGTGAGCCTTGACATCAACCAAAACATAAAAGTAACATTATCTTTCCGAATCAATAGACCTTGTCCCCTTTCATCCTTTTTTAAGGTTACTAGATGCAATATAGTCAGGAACGCTAACATCAGATGTCCGACTTGAGATGAAAACCTTGTCGTGAATGTAACCTTATGATATCTAAACTTCCTTAGGTACCTCAAGTCTTCCACTTGGAACTATTGAAATGAAGCAAGCTTTTGCGTATCTTTGTACTGCTGACATGAAAAATAGTGGAAATTGGTAAATCTCGTCCTTTCATATGTATGCTACCGTGAACACAGCAAAATGCGAGTTCAATATGAAATGACAAGTACATCTCCAATTGAGGGGTAAGCAATACCAATTGAAAGGATTTTTACATTATACTCTTCACGTAGAGAAATGACTACTTTTCTTGAAGAGGCTGAATTTATTTCCTGGGTCGTAAGCTGCAAAAGTATTCGTATAACTTCGTTGAACCATGCATGAAATCTCCTCCACACGCGGGGTCTCGTTGTGATGCTGTTGTATAACCGCGCATTACGACTGGAGTATCATCAACTCCGTATCCCAAGATTGTTCATTCGTTTTGGGGTCCCCGTAGATTGGTCCTGGCTGTCAAGTGTAAAGATTCTTATGCGGGTATTGTGCATTTATTTGTGCACCATGACGCGTCCACGAAAATAAAGGCTGAAGTTGTTTGGATCGTTATCAAGCTTCCATGCTTGAAGTTTTCGTTTATTTGGAATATGTGGCGGTCCCTGAATTGAGAGCTCACTTGATCTCTCATCGATGATATTTTTTCGATTGTTCAATTTAAGGACGGTGGCAAGAGACGATAGACGTAGCGCACCCCTCAATGATCGAGGACCAATTCCTTTTAGTTTTTCTCTGATCTTGTGTTTTGTTATCCTGAGATTTCGGTGTCTCTGAATTTGAAAGGCGTCATGAAGGTAGACTTAGCCTATCAACCCTTTTCAGCCAAACACGTTCTTGTGCTCTTTCCCAGTAACTCGGACTATCACGATCGGATTCAAATCACGTTGAGATTCCTTTTTGATGGAGCAGTTGGAGGTACAAACTACCCAAATCCAACAAGGATGAATCTGCCGTGGCTGGAATCGTGAGGGAGGGGAAGCATCCTACCCGGCAACGCGATGTTACATGCCAGATGCAGATGCGGGCTACAGTTGAAGCGACATTCGAAGGACGTTGTACTTGAAAGTCATAACCCGCAGACACATCAATAGATTCTTTTCCTTGTACCCAAAGCACTCGCAGAAATGTTGATACGTTACGATATCAAGAGGATTTCGGAGTAGTTGGGCTGAAGTGGCGAATAGAGATACATGTGTTGTGGATGAAAACGATTATCGAGAGGGGGAGAGAAAGAGGAAAGAGAGAGGAACAGATTTGAGATTATTTTCGACCCAAGAAGTTTCATTATGTCACGGTCAAAATAATGCTGTCGGTCTGTGCACGGAGAAGTGTCCGTCAATTTTATCATGACCACATTACAATTCCTTGCTGAAATTTCGATGGCTTTCATCATAGTACATTCCTTATTGTCAACATCGAACACTTGGTTCGAGAATGCTCAGGAAATACAAGCAGCTTTCAGTGCCTCTATACACAAGTGGCCTGCAGTAGGCTGTGAGGTTGACTTGTTTGTAACTTCTCAAATGGGGCCGTCGTTATTTACACACCTATATCCAGATGTATGAGCATCAACACCGCTTTCCCAGCGGCCTTCGAACGAACTTTCGGAGTTCGGAGTTCGTCGTCACTCATTCAATGGCTCACGGAGTATGAACCAAAGAAGACAGCAATATGCTCCCACTTTTTGCGTCGGCGTGTGTCATCTTTTGGCTTAGTCACTGCAGTCAGCAACACTTAGACGACGAGGCAACTGGACATGTAAGAATTCATACAGGCCGTCGAAGACCTCAATCTGATGTTAATACGCGTCACTTATTACTTGCATGGATTGGTAATAGATAACGAATAATCCGACGGGTAGCTGTGCCGCTTTGCTACAAGTACGAAGGTAATGAATGATATTGACCACTCTCGCCAAACTTCTTTCCAACAACTCATTTCCTTCGCCGCGCAAAATTTTAATCCCACTAGACAATCATGCATCTCAGACTATTGAAGAGGGATGACTTGCCCGCTCTGGCTGATCTCGGAACTGAAGCATTTCGTGATGACAACTTACAAACCATACTTTTCCCTCCCGAAGCTGTTGCAAATGGTTCCCTCCGTCGAAGTATCAATCTACGCATACGAAAACGTCTTGTCGAAGCCGGCACACATTGTTATGTCTCGGTGAGCGATGAGGATGATGAATTCTGGTCTGGTACCCCTGAGTTGCTTGGCTACGCTTTTTGGACGAGAGTGGGAAAGAGCGAAGCGGCGAAGAAGTGGCAAACTGATACTTTATTCTCGAGTATGATCTCCCCTACCTTCTATTTGATCAATTCACTAATCATAAAAACAGAATTGGAAAGAACGTTGATAGGAGCAGAAATGTGGTATTCTGAATACTTCCTTGATCGCGATCGGCCTTGGGATAAAATCCATTACATGAGAAATCTATCGATTGATCATTTTGGATCGATTCCAGAGTACTTGGAGTTAGCTGCATTAGCAGTCCATCCTAAATTTCATCGTCGTGGTATTGGTGGAATGATGCTCAGATATGGAATTGATTTAGCTCAAAAAGAACAAGTTCCCCTTGTACTCGAAGCTTCTCGTGCTGGAACTCTGCTATATACGAAAAATGGTTTCAGAGACACTGGAAGAACTGAAATGTTTCCGGAAGTGATAGTAGTTGCTATGCAATTAGATCCAAAAATTTGATTGTCTATCCATTGAGGGGTTGGAATGAATTAGATATGTTACTAGTGACAATGTATTTCATGGAAGACCTCTTGGCTAGCAATCTATTTCTCCTTCTATACTTCTTGATTGCACTGCAATGTTTCTCCAACCACCATTTGTTTGTCGACTCACTCTCACAAATGCTAATTGGAGGGAAGGTCCGAATATGCCAGCTTTAGACTCTAGCTACAATTTATACTTTGAGAATTCCGTCACACAAGCTCGGTGATGTCTCCATCTAGAATACCACCGATAGCCTTTCATGTTTTTTAGGCATTTCAAACTTTCACAGATGGGCGAGAATCACAGAGCACTTTCCTACGCAGTTTTGTTTACTTCATATATCCTTCTTCTATACTTCGGTCAGCTTCACTCTCAATTTTTACCCGACGGCCATTCTCAAAAATGACTTCCTATATGAGAAAGCACTATAAAGCAATTAGTCGACGCATTTCTGAGGTGCCAAGTTTGAAGACACTATCAGAGATGAAGTCGTCCGTAAAATCAACCCCTCTCGAAGAACCAAACCGAGATGAAGTAGCCCAAGAAGTCCAAAGGTCCCAAGACTTGCAGCTTTCTCGAAATGCGAATTCTGAGAATACTCCCAAGAATGCGACCACCTCCAAGAACAAAAAGACCAACACAACAGCTCCTCCGCTCCAAAAATCCAAAGACTCAAGCTCAAACTCTTCCGAATCAACCATTATCAATACAACTAGCTCACCCATCCCCTCCACAACCCTTTCATCCACCATTCCCACCACCACCACCACCAAATCCAACAAGAACGGTCCTGACGAAAAATATCAAATCAACACTCACCTGCTCTTCGAATCCTCTTTCCCGGGCCACACATTTATCTCAGTGCATCTCCAACGCCTCCAACACGGTATCTATTCCGATGTCAACCTCCACACTAAACATACCTTACACGTAACATTCATCGCTCTCAGCTTCATATTCCATCCCTCTACCCCCACGCACCGTTTTGAAAGCGCAGTAATCGATATCCAAGTCCGTGACAAGCGAGGAAATTTGAGATTTCTAAAATATGCGCCGCATCAAGCATATGGGAAAATAAGCACCGAGAATTTGAAGTGGAATTTTCAGCTGGGGGCTTCGCTGGGGGTAACACAGGGACCGGCAAATGTATGCGTGAAGCCGAGTATTGGGGAGGAGAAAAGTAAAGTCGTGGGGACGATGATGAAGATGTATGTTGTCCTTTCTTTCCGCTTTTGCTGGGTTTTCTTTCTTTTTTTTTGTAGTTGAGTCGTTGATTATGTATACATGTGTGTAAAGACAAGGTTCCACACGCAGCACTTTTCACCATTCTACTCGGTATCCGGATACGCTGCTCCATTTTTCGCTCGAGGAAAATGCCCAGCAGGAATCGGGACTTCCGCGTGAATTTACGTTTGTGTTTTTGCTTGAGAGGCCGAGTGAGAAACAATATCCGTCTGTTCATACATTTCATTCTTCTAAGTTTGAAATACTCGAGCGTCGTATTTCTAAGAAACTGAAGAGTATGAGTGGGAGAGAAAAGAAAGATGGGGACGGAGACGGAAAATGCATGGAGTATGAATATGAAGATCTAGCTGGGGAGAAAAGAACGCCGAGATTCGAAGTTCAGAGGTTGGATGGGGATTTAGAGGAGATTTTCGGAGAGGTGGAATTCGAAATTGGGATTCAACCTAAAAGTTTGTTTTCTCTTCCCCATCTCCTTGTTTTCCTCTCCTATGCCCCTAACACAAATCGTCAGTATCCAACATACTCGACCTCCCGTCTCTCCCCTCCCCGCTACCCACTATTTCTCGCACAATCGGTTCTATCCACAATAGCGCAGCACACACCGAAAGCACAAGAGTCCTCGGAGAAGTAGGCCAGAAATTTCCCACTGAGGGAACGCTAGATAGTATGGGAAAAGTTGAACATGAAGAGGCGATTGTGCATGGATTGTATAATTTTGCGAAGTTGGGAGGAGCGTTTGAGGAGCAGGTTAGTTTGCCGGGGGAGAGCGTGGGGAGTAGAGTACCGGAGGTGGATGTTGGGAGTAGTGGGGGTGGGAAGTAGAGGGATGGGTTATGGTAAGGAAAACGGAAGAGGATAAAAGCGATGGATGGCAGATCGTGGGAGTATATAAGAGAAACCTGCATGAAAAGACATGTGGATTGGACGAGCTAGTTTATAGGTAATAGATGGTATAACGTATCTTGTACGAAACTTCATCTCATATCCCATGTATCTTTACGGAAAGCAAGTCACCAAATTGCATCGGTCATGCATACCTTCGCTCTCTCCTTAGATTTTTGTTTTATGATCATCTGCCATTCAAGAAGGTTCATCAATCAGTGATCGAGATCTTTCTTCGGACAGAAACTTAGGTTTGACGTCAAGCTAGAAAGCTGAAGATAACCTCAATTCATTTTCGTGGATGTTTGAACTTGTCGTGAAATGGTGGACGGAAAAGAAAAGGCGACCTTATAATTGAATAAGCTCTATCTCCCATATCGAGGTCACCCATCCGCATCCCCAGATATCCATTGCCATATCGTTCGTTTGCCTTAAAATTTCCCAAGGTAAATATTCAATCCTCCCCAGCCAGCAATACGGCGTGATCTCTCGCGGGAGATATTAATCTCAACCGCCATCCTCAAACTGCACACATATCATCCTCGAATCAAAACTGGAACCCTATCCACATTTAACTCATCACCAGACATCCTCTGGCATAACCTCGAAACTCTCTCCATTTTCTCTAACATGTTTAAGATTCTTATCCCTCCTCAATGGTTTCCGCATATCATACGCATCCTCCCCCTCTCCCTCGTCCACCTCTTCTCCCCCCACAAACTCATTGTAGTATCCTTTAACCGTCCTGAAAACACTATAGCCCAATCCTTTATAAAGTTCCTGCGCGATCATATTACTTTTCCTCACAAACAAATCCACAAACCAAGCATCATATTCTTCTCCCCCTTTCTCCAAGACTTGAGACAAAGTCCTCGCAAGCCCCAATCGTCGCGCGGAGGGAGAAACGGTGAGAGCGGTAATATGGGCGTGCCATGGTAGGTAATGCGGAGACTGTGAGAGAAGCATGGATTGTGGAGACGATTCTGTTTTGCCCATTATGTAGCCGGTGATAGCAGAAGAGGGGGAGAGCGCGACGGTAAAGAGATGTGGCCATCGTGCTAGATAGGAGAAATAGAAACTGAGATCGTAGGTTTCAGTCAAGGGGTCGAGGTTTGTGGGATTAAATTTCAGGACATCCAGGGCGGAAAAAGGGCGGAGGGTTGTCATTTTGATGAGGGGTAGCGGGTTGATGGTTCTTGAATTGATGTCAGGGTGGTAATTCTTAAGCTGCTTGAGGCTCTGATCAATGGTGTTGTCCCCAAAGGTCTGTTGTATTGTTGAGCGTACGATTTGTTAGGGTTTGGTATATCTTGTGAGGAATTTGGAGAGTATGATGAGTTGTGGGAGGATTCATGCGTCATGAAAGATAGTTTGGAGCCACAGCACAACTCAAACCCATAAACCAAAAATATATTGCCATTTGTCACCGCTATCATCGAGTACCGAACGCCGATGATACTGCGGCACATCAAAAATCGACCGTTGCAAGGAACTTGCTTGTCTATTGGTTTGGACTTTCGTCTTTTATACTTCCAAAACACCAAACTGATATGTTCAACTGAGGGAGGCCAAAGTGGAACAGTAGGTACGAATTCTTTCCTGTCAACCGCGCAGATAGACGCTCTCTCGCCTCGACCTACCTCATCGCCAAGTATCATATCATCTAAGATAAGGATTAGACTTCCAGGGACCCATCAATCCTCCTCGCCAAACCATCTTGCACGGTGTTTTATTGCTCTGCGCTGGTTCATAATAATCATAAAAGCGAGATTTGATATCAGCTTGGGGGACTACCCTGTTGACCTTAACTGTCTATAACAAGGTTCAAGTGTCTTTGAGTTTCCACGTCGACAATACAGCGAAGAAGGAAGAGAAACATTGTTGTTTTACTAACCATCTATATTTGTGCGCGGAGTCACAATCACTCACTCATACCATTATACTACGACTCCTACGACTTTGCTACGGCTTTTTAGGAATACGAATACTGGTTCATATTGCAGATCGAAATAAATTCGTTTTAGGAAATCGAATAGGAGAGAATATATTACATACAACTGTAGGAAATCTATGCCACAACAAACAGAAGGAAAACATAGAAGCACACCACCGCATACGATTCTGAATCACGAAATTTCCTACAAACAATAGAAAGACCGAGAAACTAAACTTCGATACCTCTCAAAATGCCTCCTTCACCACAAACGCCTAGGCATAGTCGACACCCTTCCGCACTGGATTTTT
Source organism: Botrytis pseudocinerea (assembly GCA_019395245.1). Taxonomy (NCBI): domain Eukaryota; kingdom Fungi; phylum Ascomycota; class Leotiomycetes; order Helotiales; family Sclerotiniaceae; genus Botrytis; species Botrytis pseudocinerea. The sequence goes on along the minus strand of JAHXJK010000087.1, from coordinate 155,604 downwards.
CACCCTCAACAATGAGCCATTCACGCAGACTTTCCAAATCTTCCATACATACACCAACTACACCAAATCACATGAGTCGAGAGTTTAGTAGTAGTGTTGATGGGGTTGGTATGGATGTACTTGGATCAGCGCAAAATGGAGGAAATGGACTTGGAAATCTAGCAGATGAATTAGCAGATGCATGGAGTGAGGACGAAGGAGAAATGGACGAAGCAGATCTTAATTTTCAAAACACTGCACCAGCCGATTCGGATAATGAGGATGCGGAAGGAGACAAAAATGCAGTGAGGGATAGTGGTGTAGACGTTACTAGTCCGAAAAAACAACATACAGTTATGAACTCAAATTCCACTTTGACGCCTCCGACAGCCGGACATGGAAGAGTTCACGCGTTGGGCCATGCTAGGTCGCCGTCCGAATATGATGGGAGTGACTACGGAGGAGATTCGGATTTGGAGAGTCCGGCCTTTGGGCCGGCTTTATTGGCGAGAATGGATATGGTGGAGGGGTTGGCAAGGAGGGGTACGGAAAATAATGGGAGTCAAGCTGATGGAGTTGTTAAGAGGGTTATTGAGAGTTTGAAGGATTTGGGAGGTCAGTCTGGGGTCGAGGGAAATACTACTAGGTTCGTCATTCTCTCTGGATGTTCTATATCTTTCATTTGCCCCCTTTTGTCGGCGAAAATCACTTCATACTTCTATAAAAAATACTAACCGAAATAAAAGACTGGTAACAACCCATACAGCCCTTTCAACGCATCTCCTCCATCAAACCCGTCTCATCCAGAACCTTTCCCACCCCCTCTTCTCTCCTCTGTCCGCGCCGCCTACTCCGGAATTCATAGACACACTCCTCCCTCTTCTCGATACCCTTAGCGATTCTATCCCTCGCCCTTCAACGCAATCCCTTTCGTCAATTACCTCATTACATTCTCTAACCACCGATTTGATTCAAACGATAACATACCTGTCGGATACATTACACATGTCTAGACAAACTACAGTACAAGCATCAAGGAAGTTGAAATCAGCAAAAGAATTGGTTGGCGAAATGAGAAGGGAAGAGGAGCTCAGAGAAGAAGGAGAGAAGTGGGTAGAACAAGGGGATTGGGAGAGGAGGTTGGGAGAAAGGGAATGCGCTGGGGTTTGTAGAGGGGTCGTTGGAGGATTCGAACAGGTTTGTGAGGATTGGAGACGGAGATTAGTAGAGAGTGCTGGTGGTGAGGTGGGTGCTTGAGATGGATGCTAGTATGGAAGAGGCCATGATGAAAGGCACACAGATGCTGAGGAGAAAGTACACCCGCGCCGAATAGATAACAAAATTCAAGGCAAGAGCACACAAAGTGCGAGACGTGGATAAACATAGAAAGACGAGAAGTTATTCTAAACACCAGACCGAATAGAGAAACGGGTTCAGGTCGGGCGCTTGGATGGATATCCGGATAGATAGTCGGTTGACTGGTTGGCTGGCTGGCTCACCACTTGGATGGATGGATTCATGGATGGATAATATAGAAGGCGCGAAGATAACTAGACAGATGAGCCTTTCTTCTCGTCAAATAAAAAATATAAATACAGATTAAACTTATGACTTTTTTGTTCACATGGATTGACAGAGGGGGAAGGGTAGCTACTTTTAGTGAAGTACAAGTTATTTGTCTGGGTGAGGGGAGAAAAGGGGGTTTACAGGTGAATTAACATCTTCGAAGTCGGGCAAAGAGTTTGAGGCGAATGGTATGAAAGGTTTCGAGCGGAGAGCTGGGATCGTTACCGCTGATCAGACACTTCTGAAGATATTGCAGATGCCTGTGGTGGGTACGGCGATTCTTCAAACTCGTTCAGAGGCGGCAGAGGGGGGGGTAGGGAATCAGAGAAGACTTGAGAGAATGCATGTCATTGATACCACCGAAAAGTCGAAATGGGAAGTGTTAGCGAGTGCTAGCGAAGCGAACTGAGGAAGTGGCAGCAAGCAGGGTACTTGAGAATTGCGATGGGAGTTTCGTGAGTGGTGATGATTCATATTTTCATGACCGTGTTCCACTCCGCGGTTTTTGGTTGGACCTGTAAATGAGTCTACAGTCTGATTTTCTGATTCTGGAGTTCAAGGTCTGGAATTGGAACTGGAGGGATGTGTAATGCGCAAGGTACCTTGTTCTATCTGTTCTTCACGGCGTTAATTATTCATGTGTAGGAGACTTTAAGGAGGTTACTTCTGAGTGAGGAAGATTTTGTGAAGCTAAAGTTTGGTAGCTGGAATGAAAAATAGGGAATGGGGGGTTGAAGGGTTGGATTAAGGGGAGTGGGGTGACGTAGCGCAAAATGAATGATTTAATCAGAAATGCTCCACGTTATGTGCTCTTTACTATACAGATTACTCTGACATATGGGCTATGGCTTGGTCGTCGTCAATTTCTGGATAGGCATGGTGAATAGTCCAAGATGATTGCGTGTACGTACAAGCTCGATCCTAGAGTCCTGGGGAGCTATAAAGTCTCCCTAGTATCCAAGAGCAATTTCAACAGCATCATAAAACACGACCAAAACGTTAGGAAGTACAAGACTCTTTCTATGGTGTGCTGGATTCTGTGTTAGGCTAGAAGATAGAGTATCTGAATGGAAAGAGGAATATGGGGGGCGGGGGTTCTTTCTCATGGTTTGACTGTGGCGTGAGAAGAAAAAGGGTTGCTTAACAACAAAAGTCTAATTTGTCGGAAATAATAGACGATAGTCAAGGAGGAATTGACAACAAAGATTCTAGAACAAAAGAAAATCCTGTTAGGGCGTCAATGGGTCTACTCCTCATGTTGCCCTTGAACAGATATAATGTCTGCAGGACGGCCTGGTAACGCAGCTGTTTTTTCCATAGTGGGATTCAGCTGTTGTTTTGCGGGCTTACTGTGTTTCTTTTACTACGAAGCTTCTTTTTGTAGCTAGAGATCGAGAAGTTCATCCGGAAATAGAAGGATTAAACAGATTGAGTGGTCGGAATCATCAGCTGGCTATTGTGAAATCACGCGGGTGGATGAATCAGATAATTAAGATTATCTCACTCACATCCATATGTAATTGCTGGCTCTCTACTCTTTTTACTCAATTCACTATCTATCATGATCTCTACCCTGCTTGCACTACATCAGTCAAGAGTATTGTATCCCCTTGGTGGTGGATATAGAAGCAAAAGGATATCAGTTGCATGTTCTCCATTATGAGATGATGAGATTATGAGAATACAGGCGCATGAAAGATATGGAGTGCGTCTTTTGAAAAAGAAGTTCTTTATTTACGGTATACAGACTTTGGTTGTGCTGGGAAAAAGGCTAAGATGGGGGATTTGAGACGGGAAGATCGGAGGGGGAAAAGAAATTGGTATAAGTCCATTACCCCACATCCCGACCACCCCCTCATTTCGGCCACCTCGAAATCTACACCGCCGAAAGCAATCTGTCTTTTTAAAATCTCAATAACTCTATAACTCTTTAATCAATTGATTTGAAAATTTAAATATCTATTAATTAAATTACAATGAAATCATATACCGAAGATGATATTGCAATAGCATTTGATACGATTGTGAATAATTAATCAATATAAAAAGCTATTTTAGATTATGGTATATTAAAAACTACTTTTCAAGATTATATAAATAAAGATTTATCGTATCAATTGAATATTCAAAATCAGCAAAAGATAACTCCAATTTAGGAAAAATAGTTAGTAAGTTGGATATTGATACAAAAAGCATTAAGAGTTAGCTTTATACATTGGCAAATAAGAAAGATTGACAAGATTCTCCTTATTCAATGAGAAAAGGATCCAACATTTGGAAAGCAATGAATACGAAATTTTATTCGTAGGAATTTAGAGATTAGAATTAAATATTAAACTAGAATTAATTCAGCATGAGTTATAGGTATTATTATTAATATATTAAAGAAATAATTTAAAAAGCTTGATCTCTTTGATATCAAGTATATTAAACTAAAAAATAGGTAGAATATAAACAAAGCTGGTATTATGAAGGATTAGAATCTAAATAGGCTAATAGTAGGAAGTTCTTAGTAAAAAGCTATTCAAAAAAAGCAACCTGGTTCAAAAGTATGGATCTTTTTTATTGAATGCATTTCAACTGTTGAAAAAGCTTTCAATTTATTAGTTATTTTCAAAAGAAAGAGTGTTCAATAGTAATAATTTCCTATAGATCTTTTTCTATATAATAAATAAAGATTTATTGCTACAAAGAATAAATGAACAATTAATGAAATAGCTTTAGAATGGTTAAAAAAGGTGTTTATCTCTTTTACAATACTAGTAGTTCTCGGTAATCCTCGATTGCTTATCTTAAATGAACATAGAAGTTATGAAACCATTTTATTTATAAAACTATACTTTGAAAATAATATATATCTTTTATTCTTATTATCATATACATTACATATTCTACAACCTTTTGATTTATCAATATTCTCAAGTTTAAAAAATGTATATTGGTATGCACTTAATAAATTAAGTATATTATCTGATTCTACACCAATTGGAAAGCGTTCTTTCCTTTTTTGTTATCAAAAGGCTCGAAAAAAAACATTATCAACAAAAAATATCAAATCAGGATGGAGAGCTAGTAATTTATGATTTAAGAATATAGCTAAACCTTTTATAAGTCGACTTTTGTTTGAGAATAGTAATACAGAGACACTACCACTTAATCCTGCTTCAAATGATGATCCAATATTAGCTTGAAATATAAATTCATCTTTTATTGAATAGAAAACCCCTCAAAAAGTATTTGATATTCGAAAATATGCGTATATTATAATCTAAAAGAAAGATATCGATCTTGTTATACAGCACTTACTTTTTTATAAGATTTCGAAAAGGTTTGATGTTAAAGATTATAAACTTATGCAATCAGAAAACCAAGTGAAGCAATTAAAACACAAATTGGAATTTATTATTCCCAAGAAAAGGAAAGCAGTAAAGACTAATCCAAATTTGAAATTTATAAAGATCAAAGCTATTAGGAAAGTACAACTTGATGTAGAAGATTGTGAAATTGATATAAATGAATCTTCAAGTAGTATAAAAAGCGATTTTATAGGGGATTGTATAAAAGTTGAATAATAGTGGAGTTATTGAGGTTTAAAATCTATATATTGATTTGTTTGAGGTGGCCGAAATGAGGGGGTGGCCGGGATGTGGGGTAATGGACTTATGGCAATGGATGAGAGTGGCAGTGAGTTCTACTACAATCAACAATAATAGCAAATAACTGGAGATGACAATCAAAGTCCACCAAGATGAGATCAATGACGCTTGATGATGCCATGAATCCATCATTTGCTCCCATACAGATGCCATAACAAGATGATATATAGCATTGATTCTTCGTTAGACAGAGTGCTACTGCATGATAAACTTCTTCATTTTGGCTTTGGTGTGTTCTGCTGTTTCTCTTTACTTCTCCAGGCGTTTTGTATTTCGAAGTTGAGAGCTTTGAGCTTGCGGTGAATACAGGTAGATAAGACGTAACGTGATGGTAGTTGATGGTGTTAGTATAGCTATATGGATCACTCATCAGTCGTACTAGAGCCTTATGATTAGTTTCAAAGAATTCCTTGGGGATCGAGATTTTTCACATCCATATCTCTCAAGTCCAAGGATTGATACAGTCATATGGATACCGGAAGCTATGATCCTGAAAGACAGATGATGTTTAATAATATGTGTCGATTAGAGTTAACCGATGAATAGACGGGCTTCAGAGCAGATCTTGGAGAGAAAAATGGAAATTTAGGAGAGAGAATGAGATTGGTGAGTGATTGATGAGATGAATTGGACTGGGTTTCAACGACGGCTTTCAACGTCTCTCTCAACAGCAATTCTGGGAAAATAGAGACAGTATAATAGAAATCAAATGAGAGTCAACCTCTAGTGCCTACTCAGCACTATTCTCCCTCTTGCTTCTATCATATATTCTCAACACAGGATCTCATGTCATAATTGGACAATCTTCAGAATTCCACCAGACTCCTAAGTTTCTTCCATGCCCTCTTTAAACTTTCTGCAAATTTCTTGTCAACAAGAACATCACGAACACTTGATAAATGCTAAAAATTTGAATGTAGACGTTATGTAGCTAGACTTCAGCTGCTGGTGCGAGATTCAGTTATTTTACTGTACCTTGTAAAGGGATCGACATTCCCCTTTACTTATTCACGAGATATTACAGTTTGACTCCAGCTTACTTTTTATTTTCCTCCCTCTTCTCAAAGGTGTCTAGCAATGTTGATACTAAACAACAGCTTCGATCGAGAATAATTTACCTACAGGAACAAAATCCAGAAGTTAAACCATGATTTTCAAGAGTTGATCAATAAAGAATTTCGATCGCTGAATTGCGTCTTCATTTTATGAGCTGGGACTATCTTATAAGGCCCTATCAAGGCAACTATCTCAAAGAATTCATCTCAAGGCTCTCATGGAGAAATTTACTTCTCTAAAAGGTGCTCACAACTGATCAAATAGTTGATTAACATACACAGAATTATTCATTGCCTCCTCTTTCAGCCTCAATCAATTAATATCTCTTCTTTACGGAGACTTTTTAAATCATCTTCCGTGACAAATCCTTCTGCTTGTGTTCCATAAGTCATATAAATGTCTGTCGGCTTATCTTCCAAGATGGATTTAGATCATTCGCATAGCAAGGGGTCGTTTTTCGTGTCTCCAACAGCGATAGACTGAAATCTCTTCACCTCCATTGTTATACTACGTCTTCTAAAAAGCAAATGACTGTCCCTCAAACTTCTCGCTTAATCTGAATGAGAATAATATAGTCATTCCCGACAGCAAGGGGCTCGAATGGTAGCTTGGATTTCTCGTGTATTCCAAGATGATTCATAACATGAAAAAGGCTTCGCATAATTCGTTATGCCAGGCGCATGTTGCAGCTTCAATTTGGTCACCCTTTAACTTCAATTCTACGCTCCTCAAATCCCTGCTGAACAGGAAAAAAGCGTGGGCGAAATGGTTCTCTTTATACTAGTGATCGAAAAAGATTCTGGCGTGGCAGCCCTTACACTCCCTCTCAATCCAGTATACATAAGTTAAGTGAAGGTGAAGTTTGTATATTGAATACAGTTTAGTCCAAAGTGCTGTATTAATCCTATCAATGACAACTATTAATTGTAATGTTAAAGCTCGAGGTTTGAGAACCACAAATGATTCATGCTTACAAATCATTAGAGCAAAGCTAAACCATTCGGCTTCATAAGGATTCCGGTTCCGCTGCACAGACCACAGATGCAGACATCCCTTCTTCAATTTATTTAGTATTTTCCACTGCACTGATAATTCACTTTCATCGAGCAAGCGATGGGAACAGGCACTGCTCATTGCCAGCACATGGCTATCTTCATCATTTGGTCTTCTGACTCCTGATCTCTCTACATCCCGACCCCCGACTTCTTGTCTTTATGTGCTGCTAATGAGAACTCATTAAAAATCATCGAATTCATTTTCAATGTATCATGGACAGCGGCACTATGAAAGGAGGAAAACCTTTGTCAGTGGACATTGGGAAACAAGCAATAAAAGATGTGAAAACAAGAATAAGAATGTAGAAGCAGAACTTGTACAGTGGTGAATGAAAGTCAAAAGTTTCAAGCAAGCTGGACAGCTTAGAGGCTGTTTAATGTTTCTATTTCCTCGCCCTTTCCCGTCAAATTCCGTTCTTCCGAGTCTTCTCCTTGTCTGAGCCAATTCTTTGTTGTTAAAGTGTTATTTTCGCTTGGGAATTAGAAATAGATAGTTGCATCTATTTCAACTTTCTCTCAAAGATCATATGAGAAATCAACCTAGTAAGACTAGCAACCTTACATGAACCTTTTGTAGTTTAGAAATGCTTGAAGCACAACCGGATAGTTACCAATTTGTTCTTTGTTTAAGTTCTGCTAAGTTGAAATCAAAACAATTATACTTCGGGAGAGGTGTGGGTAGGCTACCCGGGTTCATGTGAGAGAGTCTTATCGTAGGAATGGGTACATGCCAAATAATTGATTTGGAGTGATGGGTTTAACATGGTAATGTGATTGAGCATTTTTCTAGGGCTCACCGTGCCGAAAAGTCTTTTTGAAACATCTAATTTCTTCTTTCACATCTGCTCTTGCTCTTTATGGTCTACATGAAGATACAATGCAAATACCCTACTCATATCCCGAAATTTAATTCCAACAGATGACAGTATCACTGGCATCCTAGGCACCAATCCCTTTGCTCCAAAAAGAAATCTCAAAAGAAGAGACCTTTATCATTCTTTCTTGCCTGTATTTAGACTGCAGACGGCATAATGCCTACGTTTGTATGTTTTGATTGACAAATTTGTTGTCTCGGGAGCTCAAAATGTGCACAGGGAGGTGCAAGTCTTTGTCTAAGAAAGACTTCCGGCATCCTGCTTAGCCCTTAATTCTGCAGTACAGCCGTCAGCATATCACTAATTCCATTCACTACTGTTCATACGGCTTTCTTTTGACTAAGTTTAGCAAGCAACTTTGGCTCCATGGATGGCTCGAGCGTCTTTGAAATGACCTTTTAAAGAATCTAGATTAACACCCCGAACTCAAACTAAACACAATATTTCCAGTCAGGTACATCACAACCACCACCATTAAAATACCACTGGCCCATCACTATATTATAAATCCCTGGGATAAGCTTTCAATCTACCAATACTCGTTTCACCCCTCGGGTTAAAGGTTTACAGAATGATTCGACAAAACCTATCCATTTTGGCAATGTCAACCCGGCGATGCATCACTACCACCTGGAGATTCTACTGTGTCAAGTTTCATAACAATGCACAAAATCAATTCGATACAGAGCAGGTTTGTAACCATTTTTGAGTTTTCTATACGTGTACATCATAAACATTACTTCCGTCTTCTTGAATCAGCTTTGTTATATGATCAACAAAAGTAATAGTATACTAATCATGAATTCAATAGAGCACTTCAGCAGAGCAGATAACATATTCTCTAGTAGGAAGAGATCCTCTTGGTTCTCAGAATATGAAAGAGCTGGAGTCAGACGTTAGTTTGATACAATCAAAGATCAGAGAAACTGTGAATGTCACACCATTGGTTCTTCATATGGATACCTTCACATGCGAGAAAATACTTACGAATGACCCCACTCATCACGAAAGAAAAAATTTCACGATCCATGAACTGCGGGCGGAGAGGCAGGAATTCAAACGGGAAATACAGATCTCAAGACAGACAGCATCGAAAGAAAGACAGCAATGCAGACAGGACACGAAGGATTTATTAGAAAGAACTCTGAAGTTGGAATTAAGAATTGAAAATCTGGAAGATGACAAGAAACGACGACATGCTGGAGAGGTGGTTAACATCAGAGAAAAATTGGCTCGATTAGTCCTCTGTCACGAGATAAATAAACAACGCAAACAGCAGTTAGATGATCCAAAGGATATCATGGCTAAGAAAGAAGATCGAAATTCGCTTGCACACGAAATCGATCTGTATACAACACTTGAAGAAATGGCTACTCACCCCGGTCACTTTGATATCTGCTCCATCACAGTCTTTGGAGAAACACAGAACAAGATCCGAGAATTGCTTACATGGGATAAGGATCGAGATTGTAACGTTTACAATATCTTCAATGAGCATGGTGAAGCTTGGCACAGTCAATTCGCCAACACCTGTATAGAGCCATTCAATAAGTGGTTGTCAGCAATATATGCACTTAAACGAACCGAATCAGCCATGTTGGAGAACCCATCTTCCTATCTCGAAAATCTCATTCAGAAACAAAAGGATGTGATCAAGGAATCAATTAGAGAATGGAAGGAAACCTTTTTGATGGACAAATCAAAAGGAGGAATGGCAACGTGGGTGTGCCAAGAGGCAATCAAGAAGGATTACAAAGACAGAGGATTGATAGACCGCATAGAAGCAGCGTTATTACAGGGAGTGGTTTTGATTGGAAAATGTAAGAAGATTAAGAAGATTGAGGAGATTGAGGAGACTGAGGAGACTGAGGAGACTGAGGAGACTGAGGAGACTGAGGAGATTGAGGAGATTGAGGAGAGCAAGAGTGAGAAGACTAAGAAAGAAGGGAAGTGAGATCTCAACGCGAATATGGAGTAGAAAAGTCAGAAGGGAAGTGGTGGCAGGCTCAGGTAAGATTATGGTTGGGCAATGGGAGTTGTTTACATTGATTTACTCTGGCGCTGGAGGGGAGAACAACGGTGAGTTGAGATTTATGCTTGTTTGGGTTGGTTCTGTTATGGGGAGGCACCTCAAAATTAGATTTACTTTCACGAAATTTACAACACATTCCACTCACCCCTGATCCAACCAAATTTTAATCTTTGAAGCCCAAACCAGTATATTTTCAAAATTCATACCTCTGAGGTGTGCAGCAAGATATGAAAGGAAAAGCATTTACGTGATGTAGATTTACCTCTGTGGAATTGGCAAAATCTTGGCCCAGTATTGGTAATAGTCTTATGAAGTTTTGCTGACATTGCTACTATCGTAGTCTGCACTGGGTATTATCTGTGTCTCCGAATTGTGTGAAAATTCATCATTGATGACTAGCCGATTCTGAACAATTCCCCTTCAAAGCACCGAGAAACATGCAGACTAACTTCTACCTTAGATGCCATCGCAGTTTTGATCATCTGGTGGACGTAAGAGAGCCGTGTTTTCTTACAGCGTCAGTCACTAACGGAATACATTATCGAAGCCTATCTGGTCCTTACTGCTGCATCGATTCCCACTCTAAAGCCTCTCATTAATACGAGAACGTCACACACGCACCGAAGCAAATCGAATTATTGGACCAGTAGCCGGCAGAAAGTCAGTAAGTAAACCAAAAAAGGGGGCACGTTCTTTTTAATCACAGAACCCTCCTCAAGCGATGATATTATCAGCAAAGTACTCGCCACATACACCGCAAAAGCTGATGCATATCCAATGAAAGACCTAGACATCGGAGATGTTTAAACTGGTGGAGGGGTTGATAATAAGATTAGGAAAGAAACGACTATGTCTATCACTTATGAAAATGCTTCAACACTCGAAATTGGTCGTGCTGAAGGAAGCCGAAGTTCTCTCTAGCTAATTTGGGAAAGATCTCAGGCAGAGCTTGATATCCATTGCTGAAAGGGTTTCTGAGTATCTGTATTTGCTTGCGTCTAAGGAAGGTCCATCTATTGAAAGTCGGTATCATAATCAATTGACTAAAATTGTTGTCCTCGCCGACTTTCTCTAACCTCACACATGACGTCATTTGATCGACTCCGACACTCTTCCACTGCTACTTCTACTTCATAAGAGTGAAGTTTAGGATGTAAGTTAGTTCGCTTAAGTAGTAATCATCTCCGAAATAATATCAGGAACATAGCGCAATCATTTATGTTACAGTTGACAAGTTGTGGAAGGAGATATGGCTGATGAAAGGTAGGTGCTGTGGTGTACCCCTCGATTTGACGAAAAGCTTTGATACTAGAAAGCATGCTAAGAGCCTTAGGTGTATTAGATAATCAAAGCGATTGATACACTGGTGATAGTCAACTCCATTTTACACACCGTAGCTTTTAGAAGAATGCGCACTATACCTAGGATCAAGTCGACAACCCGCTCTCTACGTGTTTTCCAATGATCTACACAGAAACTACCATGATACAAACTCTGCCATAAAAGTCATCATGCAACAAAACTACCATCGCAAACATTCATCATGTTCAAATCCCAAGCACGGAATCCTCAGGTTATCATACCTTTAAGCGACTAAAATTCCAGACTTGCGAAATTCCCGAAGTAGAAATTTAAGCGCCCACTCACCCCACCTTTTCACTCTCACCGTCATCATCACCATCATCATCATTCCCCATTCTTCAACAATCCTTCAGACTCGGGTCCATCGACACCTCACGTCTCACATCTCACTGACCATCCTCAGATCTTCCACCAAACAGTGTTCTCCTCCTAACCAAAAACTCACCAGCAACCCCAGAAGGTAGCATTTAAAAGATGTGCAACAAATCCTTCTAGGTCATGGGAAGCGCCCGAGAGGATGTAGAAAGGTGGAACCTCTTGGGTAAGATTAAATAAAGATATCATGTGCCTGGAATTTGCACTTGGCATCTTCGATTTGGAAGGAATGGAAAAGTGGTGTTAATCAGGTGGGCAGGATTTTCTTGCCATTGGAATGGGGGGAAGATAAGGGAAGAATCTATTGTATCGAGATGGTTATATCGTCATGGCCTGGGTGGAAGATGCAAACTTGTCAATACCACGGCTCACGTGATGCTGCTCGGCTTAGGTGAAGGGTGGAAGAAGGTAGCAGCATTCATCAGATACGCAACCCTTCCTTCCCAGCCTTAAAGACGGGGCGAGATAGAAAAAGGTAGCATTCATCAGATATGCAACAGTTCCTTCTCATTTCCAAAGAATGGGGCAAAGGATCAACATATATCACATCGAGATATGTTCCACCTCTTGGGACCCAGAATTCCCGCTCTACATACCCAATCCAGCCTGCTCATCGCAGAAGGTAGCATTCAGCAGACATGCAACAAAAAATCCCCTTCTCGAAATCTGCATTAAAGGATCTCCATACATGTCCAAAAATAAACCTCCATCCCTCTCCTAAGACCATCTAAGCCTCACCACCGCAAATCCCCCCCAATTAGATGAACGAGGAATCAACGTAGCATTCTACAGACACGCAACAAAAGCATCTGTCTTTACTCTTCAAACCCACCGCAACATATTCCTCCCATCTCATCCACATCCCCATCCACCTAAACCTGCAAACTCCCCATAATTATGAGTTGTCGCTCGCTCCAAAAATACCGCTTGGCATCCATCCCTATCCTATCCAAGTAAGCCAAGCCAAAGGAAGGTAACATTGATCAGACATGCAACAAAAGACTCTTTGCATCTTCCTCCAGCCCCAAGATAAACGTATCCAGATGAAACTCCATAGATCAGCAAATTCGATACCCTTTCTAGAAGCTCGCAAAAGAAGGTGGTATTCTGCAGATATGCAACAAACAGTTTCTTTTCTGTGTTCCACGCTGTTCGTGCGTGCGTGCGTGCGTGCGTGCGTTGAAGGATTGCGATCTAGCGGTGATGATGTGGTGGGAAGTGGGGCCGGAAGAGACATCGAATAAGATGGTGAGGAGTGAGACATCTGGGTTTGGAGAACTCGTGATCGGGGATGGAGATTTTGAGTAGATATCAAGATGACAAAGTAGATGCGAGTAAGCATGCAAAAAATTCATTGGTGTTTTGTGAAGAAAGTATATACAAAGTTCAACGGCTCATCTCCTCAACCACCTCTCCTCAATTCCCCACTCCTCCCCTTTCAACCACTACATCACTTGCAGTTCGTTCCTCCATAAACAAACTTTCCAGTGGAGTTTTCACATCCACAAGTTCCATCCACGGGACTCTTGATGCAGGTTGTTCCAACTCCCTTGCTGCTTCCCTGGCTTCCCCAGTAAAACACCCAGTAATCGGTTCCAGCCGACAATTGCGACTTTGTAGGCGCAGTACAAGTGTATGCGGAACAGGTACCGTAAGGAGCACCGTGAGATTTATCATATTGATGATCTTGCTCGAAGACGGCGAAGGTTTGGGTGCCAGAGACACGGGTGTTGTAGGCGCATTCAGCGGCTTGGATAGCCTTGGAGACTTTGGTTGCTGCAAGGGAGGTTAGTGATTTAGAGCGGGAGAGAGGGGATAGGAAGGCTACCTTTGCAAGCTGGAGATTTGGGGTAGTAGCCCTTGGTGTTTGTGGTAGCGGGGTCGAGGGTAGCGGTTGCAAGAGTGCTGAAAGCAGCAATGCTGACGATGGAAGTGAAGAAACGCATGGTGATTTTGCTTTGAGGATCTATGTGATTTCCTGAAGTTGATGAGAGAGATGATTTGAGAGGATGAGTGACATTGAGAAATCGAGAAATCCAGACATCTTTGTACCTTTTGCAAATAGATTAAAGGTCCAGAACAGTGCAACAAAACAATCTGGAATAGAGTGGAATAAACAAAGTCTCCATCTCGAAATCCACTCTCGTCGGGGAAACAACGCGAGAACCTAGGGCACTCAGCGATCCGGGGTTGGTCGAATTGCCGGTAGGGAGGTTTGGCGGCGGGGGGTCAATGAAACAGGGGAGTGGGTCCATCCGATGTTCAGGAGATTGATTCAGGGGAAAGGGATTATGGGACGATGGAAACATTGAGATCATTTAGATTTGCAGTTGGTTAATATAAACTGCACGTGTCTATTCGTCAGCTTGTGTGCAGATTTGCTTCAGAAGGTCTCACTGCATAGGGGGTAGTTACCATGTCTCTCGATCCCATATTGATGTGAGTATCTTCATCCCAACGAAACTCCTGGATGTCTTGGCACAGCCTTCAAGTCCTGGGTGGATACTTGAGCGCACAATATCACTTCAAGAGGTGATTCCATCTTTTGCATAATATGAATATCCCTACACCGAGCTGAGGTCGGTGACATCCGCAAACCTTACCAGGACTAGGATTTATAGATTTGATCGTACACACACCGATCTAGAAGCTTTCCACACCCAATCTAGAACGCGACAGAACAATGCGGTTTTTATATCTACAACTTAAGTTAGCTGTTCGTATAGAAAATAGTTCATAATAGAGTTATTCTGGAAACCGCAGCATAGATTGGAAGCGATGTGGACTTCCACATCAATACGATAAGGTTAATTAGCGACAAGCGATATCTGGCTTTTTACCTTAGCAGAAATGCGCAACAACACTCTACCTTCAGAATACGATGTGAAATTTTTTCCGATCATTAGAATTGCAACTCTCAATAAAGTTCAGAAAATGGCACTATCGATAGCCCATTAAATCTATGAAATCTAACGGAAAATTTCCATTCGTTTGATTTCATTATGATTTCCCTCCAATAACCACATCTTTCAAAAGACATCGACAGAGAGCGTGAACATCAAGTACTCAGCCATATAACATGTATGAATGCGACGAGCAATAAAGCATCCAAAGGACTTCGGGCTATAGCTCAGAAATCGTGTCTTTGTATCGCCGATATGGACTAGATTGCAAATGCAATCACTGCCGGTGCGGTGTGGAACAGTGCAACTTGTTGTAGTTTTCAATGGAAGCTGACGCCAAAAATGGGGCAGTTGTTACGGATCAGCTGTAGGCGGCCACTACACGTCAGTATGTTGATATTGTGTTGATATTATAATGCGGTGATGTTATCTAGCACAAGGTCTTGTTTGGACAGAAATCCAGAAGTCGTGGGCTATATTGGCAGACGTACAGTTTTATTCCAACCCTCAGCTCCGACACCGTTTAAAACATCAGCATTTGACACGAACAACTGATCCCATATGTTTTGAAAAAAAAAATCTTCAATTGTGACTATCATAACCCAAATTCAAAGTTTCCCCTCACGATGTTTGACCGTGTGTCTATATGACATATAAGCTGTTATTCAAAACCAATCCATTCATTAATCCTTTCCTTACTCTCCAAGAATCTTATCGGCACCGGAGACTAGAAGATAGCTGTTAGCACATTTGTTCAAGTAGAATTCAGTCTTTTAAACATACCAGTGTGTCCAGTGTTATCTGGCTCAACGTTGACACTCTTGACTTTACCGCCCTCGATAACAATGGCGTATCTCTTGCTTCGGTTTGTGCCCAAAACTGGAGCAGCTGGGAATTCAAGATCCCAAGCACGAGTGAAGCTTCCATCTTGATCACCGAGGAAACGGATACCACTCTTCTTGTCTGCATCAAGGGATTTGCCCCATGCGTTCATACTGTTCATAAGAGAATTAGTCAAGTTCAGCCTCGAAGGATGTGGGGTCGGAGTTGCGGAGTTGGAGGAATCTTACACGAAAGCATCGTTGACGGATACAACGAAGACCTTTCCGGCGGACTCAAGCTTTGGGTGAAGGATATAACCAGGAACGTGAGAGTCAGAGCATGTTGGACTGAAAGCTGCTGGAACACCGATGATGATACCAGAGCCCTCACCAATCTCGGCAGCAATGTTGACCTTTTGGCCTGGGTTGCCCTCGGCGAGCTCGACAGTTGGGATGGAATCTCCGACCTTGACCATGATTGCGATTTGTGTGTTTGGTATTGAAAGATGGATTGTATTTAGATGTGAAGCTGATGGGTTGAAGAGTTGAAGTAGAGTAGAATGATGAATAAAGAAGAACGAGAAGAGGGGTGAAGTCCCATACTTAACTATTCACTCAATCACCCCGCCATAACGTCACTCAAGCGTATGTGCATCAGAGCTCCCTTGTGAGACGGTGTCATTGGTGTCATTGGTGTCATTGGTGACATTGTTGTCATTGGTGACATTGTTGTTCGAGCCACAATAATACGGAATGTAACCCCATAATAATAATAAGTTGCGAGTATTTGGAATACCAAGAACCTCTAAGAAACTCTAGGAAGGTCTGAGATAATGGGGGACGATCCGAAAACCCGCTTTTTCATCATCTGTGAGACTCACGATTCTCTCGATAAGACACGTTGAGCACCGGAGTTCCAGAATAGACAATCGACTTTCTCCTTTGGATTGCGATGGTGTGATATCAATATTTCGTGCATGGTGGAATGGATGAGGGAATGCCAAAGGATGCGAAATCTGGCGTATCATTGGCGAAAGGTCGCATTTGCATCCGCGGACTGGACCTTGTGCGGACCTCCCTGGGCATCTAGGAGGGGCAGGGTAATCTATATCCAGGGTGTTCTCGGAGCACAGGACAAGGCTTCGGACAAGGCTGGGTGCAAGGCCAGCAAGGCTAGCAAGGCTGGGCACTCGACTATCAGTCTATCGTAGAAAGAATTTGGAATTCATTGCGTCCACACCACCAACCAGCATTGTTGGAATATTGAGGGTCGAGAACCATATCAGAACTACCGGATTATCAATTCCCTCTCTCTCCCCGTCAAACGGTATGTAATTATCCGTATCACATCTTGCTGACAATTAATCATCTAATTTGGGACCGTCTAGACCTTCTTCTGATGCTCGTTGCTCGATGCGATTATCTATCCAACATCCATTTCAACCTTGCGGCACCAACCTCCCGTTACAACTTCTACCCTACGCCTGAATGTAGAAAAGATTGTCTCATACATCATTGTGTTCCCTTGACCCTGCCATACCTGTGATGACACCATTTGGATCCAGATATTCTATACGTTGGGTGGTTCCACAGTTGCGGCGGCTGGTCTTCATCTATCCCACGCTCTAGATTGTCTGCCACATGATACCAAAGATTAGGTTGCCAGTCTCCTTATCTCTATTTGTCAACAGGTACCCACGACCAAATTACACGGATGTTTGCCAAACCAGAGCGCTCGTTATGGGTAAAAGAGGTCCTAAAAAGAACTACTTTGTAGTGTGTCGAGGCAGAACGACTGGAATTCTTGATGGGTGGTCTCAATGTGAAGCATCTACATCAGGATTCTCAGGCGCCAAGTTCAAAGGATATGAGACTCATGATGACGCTCAAGAAGCATGGAACGAGTGGTTACAGACTCAAGGCTTTGCACCCACTGAAGGTGCACCACATGACACTCTAGAGAATAATCTTACAGATACTTCTAGAGTTGTGAACCAAACCGCAATTGGTAATCATTTAGAAGCACGGGTAGGGTTGAAAAGGAAATATGAAGATGAAGACTCTTCCATGAACATCAATGATTTCATAATAACCTCTGCTCGACCGATCGAGGCCGAAGTCAATGCTATATCAACCAGAAAGACCTTTATTGACCTTACAGAAAGTCCGGAACACACAATCTCATCCGAGAAACTTCTCGATTCCGAAGGCGAAAAAACACCAGCGTTCAAGAAGGCAAAATCTGGCGACAATACACCTACGCTAAACCTTGATGTTGAAATTCCAGACTCAGAATTTGAGTTATCCGATGAAGATATTTTCGATAACATCACTTCAACATGTGAAAATGCTCCTCAGCCTGTTGAACTTACAGCCGAGCAGAAATCAGTCGTCAAGATGGCAATGGGTAGAGATAATATTTTTCTTACAGGTGCCGCTGGATCTGGGAAAACAGTTACATTGCTGCAGATCATAGAAAATTTAAAGAAACGGCTGCAGGACAAAAATTCAAATACTCCGAAAGTTCAGGTTGCTGCTCCTACTGGATTGGCGGCACTGCCCTTGAATGGAAGAACGACATATTCCATTGCTGGATGGAAACCAGATTCATTCAAAATGCCCCTTGATGAGCTTCTCGGTGATAATCACATCAAGAAAAGAACAATTAAAGCTCTTCGAAAGTTAGAAGTCCTTATATTGGAGGAAATTTCAATGGTTGAAAGTCAATTCCTTGAGCGTCTCAATTTACTTCTTCAGACGGTAAAGCAAACGAAGAAACCTTTCGGGGGTATTCAAGTGATATTTCTGGGTGACTTTTATCAACTTCCTCCTGTGAAGCCATTTGAGCATTGCATGATATGTGGAGTTGAAATGGTCGGGGTATTTGACCGTGTTTGTAAGAGTAATCTATGCAAAGATCGTTCAGACAATATTTCTTTCAAGCCGGGTGATAAATGGGCATTCAATGCTCCCGTCTGGAAACAGCTTAACTTTAGACATGTCAAGTTGGAGCAAATTCATCGACAAAAAGACGAGAAGTTCAAGGACCTACTAAACAAAGTTCGCAATGGTGTTGACTTGAGTGATGCAGAATGGCATGATTTGATACGTCCAAAGGTGCTTCCACCCAACGCTTTTCCTATTCGTCTCATGGCAAAGCGTTTTGATGTTGACAGGTTTAATGACTCTCAATTGGATTTGATAAAATCAGAAGCAAAGGTCTGGGAAGCCCTGGATGACTCATGTCAACTCTATCGAAATGAGCATGATTATCTGCGTCAGCACGAGATTAACAGGAAGATGGAAGAATATAAAGTCGCCATATCGGAATATCATCGTTTTCCCAAAAGGTTGACACTGAAGGTTGGTGCGAAAGTAGTCTTACTTCACAACCAAGAACAGAAAGGTGGCTTGGTGAATGGTTCTCAAGGTACAATAGTTGGGTTCGTAAATGCGCAAAAATGGCCAACAGCTGTGATCCAGGGTGACCACGCAGACTGGCGACAAGTTCAAATGAACCATTTCACTGAAAAAAATCCTTGGAGACCTGTGGTGAAGTTTGCGGATGGTAAAACGACTGCAATTGCACCTGTTCCATCAGAGACTTTAATGGGAACGGTAGAAGATAGATATCTTGCTTGCAGAACTCAAATACCACTTATTCTAGCCTGGGCTTTGTCGATTCATAAAAGTCAAGGTATGACAATGGAACATGTTGAGGTATCTAGAAAGGATATTTTCGAGTCGGGCCAATTATACGTTGCTCTATCGCGAGCAACGACGCTGGAGGGCCTTACGGTCACGGGTTACTCTAGAGAACAAATCGCTATGGATGAGGATGTTGTGGATTTTTATCAAAAGACGCAGTGGGAGAATTTACAACCTCCTTCTGAATGATGACGTTCTAAAATTTGAGCATCTATCATAGCTGAAAGAGACTGAGGAATTAGGGTTAATTATTGGTAGGTTTCAATCATGTTCATGCCTCGTGCTCGAAATGCTGACACAAATCTATAGTGGTTAAATCTTTGCTCACGCGAAAATCTACCAGTGCACTTTCACCCACCTCAAACTTACAATTTCCATCGCCGGAAGTACATTACTTCATGCACCGGCGCCAGCAAGACTGATTATTCATTGTCAATATCAACATGTTGGTCTACTTTGTTCGATGTAGAGTCTACAAGTTTAAGTGGGTCAACCGTTGCCCTGACAAATGAGAAGCGAGATTGTACGACCCGCACCATAAAATCTCTTTAAGAAAATAATTTCTTCAACTCATTCACATCACATCACATCAATCACATCAAATTGTGTATCTCAATGCTACTTCTGTAGCTGATCTTAAGACACAATGATGATGCTTACTTCGACTTGATTGATGTACAAAAATTCATCGACCTTTGCTTTACCATCCAGCATATACCCATTATTCACTAATGTAAGTACCACATCCAACCCAACTTCACATCTCTCTCTCCTACAACATACAACATGATGAGCAAAATTGGTCCGTGTTACTGAGAGGCCTCAAGAACCTCGTTATGGCGATACAACCGAGCACTTTGTGCACCTCTGATTTAATTTCCTTTTACATTTTCTTTTCCCCTCATTGATATGAGCGGGTTTCCTGTGATTATCCGAGTTTGGAAGAAGAAGTGCTAATATTGAGAAGACAGGATTTGTTCTAGAGAAGCGCATGTGTGATGAGATGAGTGAGTGTATAATCGAGTAGAGCATTGGGGGCTCAGGATTGAGCAATCCTTTCGTTTTACTTTTGGGAATCACTGAATGGAAGCATTTTGGCGTAAGATACCCATATATATGTTGTCTTATCTCGTATAGAGATAGGTATACAGTATTGCATAGCGTACAGTAGGATAGCATAATAGAATAGCATAGCTATAGATTTCAATACATCAATCAACATCAAGACTTTGCACTCGCTGGCCATTTTTCCTGTGGTGACTTTTTGCTCGTTATTTTCATAATCAGTTAATTTGTTCATCTATTTATTTCAACATTCATGATATTGATAGATAGATTTATTACACTCTATTCTCTCGCTACCTCTCCTCACACCTTTCCACGTCTTCTTTTAGTACATCACTCCTACTATTTTATTATAGGATGTAGAGTATATATATTATATCCCATCTCTCTCTATTCTTCTTTCTATTCTTCAATTCATTATGTGTGTATATATGATTAGTTAGGTATTAAAAGCCTATCTATATTATACATATCATCTCTACATCTCATCTCTTTATCTCATCACTCTTCTTTCCTAAATCTCTCATTCTCTTACTATCCTCTTGTGCTTTTTATTATCAATCTTCATTTTCTATAGTTTTCTACAAACTACAAACTATAAAATACGAGTAAAAAGACAAGATAAAATATAAGAGAAAGGAGAGTATTAATATCTAATATAATATACCACACTGTATACACTATGAATATATAGACAATCCTATAGTATATCTAACGATCCCACCTACAGGAAGAACAAATATATATAACTAGCCTAACATCTAGTATTAAAACTCGCTATTCGATTCATATAAAGAACCAAAGTCATTACAATCAAACCGACAAGTTTTTATGTTAAACACTCATGATATTTAATCTATCTCCAAAGAATCTAGATAACTATCTACATCTACCTACCAAGTGACAATGTTGTACAAATTGCTCAAGTAGGCCACTTCCCCAACTCCTCATCTCCGCAACTCCGTATTATTCCCCATTCCACTCACTCTGAAAGTCATCCCCGTGCATAATGACATCTGATATCAAACACAAGAATAAGTGCACAAGAAGCAATATCAGCTGAATAAAAACAATCGTAAAAATAAATGCACTCAATGTCACCAACCTTCATAAACCTATTTTCCTTTTTCTCGCAAGACATGATACAAAAGATCATGTCAGAGCTACGGGAACTTTCCCGCCATGCCATGGCTCGTGTCTCCGTTACCCATGCAATTCCTCAACCGAACCATGGGATTTATTTTCTCAGGTAAGACATCATACAACCATTGCGTAACGCCACTCCACATTCCCTTACTTCAAGGAATGTAGTAGCGAATCCAAAGTTTGCCTACAAAAAAACATTATAATATCAGTCAGCTCTTTATCTCTAATCTTCGGAGAATTACCTTTCTTTCTTCATTTCTTAATTCAAATCATTTCTTTCTTTGTTCTTGTTTTATCAACAAGAGTGGCTTTGTGTGAACGATTTCGTATTTATGATAACTAGCGTTTGCATCAAGAATGATACTACGTATAGCTTCAGATTTGCGAATGTGGGAGTGCATCTTGGCCGGATGCAAATATTTTTGAGCGATTACTGGTCTCGATAGCATTGCGAAATATGTGATATGGATGCAAAAGGCATGGTTGATTTACGACTAGTCGCCTATAAAATGGGATTGATGGGTGTTTCTTTGTTTGTATGAATGCTATTGTGATTTTGTGTGAGTAGGGCGGATTGGGGGCGAGCACGACAGGTGGCAATTATCATCATGGGCGACATTGAGTGAAATCGAAAATAATCTTCTTTCGAAATTAACGAGCACGTTGAAACTTGCTGTCAATATGTAATACGTATCGAAAAGCATTTTTTTTTTTTGCGAAATATTCTTTTGAATGTTGTCATGGGTATTAAGTGTGTGAGTATGAGTTGTATCGAATTCTTTTGTTTATGGCGACTAAAGACGAACGAAGTCGACAAGATCTTCGAGGCGTATAGGGCCGTGGCAAATTGGTTGCGATAAAACTCAGTCTCAACTGAATAGTGGTACAAGGAGGACATAAGGTGATGAGGGAGCTGATCGAAAAAAGCCAGTGATATGTCCCATGGAAGAACGCACCCCTATACTAAAGGATCGTCTTTGCTGTAAACTCCGCCCAAATGACCGTACGTCGAACCGAAAAACCTGAATATTATGAAAGAAATCCTAGCATCCGTTGTAAAAAGAAATCAAAGGGAATCGTGTGTTCTCGCTCGAAATTCCGCCGCAACATTTGTATACCCAGCGCACTAATTTTTTTTGGCATTTTCCGTTGCCCGAAGCCTTGGACCATGATGAATACAAACGAGAAGAGAAGCACAAGTGGAGTACACCCGCATCAATGAAAGTCGCAGATCCAAAGCTGTCTTCTGCGTTCTTCGAGATCGTACGATTTAACGAGCAGGGCGCTCACCACCTATGTTGGTTAGCAATTAATATTCACGACGGGAATGTCTTTCATCATCGTAGGCTCTACCTCCATATGGCTCTCGAGCATCTCCACGAGGAGCTTGATCACCATAGGCAGCAGCGGGAGCCGGGTCTCGAGCTGGTCTATCATCACGACCACCTCTGTCGTATCCTCGATCACGGTTTTCATATCCTCCTCCACCTCCACGGCGCTCATCACCAGAGCGGCTGTAACGGTCGCCACCATCGCGGGGTCCGGCGTAACGATCGATTCCACGGGGAGCGTCGTTGTAGTCGTCACGATCACGGCGACTGTAACCTCGGTCTCGGTCATCTCTGCCACCATAGCGTCCACCACCATATGGTTCATAGCGGTATCCACCTCCACGGCGACGATCATCGTAACGGTCTCCACCCCAACCGCCACGAGGAGGTCCACGAGGATCCTCTGTAGATGCATTAGTTGTGTAGGTGGTATAAAGAATAATCAGATACATACCTCTCTTTGGTGGACCAAAGTACTTGCCAGGGGTTGGAGTACGAGGACGAGCACGACGAGCTTTTTCAATGCTCAAAGTGCGGCCTTCGATGACCTCACCTTGAAGGCCTTCCTTGGCAGCATCAGCTTGATCAGAAGTGATCATCTTGACGAAACCAAAGCCACGAGATTCACGGGTGTGAGGGTCGCGCATAATTTGGCACTTCTCGACATCACCATACTTCTCAAAAAGACGAGAAACCTCTTCTTCGAGAAGACGTGGGTGAATACCAGTGACGAAAAGGTTGGAACCTGGGTTGACTGCACCATCATCTTGTGGTCCTGGTCCGCGATCACTCTTGGGTCCGCTGCTGTTATTATTTGTCAGAATACATCATTTTGTGATTCGTAGTTCAGTGGACTAACCGCTCATCGGCACGGCCGTTTCTGTCTGGGGAAGCAGATCGGCGAGGTCCTCCACGTGGGCTGTCATTGCGACGGGTTGGACGAGGAGATGCGCTGCGATCACGCTCGTAACGAGGAGCCTCATCTAAAAGCGAGGAAGATAAGTTAGCACACGAATCCCAAATCATCAAGACTGGTTTCAAATCATGCGAAAGAATGAAAATGATTACCTTCGTAACGAGTGCCGTTCTCGTTCTCATAATCCATAGTGGAAGTCATGATGATGGAGTGTTATTGTAAGACGAAAACACGAAATGGGTTAAAAAAGGATTGGTTTGTTTTGCTGCACTGGAAGCTGGAGCTGTCGCAAACGAATTTTTGAGCTCTGTAAATGCTCAGGATCTGTGGGGAAGAGGGAGAACAATATCAAGAAATATTGCAGGAATGCAAATATCTGATACTATTGATGGGGAGTAATGGATTAATAAAGAAAGAAGATGGG
Organism: Botrytis pseudocinerea; assembly: GCA_019395245.1. Classification (NCBI taxonomy): domain Eukaryota; kingdom Fungi; phylum Ascomycota; class Leotiomycetes; order Helotiales; family Sclerotiniaceae; genus Botrytis; species Botrytis pseudocinerea. Next base: position 131,334 of record JAHXJK010000087.1, on the reverse strand, counting down.
AAGAAAGTTGTTGTTCAAAGGAAGAGGCACGTTTAAGGTCAGATCGTCAGGTAAAAGAAGTTGTCGCGAATTTAAAATTGGGCCTAGCGCTAAGACTAACCGACAGCGGCTAAGCTCCATAACACGGTGAAGCTGAAAACAAATAATTCGAGGTATCAGGTCTAGGCATTGAGGTACGTATCATCAAATAGGTACGGTTTTACATGTAACAAGAGGCGCTTCTCTTTGTTGGATAGATTGAAATATCACTGGTAGATTCATATGGATACAGGTGAAGGAAGCAAATGGAATGAGCATGATTGTAAGTTTGCAGGTGTGCTTGACATCATATATCTACACCTACGTATGCCAATCATGTCAACCACAAAGATTGACAATCCTTCCTGTGAACTTGAGTACCATCCGCCAGGTCAGGGTACTGTACGTAAAGCTGAATAGCTGAGAAATCAAGGACGTGAATCAATGATAGTATATGCGATTGCAATATACACCAATGGCATTCTCATTGGTTCTATTTATAACCCTCCCCATGAAACGTGTCGCTGTGAGGAAATGCATTTGCCTGCAGTGCTTTCTTTTCCCTAGTTTCAACCAAATTCATATGTTAAAGATATCTAGAGACCGGGCTGCCAATGATACTACTCTAATCTACAATTCTTCGTTATGCATCACCTCTTCTTCATGTACCTCTGACTTCTCATCTTCATTCAAGAAGTCTAATGCAGCAACTGCCTTCCCGTCACATGCTCTTTCCAATGCTAAGAATGCAAAATGTCCTCCAACAACTGGTCTAGCTTTAAACTCGATACCTGGGAACCCACCAGTTCCCTCAGTGTCATACAAATCTGTAAGTGGTTTATCTGTGATAACGTTAGATCTAGATATGATTTGTTTGCCAATACAAATCTACATACCTGTTGTAGTTTCATTGACCCATAATGCAATTGAGTCGACAATTTCTTCGCGTACCTTCTTACTGGCAACTGAAACGGCAAAGAACTCCCAATCACTCTTGGTATAAAGATGACGGCTATCAAGGGGTAGACCGTACTTCTGTCGAACTGAGTGGTACCAATCACTCTGTAGTTTGTAAACCTTGTCACTTACAAATCCGGTCTTCGAAATTTGTTGATCAGGGAGAGTAATAGGCTTCTGACCGTTCCCGATGCTTGGAGCAGATGATGAGCTTGATGGGATATGGAAACAAAGTAATGAATCTGCAAACAGATTGTATAGAATGGTCCATGATCCATACCAAGAATATGCCAATTTAGCATGAGTTCCATCTCTGGAAAAGGCGAATTCATCCTCCCATCGTTTGATGTAAGTTTCGGAAATATTACGGTAGAAAGCAGCATCTTCGGTTTCACCAACAACTTCGGCAATCTCGCTCATAGCCTTGATTCCTATGATGCCTTTCAGTGCAAGATTCGTTTGGTTGGCCAACCACCCCGCAAAGTCATCGGTTGACAATTGATTGCTAGGGATAAGAGTTTCCCTGACCAAATAACCAGTCCATTGCTTCCATAGTTTATACGATTTCTTAACCCATTTTCTTGCTTGCTTTTCACCCTTGGCCTCAATGGGACCTCCAACAGTATCATCCATACCATCTGTGTCGACAAAAAGGGGGAAAGCGCTTTCAATGAATTGGGTAGTTTTGTGATCACCCTGATTGGACCAAATGCTTGCCGGCTTAGTGTCGTATTTAAGTGAATTTACCAATGCCAAACCCATGATGAGCATGTTACCACATTCTTCAACAGGCATATATTCATCTCTACCGTCTGGATGGCCTGTTGCGTTAGGGAATGACGAACCAAGATCATGCATGGCGTAATCATTACTACCGAAAATTAGCCAAATATCAAACGTGATCTCGGATGATGGAAAACTTACGGATATTGACCACTGAGCATATGTTCAATCAAAGGCTCCAGCATGTACGCCAACCATCTAGGATTGGTATATAAGAAGAATGGGAAAGCGGGGTAAATGACATCAATAGTGTTCATGTTTCCATCAGAAGAGATTTCCTTGAAAAAAATAACAGGATCATCAGGAGTACCGGCGAAAGAAGCAGCACCCAATACTTGGCGTGCACTGAGCGCGAGGATATCCTTATAATCTTCAGATCCAGATTGTAGAGCATCAATTGCAAGTTGGTCCGAGTAGTTGCTTGCGAGATTAAAAGCTTTCTGAAAGTCGTTGTAATGGTATTCAAGCAGGTCATCAGCTTCGGGATAATAAGAAGCCCACAGTGGACGCATAGCTGTCAAGCCTCGAGCGGAAGCAAATTGAATGACTGGATTTTGGATATGTGCAATGGTAAATAGAGCACTGGCGTATGTTTTTCCACTTTCAGCAGAAGTGGAATTAGAACTGGAATTGAGCTTGAATGAATAGGCAAATGCGAAGACTGGCTCCTCATCCATAATCCCTCGAAAATTGGTGTCAACAGTATTTTGTAATTTCCCGCTTCGTGAAAAGTTGGTTCGTAGTATAGCAGATGTACCAGCTTGATGATTGGCTTCAGCTGGGCCTATGAAGTGTAATTGTCCCCATTCTGAACGGTCACCCCATTCAGTGAACAATTGCTCAACCACTCTCTTGGCCTTCCAGATCTTTAGAGGTGGTTCTTTGCTATCCTTTTCCGGTTCACTCTGACTGAATGACCAATCAATGGCATTGGCCCTATTACCACTGACCCACAATCCATTTATGTCCAGGTATACATCGAGATCGAAATCCCCGGTGACATGCACGGTTAAGTATGCTGCAGGTATTGACTGTCGGAAAGTCGAGGTTGGTGTAATTGGAGATAGGAAGGATAAAACTACTTCGAGTGGCTCTTCAGATTTAGAAGGCGATGGGATATTATAAGTGAGATTTGTAGTTGACGCATCAAACGTAGCACCTAGAAATGTAGGATATGATACATTGAAGCTACAAATGAATTAGTCCTTGTTTGCAATTCAACACCGAATGTCAATAGCTTCAAACCCTACCTGTCTCCGGTTTTGCTCAATGAATCGTGAGGTCTACCCAACAATGGATAGACAGTATCGGCGCCTGGTACCGAGGCAAGTACAGAGAATCCAATCTGTATAAAATGGGAAATTTAGTGACCAGACCTCGATGAAATGACGGAGAGATATTCTTCAATTCCATACCTCTTGACCTGTCCAAAATATGGGCCAATGTTCCCATGGGTTCTCTCTTGCATGTCCCAACCAAGCACTCAGATATGGATTTCGCACAATCAACGGTATCACTGGCGGGGTCAATGTAGACGCTTGTGCGACCGTCGCTGCTATTGCAGATGCAGCCTGGAGGTAATTTGTCCAACGCATGGTTGATATGTTATGTTGCGTGCATATATGTATGTACTCGTATCATCCAAGTGCCATCAAAAGAGACGATCCAGAAGAGTCAAGAAGGGATGAAGAAATCAGATAATATGTAAAGATTCACAAACTGTTCCGACTCCAATGATGAAGAGTAGTAAACAGTCGATGATTAAGAGAACGACGAGAGAGAATTGCTTACCGGGCTTTGTTCTTGCGGATAGACACTCATGAGACCAAACTTACTCTTTTCCATACCTTAGTAGGTAGGAAGGGGCCTTGGTGCACCCACCCACCACTCAGCGTGCGAGACAACCGGCTCCGGCTCCATCTTACTTATTAACCTTTTCCCCTGTTCTAGTATGTTGTCATGAGACGGGAAATGCGGGGGCTAGCGCTGTTTGCATAACTCCATGTTATGTTATGCAGTTATCCATAAAATTATGCTTCTCCACCCACCACCAGGCGAAGTGGGTTCTCAATTTGGGCTACCGTCGACCACCATCCCATCAACGCCATCAACACCGCCAACGTGTCTCAGAATAGGTTCAGACGACAACCTTCAAAATCATGACTGTAAATCGATAGTCACGCACTAGTCGACCGCTTGGAAGAGCCGACTATCAGGTACACTGCCAAGTCATGTCTAACACATGAATCAAAAACTACATAGGTAGAGACGAATGTGGCATCCAAGTTGGAGTACCAAAAGATCATCTGAATCAATGCTTTCCTAAGCTACCTACCTATACTCGGCGATGCGCGAATCGAAGCCCATGCCAATATGGTGATAATTCTTTTTGAACCAATCATGTTGGCACTTCAGATAGCCATTGATGACTTGGCATCCACTACTACTTGAGGTTACATCCCCAAATGATGACAGCCCCCATCCCGAATTCCTACTTTTCTCGTTCTCAAATGCCCTTTTCTTCTTCCCCCCATCCATCTCATCAGTCTCCAGCCTGTTTACAAACACCATCATGTCGATGAAAGGTAAAGTAATCGCCATCACGGGCGGTGCATCGGGAATCGGTCTTGCTACAGCTAAGCTTCTTAGTTCACGTGGCGCCATCGTCTGCATTGGTGATATAGCCAAGGAATCCCTTGAAACTGCCCTGGAGGGTAGTTTTGTCACACAGGTCAAGGGCTCGATAGTTGATGTTTCAAATCGTAAATCAGTCGAAGGTTGGATTGACGAGATTGTGAATGAATTTGGGAAGCTTGACGGTGCTGCCAACTGTGCGGGGATTATTGGTAAGCATCATGGGGTGAGGAAGATCCAAGATCTAGAGGATGAGGAATGGGACAAAATCATTGCGGTCAATCTAACCGGTATGATGTACTCTCTAAGGGCTGAGCTGTCCAAGATTGAAAATGGTGGAAGTATTGTCAATGTATCTTCCATTGCTGGAACGCACGGTTAGTCATTTTCATCACATCGAGATGTTGGAACTCGTGCTCATACAAAGCAGGATTTGCGAAAATTGGACCTTACGTCGCCAGTAAACATGGAGTTATTGGCCTCACTCGTACTGCCGCATTAGAAGTCGGTGACAGAAATGTACGAGTGAATGCTTTAGCTCCTGGTCCGCTCGACACACCAATGATGGGACAAGCTCGAGAGACTCATGTAGATGAGGGTAAATACGATTCTATTGTCTTGAAAAGACTGGGTACCGGAGACGAAATGGCTGCGATAATTGCCTTCTTGCTGAGTGAGGAGAGTTCTTTTGTTACTGGGGCAGTTTACCATGGAGCTGGTGGAATGAGTGCTTGAACAATAACATGCATCATCTACCTTGTGTGGTCAAAAGCAACGAAATGATATACTATCGTGATCGAAGTTTTTGGTGCCTCTCTAGGCGTAAGGGGTCATGAACCACAGTTCAGAGATGCTATGGCTGCAAAACATCCTCAATAAAATCTTTGATCAACGTTCCATATTTTGTGAAATTCCTTTTCAGGTTACACTACTCTATAACCTCATGAAAATGTGTGGAGCCGTGCGAGGACACAAGTCATGCGTTTATTATCATGATTCCTAGATTACCCAGGACTATATTAAAAAATGCAAATCTTCGCTCCCAATTATACCCCCGAAAACATATCCAAAGCACGATTCACATTCCTCGTTGGTAGAATGCAGTGGCAGTGATACTAGTGACCAAATCCCTCCTTCTTTCTATCACCTTCCTATACATGCTTATACTACATCGTATCATCCGTGAGAATATTTTCATGTCGTCGAATATCTTCCCACTGTCTCTATTTGAAAAGCCATTCTTGTGTAGTGGATGGCATCTTGTGTTCTATACCAGACTTGCTGACTTTTCAGATGTTGTCTATGTATCTCCGGTTCTGTGTATATTACAACATTCTATTCCTGAAATGAAGCTTCCACTCTTCCAATTTTCCGTGGCGATTGAAAGATTTGCGGGCTGGACTTTGAGTGCTGTATATGTGCAGTTGTTTTTATGTGATAGGGAAAGATGTGGATGGGTGAGGAATTGCTTCGTAATGGATGGATGGGATGAGATGGTAGACGATTTGTCATTTCTCCTTTGGGGAATGGGTATTTGTTTTATGAAATTTTTGCTTATAGGGTGGGAAGAGTATCCATCTTGATTCGATTTTGAAGTGTGAAGAGTGTTGGATCGATCCATGAAATTTAGGAGAAGTACTGGGAGCTTTTCTTGATTAAAATTATAACGATGGGTATTTGATCGATGTGGTGTCGATTTATCTTTACTTTGGATCTGTATATGAATGGTAACTTGACGAGTCAGAATTCTGCTAGTTCGACAAAGGCTTTCGGGGAGGATTGTCAAAAGAGTTCGAGTGTTGTCCCTGTCTATTGTTGCCGTTTTTGCTGATTTTGTGCTGTTTGATATTGTTGAGATGATCTTTTCAACTTGTTATACGTCGTATTTCTGCACATTTAGGGCCATTTGTGACGAGTTCCACATGACCTATTTTGTGTGACCCTGGAAGAATACAATGGCTGAATCACCTTGGTCGATCTGTCGAACTTGTTGATTTTATTTGATTTTGTAAAACTATGTAGAAAAGAGGTTTAAATAACCAGCAAGATGGCTACAAGAGATCGAGGTTTCATTATGGGACTCGGAGTAAATCTAATTCTTTGCTAGACTAGCTTTTAACCTAGTGCTGTATCGATAACCACACATACTTGAGGGTCACATAAACTTTAAGATGATGCCCGAAGAATTATTTACTCTATGCATCTTCCAAGATCTTTGCCGCACCTTTCTCTGCAACTCCATACACAGTCCCCTGCAAATGTCCTCCAACAATCATCGGAATCACACTCGCATCCACAACTCTCAAGCCCTTCACACCATAAACTCTCAAGCCATCATCCACCACACCACCCAATTCTCTCGGCAACATCGATGCAGTACCCGAGTGATGATGCTCAGTCGCTACCGATTGCCTCACATATTCCTCAATTTCAGCTTGGGTTGTCACACTCGACCCTGGATATGATTCTGTGAGATTGATCGCTTGAAGAGAGGGTGTAGTACGCATGAAACGCGTGTAATTGAATGCGACAGTAAATTTTAGCAAATCGATTGGATGAGAAAGGTAATTTGGATTTAGGAGAGGGAAATCGAAAGAAGAGGTTGAGGAAATGGAGATCCGGCCACGAGAGAAGGGGAGCTGAATGGCGGGGATGATGATCCCATCGCTAACAATCATCTCCATGTGAGATGTGTTTGTGGAGAGCAGGTTAGAGGCGAGAATTTGATGTTGAAGTTTGTAACCAGCAAGCACGGAAGAAGGGGTAGATGGGAGGAGGTACTGGGATACATTTGTGGATTGGGAAAGAGATTGGAGCGTGGACAGGGTTGATGGGGAGGAACCATTTAGGATTGTGGCGAGGGGGAGGAAAGCAAAGACATTTGCTGATGCGGTTGTGAAGGGCCCTATCGATTAAAATAATGTGTTAGTATGACCATATACCTCGAAGAATTATGGAAAACGGTAGCCCACCTTCCCTTTTCTCGTGATACAATTCTAGCTGTTCCGCAAGCCACGTAGCATTCGTACTTAAATTTCCAGTTTGAATCGCGATGTTTGGAGCTTCAAATGACTCAAATTAGTAAAGCATTCAAACTCAAGTTGTCCAAATCGACTGGAAATAAAACAACGTACCATTGTTAACAGTGGTGAGGAATATGTGATCTTGGTAATTCTCGCCAACACCTTCACTCTCGACTATGACATCAATTCCTAAATCTTCCAACACATCACGTCGTCCTATTCCAGAGATCTGTAATAATTGCGGAGTTCGCTGTGCTCCGGCACTTAGTATCACCTCTTTCTTAACATTCACTGTGAATTTCTCTTCATTCACACTAGCTGCATATTCTACTCCTGTGGCTCTTGGCTCTTTTGAGTTCGTAGACGAATAATTAGAAGGAGTAGAGAAAAGAATTTTAGTAACAGTATTGGAAGTCAATACATGTAAGTTTGGACGAACAGTCAAATTAGAGCTTGGGGGCAAAAAAGATTGAGATGTACTGCGTTCTTTGGTATCGGGGGTAATAGAAGAAATGATGAAGAACACGCCGGCATTGAGACCTGCAAGAGAGTCGTTTATATAAGAGACGCCGAGTTCGAAGAAGGCGCCTAAGAAGTTTTCTGGGGGGTTTTAGATTGGATTCTTTGGTTCTTGCAAAAATTGACAAGACAAATTGTGCAAGCAAAAACTTACTGGTACTAGGCCAAAAAAAGTTCGCGTATCCATTCTGGACAAAACCACTTTCCCCATGGACGTTCGCATCATATTCAATGCCCCAGTCCTGCACTTCCTCTTCATCAGCAGGAGTGAAATGTTCGCTTGCCTTAAAATAAGGAAGCAGACCCTCCCAATTCCATCCAGAATTTCCGAGTTCTTCCCAATGATTATATTCAGCTGCATTACCGCGCATGAATGCCATTCCATTTATGGCAGAAGAACCGCCAATTACTTTTCCAGCCGGCAGATCAAGCGATCTATTTCCGAGGTTTGATTGCGGTATTGAGGTTGTATTCCAATCGTAGATTGAGCCACGAGCACCGTTACCAAGAACGGGGAGGTTGCCGGTAGTAATTAGAGGGACTGTTATGAAGTCTTCATTTTTGTGACTGAGATAACGTGAGTATGGGGAGTGTCATAAGAACTTCAGGTCGTACAAATTTCCTGCCTCGATCACGAGAACTGTGGTATCTGAATCGTTGTTAACAAGAGTAAAATGAAGATTCTTTGAGATAATAAACCTACTGGCATTCTTGGACAAGCGATTTGCAACGACAAGTCCACTTGTTCCTCCTCCTACTATCACATAATCGTAAATTGGTAGGAGATCTGCTGATCTTTCAAGAACCTTCCCGGAAAACACTGGGTGACATGCCACATCCTGAAAGATGGATAAAAAGAACACGAACGAAAACGACAGATACATCTTCTCCGATGTGAAGAACGTCAGTGATCAGAAAGGAAGTGGATGATGGGTATCCCGCGCAGGTCATATACACTGCAATTTTTTTGTTGATACTATGTTAAGTGGATGCCCGAATCAAGATCTGCATCATAAGCATACTTTAATGATTGTTATCTGGTTATTGGTTGAGACATGGTTATTCACCTCCGATTCGTCGCTGGCTGCAGCAATCTAGATCCTTAATATCGATTGGAGCGAGCTGAAAAATGCCGCCGACCCCAGACACAGGCATGGTGGGGCAGTATTAACAATCTTCAGCAATTCCGAGGTTCGGTTGCCATTGAATACGGAAGAAATGATGTTATTTTATGATTGGGTTTTCTGCTTGGGTGTTTATTTAGCTTCGGGATTATCACCAGAAACATCGACATAAATGTGCATAGGACATAAATAACGATGACAAAACACAGGAACAAGTTTTTTGCTATGAAATGAATGTTATGACAATCATAGCAATTGCCATAGACAGTACAATCTCAATAATGCAACAAGTACTCAACTTCCCAAAACACGAAATCAGAAATGCAGGTGCTACGGGAAATGTCCAATAAAATGAATGTAAAGGAGACCAGAGACTGGTAGAGCGGGAGAGATAGATTCTAGTTCCTGCATGAGTGACAGCATATCTATGTTTCGCTTAGGAAAGCCGTGATGTTGGTAGTCTTTGGGGCCGATGTATTGACCTGCTATGCAACGACGGTTTGCCAAGTGATGGACTGAGTGTGGAGAACTACGAGAACTTTCTTTTGAGCAGAGTGCCAGTTGTTGGCAGTATTGTGACAAAAAAAAACGAATAAAAAACATGAGAATGGGTGGGCTCTAGGAGATCAACTAGATCTCCGCAGCCCTTTTCATGGGACTAAGACTAAGTACTGTCTCCTAGTCAGGTGAGAACACCAACGGGCTTGATAATATCATCTCCATATGTATGACTGCATAGCTCATTATCTTGTTTGACATATATCAGCTAGTCAAGGGAAGCGTTGAGAATCTACCACTGTGATATGTGACTGTTGTTCGCCATTTTGATATTGCTGCTGCTTCACTGTATCTGATATGAAACGTATTGCTGCCTAGTAAGAGTCGACATAAAAGTGTCTAATAACCAATTTTCCAAATTAACAATGAATTTTTACAGCTAACTATAATAATAAGTTTTCAACATTTGAACTTTGAAAGCATTGATAATTTTGGCTCGCGTCACCGTCATCGGGGATATTCTTATCGCCGCAACCCTGACTTATCTGGGGAAACTCTAGACACCAGGTCAACATCCTTCAACGTCTTTACCCTCCAATTCCACAATCATGCGGAATTTACCTGCTCTGGTTCGCGAGAAATTCAAAGCAGCTCAAGCTGCTGGTGATATCACCTATTTCCAGACTCAATTGGCCGTTTTACATTGCAATTCGCTGCCGGTAAGAGCTCAATGCGGCTGTCCCTCACTTGTTATACGTACTGATTGTTATAGTTTCAATTGCGATATTCCCCAGCGCTGGCACATAAACCCAAGTCCGACAAGCCCAAAGATACCTCTCAAAAGCCATTCAATCCTTTTCTAAAGCCGTCCTCGTCATTGCTTGTAACAGAGTTTGGGTCGCACAATCTCGTACTCAATAAATTTCCTGTTATACCGGATCATTTCATTCTTTCGACCAAAGAGTTCAAAGAACAGACGCACTTGTTGGAGGAGGCTGATTTCGAGGCGGCGTATAGTTGTTTAGAATCATACCATGCGGAAGGAGAAGAATTGTTTGGATTCTTCAATTCAGGAGAATACTCGGGAGCATCGCAGCCCCATAGACACATCCAATTTCTTCCAGTCGAATCGATGAGAGCGGGACTAGAGAAAGAGTTGGAATGGTCTCCATTGATCGACCGTCTCGTTGAGACACCCGCGCCAGGTAATTATTCTGTAATTTCTTGTGTACATGGCTAATACCTCATGCAGAGCTCCCATTCACATACTTCGCCGCGTCTTTCCCAAGCAGTGTCCAACCGTCAGATTTGCATGCAACTTACTTGAAATTACACCAGAAGGCTTGCCAGCTGACGAAAACATCGCTTTCTCAGAACCTCAAGGAAGAGTCGCCCATCAGCTATAACTTGGGACTTACTAATAAATCTATGGTATTATGTCCGCGAACATCGGAGGGGCTTCAGATCAAGAATGCTGATGGCAAAATCATCGGATCTGTTGCTTTGAACGGAACTCTTCTAGCGGGTACACTACTAGTTAAGAGTGAGATTGAATGGGATGCTGTTCGCAAGGACGAGGGATTACTCGTCAATGTCCTCGAGACAATAGGGGTACCTCTGCGTAATACAATTGATTCTCAACACGCAAATTCTGGTACTCTCGAGCCAATAGACGGAAAGATATGAATTGGATTCGATGCGAGCTAAGATATCTGCTTATTAAACCACAGCCATGATACAAAGTCAGCCCAGCATTACCTTTCTACTTGGGTGCCCAATCAACTGACTCTCGGTCGCTCACTGGTCCTTTGTTCGACGTCAAGTGGTTATCTAAACCCGTCGGTTCACGAATTTGTTATGTCTCTCGCTAACTAAATAACCATCCTATCTGAAATGACATGAATTATATCTTAGGCTTTGATAATCCCCTTTTCAAATGCTGGCACAATCTCATACCTTCTTATCAACATTCTTAAGCGTAATCCACCGTTTCCGACAGGTGGCATAACCAAAATGATATGATCCTCCATTATCATAAATATACTGAGCGACTTTTTTCCATTGTGGCTCTGAACTATAGTTTGTGCTGCGCCCAAGCTTTTTCACGGCATTGGTCAACAATTGTATCTAAAAACGAGTATTAGCCTCATCTTACCCGGGAAGTTAAAGAATCTACACACATCATTTTCTGTCCATTTCGGCTGTCTAACTCGATCTTTCTTATCTTTGGTCAACGTTCGAAATCGACCCCTGAGTGTGGATTCGGCAGCGGTAAAATTTCCATTGGATCGAATTGCCTTATAGGACATGCCCGCTTGTCTTGAGCGAATCAAAAAGTTGTTTTGTTCAAATCGATTAGCAAGTGGTACGTTCCCGATAGCTGAAGATGATTTACCATCAAGCAGATCATTTTTGGGCGTAAGCAGTACATTGGAATGCTTGATGTCAAAGTCATTTTTGATGATTCTATGACTTCGAGTGTTTCCAATTGCACTAATGGGAGTGCTAGCACTTAAGCGCCGATTTTCTACCAGCCTGTCTGTGGCCGTCCCATCTTCGTCGAACCTATCTGCAATTACATCATTATTTTTGACCGGTCTCGAACTTGGGAGCATGTGTCGAGAGCGTGATTGAGTGGTGTGCTCTTTAGACAACTCTTTGGCTGGGGAAGTACTTGGGGTATAGTCTGAAGTACTTGTCACAACAGTCGACTCTGGTGAAAATGTCGAGGCTTGCTCCGATGCCCTGGTGGTGATGGAGGCGGTTGAAGTAAACGATGCATTCAGGTTCAACGCTCTAGGTTTAATCGTACTCGGAACGAACGGGGCTAGTGTCCATTCACTCTCTGTTACCCACCAATGATTCCAACTATCCTCGAAATTATCTAGCTGCTCAATGTGTGGCCTAGGAAGGCCATCAGGAAAGATCGGAATGCTATACGATGCTACCATTCCATTTGAACGGCCATTGATTTTATTCATCAAGTTGCCATTCTCATTCGACCACCAATCATCCAATATGCCGTCGTGCGTAGCAGAACCTGTCGCCAGAGACTCGTATGTATTGAGTCTGTCTGTATTGGACTTGTGAAGGTCATTGTAGTCTATACTTGGAGTTATGTTGTCATTGCTGAAACGATAGGCGGTTGAATCATTGCCGGGAAAAGATGTGTGTGCCATTGAAAATGGCGTCGTACTCGTGCAATTTTGGAAAGCTGTGAAACTTCCCCGGCCCTGGTCTATACCCATCTGGGTGTAGCCCACCCCAAGTGTTGAATCTGATCCATAATCTTGCACCATGTTGGGCGCTGGATGTAAGGGAATGGAATAATAATGCGATTTGGATGGATGCCGTCGTGGATGTAATACTGTATGCGTTGGCGTTTTCGGTGAATTATTATTTCCTCCCTGGTTCCTAGAAAGTGGTGTCGTATCTTGACAGATATCGCCACTTTCATTTTGAAACTACTGAAAGTCAGTTCATGGTAAGTCTTTGCCAGCACCTGTCGACATACCAGCGGAAAGTGTTTATAATCTCGAAAGCTTTCAAAATTTTGCTCCCAGCCTTTCGCAACTGGTGGGTTGACGACACTGAAAGCGTTGCTATCCATCTCAAATAATGGTTCTGGCATTGAAGAGACTACGCCAGGATTTGTGACAAAGCATTCGATGCTGTTCGACACGATTCGGGAATCCGCGTGGTTTAACATCATTTTCATTCTTGACCGCTATCTTATTGCTAAGTACGTTTGTGATGCATACATCAACAACGAGATGCACTTGAACAAATCGAATTTACTCATTACTTCTGCATATGCTACATATGCAGGAATGATGTAGATACACCCAAAGAATAAGGCGGTCAAGCTACAAACTGGGCACTAGATTCTCTCCTTGCTATTTTGGCGAGGCGGCGAGAGACTTTCGGCAACCAATCAATATTCCTACCGGATAACGAGTGTTAATTCCTTCCTGCAAAGTTGACAACCAGATACTAGAAGAAAATATGAAGGAACACTTACATTAGATGTCGTTATACATGACCTCATCCACAACAAGATAAGTAAGTCTTGATCAATACATGCAACACTCGTGGAAGCCAGGGCCCCGAGCTTTATATTTCATGCTTCGGGAAATAATGACATTGATTACAATGATCGGGCCGAGCGCGATTTCATTAGAATATTAACTTCCAGAGACTCCGAAGAAGGAAGCTCAGATCAGTGTCATGTCCTTGATTGCATTTTTCTTTTACTTTTGTCATAGCTCTCTTCTTTACAATTTCCAAGAAGCTTGGAACCCCTGCGAATACACCATCATACCCAGTCATTCAGATCATTCACTGCCTAATTCTATTGCTGTGCGTGTCCGTAGTAGTACCCACATACGTTCACCCTTTCGTGGTAACGAAGGAACCGGGACGGATACCTGCATACTTCCTACCGAACTGAGCGGCACAAACCCTTAGTAATTGACAGGATCTGAAAGTGTCTGGCGCTTTGATCCTTATAGTGATGGAAGCTAATACAAAAATTTGCCCCGCCTTACTTCTATCATCTATTGCTCCCGCTAATCCACCACTACTACTACCCAAGACTGCCTTCACACTGTCATCATCTCGCAAGCAAGTCCAATCAGGAGGGATCTATAAAATGGTTTCGAAGCGTGAATGTTATGTGAAGACGAAAGACTGCAAAAGTGCTAGTCGGCATGAGCCGGCGGTTTGTTACGCAAGGACTTTCAATTCCACTTTTTAAAGTCTACCTGCATAGGAACCTTTCCTGCCATGTTATGCAGAACCCTTTGCACACTAGATACTTGCATCTTGACAAGTCATTTCTGGTCATTATTTTCAATCCCCAGACTTTCATGCGTTTCGCAAGACGGTGGATGCCAGCCAAAGATCAACAATCATTTACCTTGGCTAAAAAGAACCATGGTGGAGCTGCATCGCACCGTTACTTTGCAAGGGTTGATACCCTTAGTTCTTCATTCACTGAGGGACTTACATCCATCATATCTTCTATCGTATTTTCAAATGTAGGCTAGTTGCTTAGTTTTGTTATCGGACTCGAAGCCACATTGCAATTCTATCAAAAATAGGTTCGATTTAGAAAGTCGTTAATGGTCTAAGAATTGATTGCCTTCACGTGGGAAAATGACAAACATTCCACGTGTGTTGGCTTCTACAGATTGACTAGGATCCCTTGTTCGGCTGTTCGCATACACCAAGCGCACCCCTTTCTACACGGTGGAAGTTGCATGATTAACATTGCAACACCATTTTTTGGCGGATATTGTTACTGGAAAGCGCGGCTAACTTTTAATATCAATCGTTCATCCGTAGAAGTCTTTTGCATCAGAAGAGATCCATGCAAGATACTGACTTGGCAAGGATTGGCACATCTGTTGGCTGCCACTATGGCCTTGTAAGTTTTGTGTTACCTGATCACTTAGTGACGCGTGCCTCAATCTGTTTCCACCGACGATGATACCCATTGAACTTGTTTCCTGGTCAGTTTCAACAACCATCTGGTTAGAGTTGCAGAGGGAATATCTTCAGGAGTTTCCATTTCAAGCGTCGATCTTGATTCCTGCAGACACTTCCAATTCTGATCGATCAAGCATGATGTCGGGAAGACTACTACTGCCTTTAAGCGCGTAATTGCCTACCTCATTATTACTCTTTTGATCTTATACATCTTTTCCCCTGTTAGGTCTCTCGGTTGGGGGAAATCTAGAGATGATCCGATGCTTCCTTGAGGAAACTAGGTGTTCAAAATTAATGGCCAACAGAACAAATCATGGAAACCTAATTATCTGCTTTTTCTATCTCAAACGGAACTAAGGATGAGAATGGACAAGAAAGGCGCGGGTAGTATAAATGCCTTTCCATAGCATGGATAGACATTCTAAACACTTCCTAGGAAATCAATTTAAGATTGCCAGTACAACCACACTCAAAAGCCAATATTCAACTACACATCACGTATCTTTTCGGCAAATGCCTTCGAAATGTGGCTTCGATAAGTAAGTACCAGACACCCTTCACTGCGGCGTCGGAAAGTAGGAGATACCCCGGGAAGCAAATAAGTATGGCGTAGCCGGTAGATGGCTGTATGATGCGCCTTGCAGCGTGGTTGATGGTAGGACAAGAAGGGATTGTGTGTAACGCACTTTTTCTTCTCGTTGTCTCTGGGTTGCTATGAGAGTTCTTCTAAGTGAGCTCCGAGTATTACTATACATAGAGAAACAGATCTCTAGAAAATTGAGATATACTGCTGTATTTTGCGTGCATTTTATCCGTATTCATCTCTATATTCATATCCATATTCAAACCAAATCAGATCACATCTCCTTCCCACCATCCCGAGCGAAGTTCAAATCCCTACACTTTCTCAACTACAACACAGAAAGACCCTCCACTCCACTCCACTCCACTTCATCTCCTACCCAACGACCACAAAGAAGTCCGATCATCATATATATTCCAGCTATGCAGAAGAAGAAAAAAGTAAGAATCACATTTATTATTAGTAGTACATGGCTACGTTCGAAACCGCGAGACAAGATCAACACTAACGAATATTCATATCCAGTACAAGTAATCTGATAATTCAAAACTGCATACATCTCCTTACCTATCTTCATTGTGGGATCTCTCTTGGCTCATGCTCTTGCTTCGTGTTTTGGTATTGTTCTTCTTGATTCATCTTTTGGTTTCCTTACTCAATTCTTGGAGGATAGGTAGAAGAATGATGGATGAATAGAGAGGTAGATAATTGCATAACGAAAATTAGTCATAAGCAATGAGAAGTGAGTGAGTATGAGTTCTAATTCAACTATTCAGAACCTTGGCCACATATCTCTCCCCTTCTAGGACAGTTTGGCTTTCACACTTGCGTGTGTTTCCACTTGCTCTCGCTTTCACGGCGCGTTATCTACTTTCATCGTATCACCTTGAATCTTATTTCATATTGTCAATTCTCGCATTTAGCAACATGACAATGCTAGAATTACTTTCATATCGACTCCACTCAAACCAATAGCCACAGCCAGCCATAGTCATACAATATATTAGCTAGTTACTATTACATGTGCCCCAGTTTCCTCATAAATTCTACCCTCTCATCCCAAGAGCGATATTCCCACCCTTAAATCCAATTCCCATCCCTCATACTCATACGGTTCTCAAAATTTTCTGGTAAACTCCTACTTCCATTCTTCTCCCTCATGCTCATAGCGTTAACTTCATAATCATCAAACACTCTTCCATCATCATAATCCGCGCCTACATTCTCTCTTTCGCTTTGTTCATTTAGACTATGATGATTATGATGATGATGATGACGATGATGTAAAGTCATCAATTCCACTGCACCGCCATCTAAGCCCCTATCTACATCCCATGCACTTTCTTCAGTTTCATGTTCTTGCTGGGGTAAGTCATCATCGTTTTCAGTCATACTCAACTCCATCATTTCCGCCATTCTTTCTGGAGATAGCAATCTATTCCTCAAATTTTCTCTCTTTTCTGGTGTTGGGCTCCAGAGTCTCTCGACAAGACTTTCCTTTGCGGGAGAGGGAGTACGCCGCATCCACTCTGCTTCTTTGATAGGGGATGGAGTATGACGCATCCATTCTTGTTCTTTTAAAGGGGAGGGTGTACGTCGCATCCACTCTGACTCGGTGAGGGAGAGTGTGCCTGTGGTATCGTCGCTTGCTGTGCTAACATATGATTTAGCGGTGATAGAATCTTTTCTTGGGGGTATTTTCAATGGTGAGATTTCATCTATTGAATGCCTCGGCTTGCGTATCATGACGTTCGGAAGGGAGAAAGAAGGTTGTGTTGTTGATGATGAGACAATTCCTTTTCTCTTGGACTATTTGTTAAAATTGTCAGTACTGTAATTTCATCCTAATTTCGACGAGGCAAGAGAGGAATATTATCAGTGAATTAGACAGGGGGGAAGATTAAATGAATGAAAATCGGATTGGAACCATACGTCAGCTCTAGAAGGTGGTGGGGACAAAGCCGATGAACCTTCAAAACCATGTTCTTCATCGAATTCATCTTCTTCACTCTCATTATCGTATGCAATAGATACTTCAGAAACATCCGAGTCAATAGATACTGCAATTGCAGTTCCAATAACTGGCTCTGGAGATGGCTGATCTCTATCAATATAAGAAAGTAAAGAAGGGGTAACAGATGGTGCACGAGATGTTGCTGATGCACGGGAAGCTGCTGATGAATTCCGACTTGGTATATCAGGCAGTGGTCTAGTATTGTAATCACTAGCCAACCATTCATGTGAAAAGGCTGATCCAGTTCCATCAATAGATAGCGCCGAAGTTGCTGAGGTTGGTATGATTCTTCTGTCGATGACTTTCTCTCTAGATGATGAGATATAGAAAGGATCAGATTCTGTGTTAGAATCAGTAGAAACAACAAATGCATCTCTATGATCCTTCTTGACCATTAATAACGGATCTAGTTGATTTTCATCCAAGATTCGAGACATCCAGGGGTTTCTTTCATCGGGAGAATAAGGGCTGTCGCTAAGGTCGAATGGAGGATAGGCAGCTCGAAGAGAATCGTGTACTTGATCGCTGGTATAAACTTTGCCTAAGTATTTCGTTGGAGTATGTGGTGATCCAGCTGGTTGGTCCGGTTGTGGTATAATTTGGCTTGAGGCCATTAGGTGCCTAGCCATAGCTGGGACCTGGGCTTCAAGAATTCTAGGATGGTTAGGAGGTATAAGATGCAGCTTTTCCAGATGGTCCCAACTTCTGTAATGAAATTTGAATGTCACAAATGGATTATCCTTCGCATCCTTCAAATGCCAGTCGTAATATCTCGCATCTTGAGGTTTTTCCACAAGGCCACGAGTGGGCATACTGAATTAATTACGTTAGTCAAAGTCATTCGAGTAAACGATATACGACATAGGCGTACGAAATTTGGTATAAAACTTACACAACACCATACTCTGACTGGTCTTTGTATTGCACAAGCTGCGGATTTCTTCTCTTACGTCCGCGAGCACGAAAGACCCTTATCTCAATCAAACCACCATCATCCGCAGCAGCACAGTCTCCATTTTCCTGGCTGAAGAAGAATGGTCTGTATTCTGTACCGGGGTTCTTGTAAGTTGTTTTGCCTTCCTTGTAGTCCCATTCTATGCCTGGCTCGAACAATGCTCTCATCACTTGCCCGCTCGGTCGGCTCTTCGTATTTGTTCCCCAAGATGTAATGTGTCGGCCATTCATGTATAATTTGAAGTAGAACCATGGACCTTCATCTGAGGCGCCGCCGACGTTATATCGTATAAAGAAGCGAGATCCTATGCAAATATTAGATGTGTGCGCGCATTGGCTCCTTTGGCTTGGAAGGTTTTGACCTGATGCTGATGGTATATAAACCGAAATGATTGAGGACTGTCTACCAAGTAAACGATCGGCCTTGCTATCATTGGATTTAGTAGCTGGTGAGTGGCCATGACCTTCGAAAGCTTCTTTGTCCAATTTTGGTGATCGAAATGTAAATTGAGTACTTTCTGGATGTGGAAACTCTGGGTGCATTTTTAACTCCCATTGCGAAATTATTTGCAGCTTGATCCCTTTGTGCGCCGGCATGTTGATGAAAATGACTAGAGATAGGATCTTGAGATTTGAAAATATTGAAGTGAAGGTATTGAAATAGTACAGCGAGATTTATTCTCACGATACCGTTCTCCATACAAAGGATTGATGTGAATGGCAATTGAAGAAACGAGTGAATGCGATGAACGAAATGAATGGATGAATGGATGAAGAAGAAGAAGAAGAAGAAGAAAATACTGTTTTAAGAAGTTGCGAAGTTCATATTACTTAGCGGACGAGTATCAAACCCGAACATCACCCCCAACACAAATATTCAGACTTCTCTTCATTTTTCAACAGTACAATCTCATCTGATACTTCTAAGATGAGATTTGCAAATGGAAAGATATGGAGTATTCAGGTCTCCTGTATTACTGCCACCAATCTCCCGAGCACATCTAGTACTCGAGTTCCACTTGACGGTCAAGTATTTTGAGGTGGAATACACATCATATAGCAGACATTCAAAGTGACAAGATCTTGAAACAAGCTTGCAAGAAGCTGGATCGCAGGTCTACCTGACGCAAAGGACATACTTCCCTTCTCTCACTTATAATCGTGCCGAGTACCGAACGTTCGACCATCTTTCGTCTGTAAGACTATCCTTGGGACGAACGGGGGAGCAAACTAGATACGCTGGAAGGATCAGGAATGTCACCCGTTCTTTTCCCTTTGGGCTGGGCTGTGGATTGTTAAGACCAGTTTCTGGACGGAGATGGTGTGTTGCTCTGAACTCTTTAAACATTCATCCCTAACTCCAATGCTGACAGACATATCTTGATCACCTACTAGATCCATACATTTGAGGCTGGCCGTTTGGTACTTACAGATCACACGAGAAATATTGATACTTGACTGAAACCGCCCCAATCCAAAGTAGTAGGATATTCCGAGTCTTCACATAAAGAACGCACGATGTCAGAAAATGAGTTACTTACAAACCTGGAAGTGCCAGTTCGAATCCTTTGCCGAACTTTAGAAATCGACACCAGTAGCCATTCCAACGTGTTTGTCGTCCAAATAAATGATACCAAAAATTCTTTTGCAATTTCTGGCATTGATCATGATCGCTCCTAATGTACAACATCCCCCAAATCCTGCCTGAAACTCTCACTTCATTCCCAGCACTTTCTTGGTATCTTCTTCCTTATCCAGCAACCCCAAATTTCTCACTACTCCGGCCTTCGGTGCATCATCTCGGGGGTTCGCTTGCTCAGCTTTGTGATATGCGGCTTGGATTGCCATTGTTCTCGCATGCTAATCATTGAAAACACGGGGTTAGTAAATAATTCTAAGGGTTCCTGGCGAGCACCGCCAGTTCCGCGATGGATGAGTACCAACCTCCTTCTTGTGATGTAGGCACTCATAGTAATCCTCTAAGACCGGCGCGCACACCCTCTTTCCTGCATCACTCTCTGTAGAGGTGTTGACGACGTAACAAGCTAAGACTTCTTGCCAGAATGGAAAGCATCGGGAAGGACCTTGAGAGTGATTTGTTAGCCATTGAGCCCATCCAAAACACGGGTTATCTGCTGCCTATTCCAAAGAATGCCTTCGACACGTACCCCCACTAAGACCGTAACCAGATGCCATCTTGTGCGTTGGATTGTGAAATTTGGAGGGGTTGAGGTTGTAAATGTGATGTTCAACTACAGCATTGAATTAACGCTAACTATACAGGGGTAGTATGCACGTGTGCCTCTTATGTTAGGCTTGAAAGCCAGACTGTGGGAACATTCTAGCTGCTGTTCGACAGCTTGGGTTATTTATCTAACACATTGAAAATCCAGTTGCTCACATTGCGAGTGCTCGACCGAAGGGTAGCAATGGCAAACCAAGATTTAGAGCCTGCTATGGTTTTATGGCTTGCTGTAGAAGTTGCAACAAAATCAGATTTACGACTTCTACGAACTCTTGTGTCGCGACATCGAAACATTCTACGAAATGACCTAGTCTTCCGCATACTTCTTACCCATCTACCAGAAAGTTTGGAGTCTTCCAAATACGTGCCATTCATAGAGGACCTTCTATCAGGTAAAATCATAGATGACTCAGAAGATACCATTATACTGGACTCAATCAAAGACATTAACCCCACAGAAGTCCATAAAAGGGTCAAGAAATTACATCTCCTCCCTCTACAATGGAAAGATGCGCCGCTGGATATTCTCGACGACCACCTCGTTATGTTTTTGATACATCGTGCATTACGAATCGACGAAAACACCGGCCTACTTAGTGAAGTCCCTGCATTATTGGCTCCTTTCTTATCATATTCATCATATCTGCGAACCTGGACAATTTCCACCATTTTACCCCTCCTTCGTCTCAATTACGAATACCACTTGGGCACTCAACCGATACTCACCATACGCGAGTTTGAAGCTTTGGATGATGTTAAAGGAACAAAGTATCTGCTCTCAATGACAGGGAAGGATTCAAACACATTGGGCGAGGAAAATCAATCCATAGGGCGAGATTTACGTGGACTAACTGGTCCATGGCTTTATGGAGACAATAGATGGAAGCGAAGGAAAGTCCAGGATACTTCCGCAGAGCAGTCACAAGCAGCAGTATCGTTAGAAAAGGCCGGAATTATAAATCACAAATACGCTGGTTGGGAACTGGTATTTGCATGGGTTACTGCTGAAGCAGGTATATCTTGGACAACAGCCGTCAAGGCAATTGAACAATGGGATGGACCAGGAGATGTAGACTTGGGAGGATTTGAGGATGGGACTGAATGGTTGGATGAAGAGGATCAACGCCATTTAGAGCAACGATATGCAAAAGCTGCCCTTGCGACAGCCTACCTTATTCCTGAAAGCTCCGCCGAGGCTTTGGAAGGTGTTCATCGAATTCTTTCCAGGATTCTTACATTACTGGATATGGATAAGATGCCTACATTGGAAGCAGCAGCTGTTATATTGACTCCTATACCCACCTTTGAGGAAAGTTATTTGTACCGAAAGAATGCAAAACATCTTCGAAATAATCATTTAGAAGACAAGAATACATTAACGAATCCGAATGAATCATCCATTAATCTACTCAAAGCATTACTTGTAAGTGCATATCTTCTCACTAGGGAAGGAGAGGGGTGTACTGTTAAGAGAGCTGGAGAGCTCGCTTTACTTCAAGATGAGCGTGAGCAAATGATGGCATTCAGGGGATTTATCTCCTCATTTGGCCAACGTTCAGGCTCTGATGATCGCTTCTGGATCAAAATGAGGAATGAGTTATTATGGTTACGCGATTGGGGAGCTGAAGAGTTTGAGGGCATCATCGATCCCAGTCTGGGAAGGGGTGTTTTTGGCCGAATCCACAAAGAGTTTATTGAGGTGGAAGCCTTTAAGCTTCTTCTCGTCAATGCCCGTATGTAACATATCTACTTCTACCATGCCCCTTCGATTGTTGACAATCTTCTCATTTAGGATATACTCTTGCTCGATCTATCTATGAGACTCCAGCGAAAAAGCCCATCCCAGAAGAGTATTTGCAACACGCTATCTTTACTGCAGCTGAGAATGCCTACGATAATGCCACAAATCCTAACAAGTCAAGAGGTGGAGTTAAGAAATGTGATGAAATGTAAGTTTTTCATTTCTTTCCTTCTCTATATCAGGACCACATGTCCGTTTTTGTCCTCACTTCAATCATCATTCAAGTGATGACCAAATTAGTTCCGTGATTGGATCATGGTACGAAAACATGAAGATGCTCCATGCACCTACGTTTTCATATAAAAAATTTCTAACTCGATGTGTTAGTCTCAATGCATTCCCAAATACAATAGCGGGCCATCCTCGAGCTCAAGAACTACGCAATCTCATTCAAGTTACAGATGAAATAGGCCGTTATAGTTTGGTGCTAAAACAAGGACAGCCGTTCCTACCAGTCAACTTACGCGTCAATCCTGATCCTTTGTCAATCCTGAGTAAGATACTTGAACAGAATGACAAAAGCTATACACAAATCAATGATTTTGTACTCATGGCTAGAGAAATGGCCAAGGCTGGCTTAACTATACCAATTCCAGACGGGTATCCAACTACTCCGGATTTGAAATTAAAAATCGCCGAAAAACGTGTCATCAGTATGTGTATTGATATGGCTCTTGCAGAAGACGATTTTGAAACAGCTTATTCTTACGTTGTCACTCGTCTTAAGGCTGTTGGTCGTCAAGCACATACTCGCATGCCCGAACTTGAGAGAAGAAATACAGGATGTATTGGTCAACGCCCACCTAGACCAATTGATGATTGGTCATGGCGTGCAGCTTTACAAGCTGGCAAATATCGTAAAAACTCCCAAACTACACGGGCTACTCATCTCGGTAACACCAGTGGAAACCCAGAGATCAGGCATCTCCAACAGAGAATGGATTGCTTGGCTCAAGCTTTACGATTGGCGCCTAGGGATACTTTGCAGGAGGTTCTAAACGCATATCGTAGATGTGAGGAAGAGCTTGAAACTATGATTAAAGAAGAGGCAGAGCAAGAAGAAGCTTGGGATGAGAAAGCCGATGATAAGAACATGCCGGGTGGTTACGCTGCTACACCTGCTAGAAAATATTCCAACGCCAGAACACCTCGAAGAAATAAGAATGAAGAGGCACCTGTATCATTCTTTGATCTCTCAAAAGAAAGTATCACTCGTGCGCAAACAGGATTATCGGCGCTATCAATGTTCAGAGGAAAGTCACAACGTGCGGAAACGATGAGTGAAAACCATGATGTTACCATGCAAGCAGAAGTTCCCGGTCCGGCTGCAGATCTGACTAGATCTTCAAGTGGGCGAACATCATTACGGAAGAGAGATCAACTTCGTAATGCTGCTGTTGGTACTCTGGCTGGTGGAATTGGTTGGTTGATCAACGCGCCGCCTGTCAATGCTAATGTTACATCATCTGACCGCGGAAGTTTACATTCAAGGAATTCTAGTGACAGTACTAGTAGAAGTCACGAGGTTCCTGCAGTAGAAGAGAATAAGCAAGAAGATGAGGAAATTACTTGGGATGATGAGGATGCATGGTAAACAAAATGGGTGGTTAGATTCTTTTGCAGATATGTATCATATTGGGACTTTGGGATGATTTCATACCCACATATACGCAGGCGCTAGGATTCATGAGTTCACGAAAAATCACCAAGAGCTGGATGGGATGGTCTGGTTGGAAAACGGGAGTATTATTTTTAATTTTTTCAAACTTGCTCTGTACCTTATCTCACCGAGAGTAACTGATATGTCTATAACCCACTTCACCTACTACACATAATGTATATAGCTAGCGATTGGCATAATGACGTTGAATAAAATTTTGTGGTTCATTTGCGTATGAGCTCGTCGAAATCATGTTCTTGCACTTCCTCTGCGCCAAAGCTGACGCGTTCGATAATCTTGTACCCGTCACCATCGACCTAGTTGAATTGAATGGCGATAGCAAGATTACCACAGTCGTTTCGTGCAAAGAAGTACCCTTTTTGATTAGTACTTCTACTGACGGTTTAATGAGTGGCCAACCGGTGATGCGAGATAGGTGTTGCAGAAAATGGAATACGCCTCAACTTGTATTATCAGTATTTTCACACTGCATAACAACTTGCATATGGCGCGCGGTAAGTTTATTCGGACGCACATAGCCCTCTTTTGAAAATGGTCCTCATGCAAGTTTCCCAATTACAGGTAGCACAATTGTTGGAAGGAGAACTTCGATTACTATTGTGAGAACAATGATAGTATCTGCAGCAACAAGAACAGCTACCACTAAGCCGAGCGTTTGACATTGATCTCATCGTCCTACCCTGGTTAGACTTGATCACTCTAAGTTTCCAATTGGCTTCTCTTGCAACCCCAGCTTCTCCTCTCATTCTTATTGTCACCGTCTGAGTCTGCACTTTCTGAACAGGTTACCACCCAGATCATTTTCTCGAATTCCGGATGAACAATCCGTTGTGACTCCATTTCATCTCCTCGCACCTTGCCTCCAAAAGAAACTTATTTAAACATACTTGCTCAAAGTCATGGTGAGGAACAAAAATCAAGAACCAAGAATAGCTTCCCAGTGAGAAATTTTGCTGAAGATCCAAGTTCCAACAAGACTGCAAAGCAGGTGGTGAATAATCAATAAACATCCACCCGCTTCCCAGTAAAGAGCAGATACCAATCCGCTCCGACACACAAGTTTCAGCAACCGGACTGAAACTTGGAAGTCCAAGAGAATTAATATTCGCTCTTTGTTCAGAAGCCGGCGGACGCTTTTACTAGCTATTCACCACTCGCAGTTGATTGTTGTTTGGTCTCCGATCTCGGGAAGATTATTGAATTCAAGAATAAGTCTCTTGCTTGGTAGCGCGATCTAACGCGGGAAGTTTTGTTCTTTTAAAGTTTTAGTCTCATCCTGGTGGATGGTTATATTTGGTAATATTTCAGTTGGCTAGGATGAGCCAAATTCTTAGTAGATCTGGATAGTTCCTCCATACTGCCATCTGGAGATGGATACTTTGAGGTATCTAGGAATATTACAGACCTTGCAGAATGAGGGAGAGCTCTCGACTGCTTATTTCATTGAGAAAGGATTTGGGGTAGAATTATTAGTATGGTAGGTAGATTAAATCCTTATCCGGATTGACTCAAGACTCTTGTGAACTCGAATCTTCGTCAGTTCTGTAGATGCTCGGCTTCTGATGGCAACACGGAGGAAAAGGAAGACTCTTGAAACGGGGTAACGAGCAGCGGAGCAATAGTGGAAAGATGTACCCTTCAAGATTAGAATCTCCGGTGACCGTTCCGATTGATGCCAGAGCAACGAGGTGCAATGGTTAACCAGCTATGTTGCCAACTTAAGGCTGATGAGGTCTCAAGTCGGTATTCCGTCATTCCTGCTCATACATAGTAAGATATCTCCCTGAAGCCCCAAAATCTCTTTAGAACTCTCATACATCAATATACGTCTCGACAACTTTTAATGTCATATTAATAGCGGTCGATCACCATTGATGCCAAGGAGTAAATACGGGCGCAGCAGCCATTCTTCATCATTTGACAGAAAACGGAATATATGGATGTAGAAG
Source organism: Botrytis pseudocinerea (assembly GCA_019395245.1). Classification (NCBI taxonomy): domain Eukaryota; kingdom Fungi; phylum Ascomycota; class Leotiomycetes; order Helotiales; family Sclerotiniaceae; genus Botrytis; species Botrytis pseudocinerea. The sequence goes on along the minus strand of JAHXJK010000087.1, from coordinate 105,061 downwards.
TCTCTTACTTGCCCCTAATCGACGTGGGCGTCCCTTTTCAAGGATTGGAAGACCTGTAAGACACCTCTCTGAAGTTTGATGGAATCAATTGCGGTGATCAGAAGGCTGACAAGGCCTTGACTGGAAAGACTTGACGTATGGATTTTTGTCTTAGAAAGTAAGGATGGTAGAGAAACCTGGCATCGCTTCTTTGCTGGGATGAATAGGGTTGTAAAGGTAGAGTAAGAAATCTCGATCAAGTTGTCTATCTCGTCAATTGTGTCAGTTTAAAAGTTTGCAAATGTCCGAAAGTGGTGTTTGAATAAATACCTTGTCGTCCAAAAACTGAAAGCAGCTCGAATGGGTATTTATTTATCAACGTGTCGCAGTGGCTTGTGTCAATTTTCTTGGTGTTTGAGTGCTGCAATCCGAGGCGGCGGGTATTGAAATCGAATGTCCTTGAACTTGAACTTGGAATCGCGGCATGTAGCTACAGTTTTAAGCAAAGATTAGCTCAAGTTGAGCAAGTTGCCACGGTAAATAATCAATAACTGACAGTGTTTTTCCCGAGACGAGGAATGACTTACTTGATCTGAGAGCACTTACAGAGGCTTGATGATGCAGATTCCCAATAGAAAGCTCCAAGATTGGAGAATCCGAAGTTCTGCTCACGTTTGAGTTTTCGATAGACTTAGAAATGAAGGATCTGTTGAAAGCGTTCCAATTAATGGACCTTCTATAATTGACAAGAGGAAAACAGGATTAATGAGGGGATACTCAGGGCAGAAAACGTTGGCTTGTGAAATAAGATTCCCACAGGACGAGGATCTCTTTAATAGATTGGAAGGATGGTGAAATAGCTTCGAATAAGAAGACACAAAATTAAAAGCTACGTGTGCCAAAATAGTAGGCCTATGTCAAATCCGCAAGTCTTATTTTCCCATAGTTATTAACCCGCTCAAGCCCTATTTTTTGATTGGATGTGACTCATTACCCTCCTCCAAGGCACAGCCCTAATCTCATTAATGGCGTTACTAAAAATTCTGACTAATCTGAAAGAGTTTTCTTTGTATCTTCCCTTGATTTCAAAATCCACTTTCCAAACTTTCTTCAACAACTCTCTCCTATTTCGGAGAAACAACGGCTTTACTTCGAAGCGAAAATCTCATGAAAGGTACTTCAATAATTGTTATTCTTGGATTGATGGATTGATGGCAATTGTTTTTCATAATTCCATCAAGATTTTTTCCACACATGCATCGTTGCTGATTTTTTTGTTGAAAAGCAATAGATCGATACAAAGTCATTCGCCTTACCAGGCTCATCGCACAAAGGCAGAATCTTCGGAGTAAGTCGCATCGAGAATCACTTCTTGTCTTATTGCCAAGTATACTCATTTGATATAGGTTGGATCTACAAGAAATCGCACACAAAAATACACGTAAAGTTTAACCAAGACGATAGTGGTCCTGAGTACGGTGCTGGCAGGTACCCTGAGAAAAACCACCAAAAATCAAACATGGCGACTTCTCAGGGCCCGCTGGTCCTTACAAGGCCATCTATCTGTCTGGTATCAAGAACATGTGACAGCCAAGGTATGTGTAAAGACCTGGCAGATCAGTCAAATACCCGATAAACTTTTGCTGATAAAAAGAAAGCAAGTGGGTCCCTGAAATATCTCACCATGCGCATGGCGCTCCGATCATTCTTGTTGGGGCTTTAGAATATTCATCATTCTTCGTATGCACTCACCGTGTCTTGCTACCCTTTTCCCCCACCATGTCAATAACCGCCGTTCAATGCAAATCTACGCACAATTACTAACAAAAAAAGACAAGCAGACACCAAGCACCATGACGAAGCTCACCTATAAGCGGCGGGCACTCCTCTCAAACACACAGGAAGATGTGGGCGCCCACCCTCTCAAAACCACATGTGGAGGTGGAGTCGGCACCCCAGCCAATAAAGCCAGCAACTGGCTTCAGCCTACAGAGATCAAAAACAAGACTCCGCGAACTAAAACGGTGGAGAGACTGGAAAATAATATGCAACGTCTGCTGAGTTGTTCACAATATTGAAACTCGATTTGAGTTTCCTTCTGGGGTGGAGGAAATGGTAAGAGATGGATACCCCTACTATTTCAAGAAGAATAATGGCCGCATGGTCATGGCGCGAATATTTGCTGGAATTCGTAGAGGTGAGAATTTTAGCTTGTTGGCCCCAGGTCTTTGAGAGGATATGCTCAAGAGGAGGGGTTTCGTCTTTGGAAAGAGTCTTAGTTAAATCAATGAATGAGATTTTCCCCCTACTTTGATGAAGAATCTGTGTTGCGGATCATGACGCCTTGATGATGAGGTCATGTGAAAATAGTAATAATTTGTTTGAATTTTGGCCCTTGTGATGCCTGATGGAAATCAATCAAATTAACTCAATCTATAATACACGCTCCGCAGGCTAACATTCGTTCATTCTTTTCTCTACCTCGATCCATCCTTTCCAGAGAGACACCATCTCTTCCAATTCAATTCTCCTTCTTCTCTCGTCCCACTCTATTTCTCTACATCTTCCTCGCCGTAATGTAAAAATGTATTTCATTATCACATTCCGCTTCTTCAGCCGGTTCAAAAGCGACCTTCCCCTCCTTCTCAATCTTAAATCCATGTTCCGCCAACACATCCTCCCATCCAGGTTGCGTGTACAGAAAATTTTCATGATATTCTCCCATGAACGTACTTGGGACATTCTCCGCATAGAGCTATGAAATTATCCATAATTAGCATCGACGTCCATCGCGAATCGCTCAGGCAACAGAGGGAAAGAAAACTCGGAAAACATTTACCCCATCCTTCGAAAACATATCCTCCTTAATCCCCGCCGAATCCTCTGCAACATACGTGCAAATAAAAAGATATCCTTCTCCATTGCCCTTCACCCAATCTTTCCATTTTCCAATCGCTTTTATCATCTCATCTCGCTTCATGTGAAACATGGAGAGAACAACAAACGCGCCGTCGAATTTTTGTCCATCTTTTGGTGTATAATCCAACATACTCACCTGCTCGAATGTTCCCCCCGGAACATTTTTACGGGAAAGTTGTATCATGCTAGGAGCGATATCGATTCCGTGGAGTTTACGACCGGAATTCACAACGGCGAGGGATGTGGGAATGCCGGTTCCAGAGCCAATGTCTAGGACCTGGTTGTGAATGTTAGCTTGTGAAATTTGCCAGAGAATTGTAGCTATTTGACTTCTCTCAGAAAGAAAACAAGAATGCATTTCTCTTCGGCGTATCGACCGAGTTTGAGAATTGGGAGAGAGTAATGTGTATACAATGAAAAAGCCATATCTTACCGATGCATTAGGAGGCAAAAGTTCTAAACTTTGATCAATGAATGCTAGCAATCCCTGATCTTGAGAATAATATTTATCATATCTATCACTAATGCTGTCGTAAAATTTAAGTGCAACATTATCGCTGGTGACATTGGCAGAAGACATTGTGAAGTGATCTCTCAAATTGAGTTAGGATAGAAGGTATTAAAAGGGGAGAAAATCAGATATCGCCTTGATATATAGTACAATTGAGTTGAATGCAAGAAATTCAAATGGACGAGGAGGAATAAAGAGAGATGAATATATACGAGATGATGATCAAGAATTCCTGAGGTCTAAAAAGTAATCTTGTCTTTGATATCCAATTGCTTTCTTCTTGTATGTTCTAGATTCCTTCTCTAGAAAAGAGATGCAGCTGTCATTTTTTCTGCAAAACAGAGCCTTCTTTCAGAGCAGTATAGTAATGATGATCCCATGACGTGGCAAGATCAACTCTAGCCGGTGAATAGTTTTTACGTAAACTCCCATCACAATTCCCATCCCGTGTTTGACTTTACCAAAACTAAAGCCTCACATCTTACTGACGAATGTAATTTTGTATGAGTGATAGACACAACGGATTCACCATGTGATCAGTTTATCAAAAAGAAAGGTGTAAGAAATAATGTGAGCTTCGAGAGAACTCGAAGCTGAAAAAGCTTAGAATTTATAATTCTGGGGTAACTGAATCTGGATAGTGGATACTCGTAGCGAGAAAGATCTGCAAGGAGAAAAGGGCTGAGGGGGTTGGGGAGAGCTAGCAAGTGACGCAAGCAAAGCTAGCCGAATTAGATCAAGAGAGAAAATGGCTTGATGCATTGACTCGAACACGATATACTTTTATCATAGACTTTAGCGAAGCACTAATCAATATGACATAATGCTTCAGATGCAGGGATGTATTTGTACTATAAAGTAGCTACTTCCTATAGAGTCCAGGTAGTAACTAAGACCACCAGCTTTATGAAAAACTTCCTGTCATGGATATAAAGATAATATCAAACTATCAAAGGTGTTTCATGAACAAAATATACCCAAATAATCAATCCAATCATTCCTCCAACCATCTCATCTCTAATACTTCTCTAACACTCCCTCTCCAAACCTTCATCCATCAACTCCATTCCCACACCATCCAAACCCTCCCCGTCAAAAAGGAAGAAGAAGGGGGAACTTCCACCCTCAAAAACTGAAACGCTACAGTACTGATACACAGCCTAGATTTCCACAGCATAAAAGAGAGCACTCTCTATATCCAGTAATCACAATTTCCAAAACTAATTAGAAAGTCTGGCTCTGCATCATATCAGAGACAAAGTGTTCTCTAGCCCACTTATCGAATTCGCAATGTGTATAGTGTGCTGGGTAAATTGGGTAAGTAGACTATATAAATGGATGGTTTAACTTCATTGCGCGAAAGAAAGGTCAAGTATAGACTCTAGTCTTGGACGTCCCCTGTGCCTTCGAATGAATTGAGGACTTTAGATTTGACACCTTTAAGAAAATTCCAGTTAGATTGTATCCCAAACTATTGGAAAGAAATCCAGACAATATTCACTAATAGAAGGTTTTCGCGCGTTCAAGCTGCATTGTGAAGGATTTGAATACTGCAAATCGTATTGAACAATGGAAGTACTGAAGAAGTGACCTAATATCGTTAACGCACGTTTGAAAATGTGAGATTATTTACAGAGCTTCTTCCCTCTATCTATCTGTCTCTCTCGCATTCCCCAGTCTCTCATTTCATCTCGTTTCCCCTGTCGCTAATCCCCTTCATGATCATCCAAACTCCGACTAGCCTCCAACTCTCTGATTCTCTCCGACCGTCTCGGCTTAACATAAACCTCATACCCATCTCTCTGATCCTCCACTCTCCATCCCATCTCCTTATTTCCCAACTCCACACATTTGTACGTAAAATCTTCTCCCCACTTCTCCCTCCATCTCGTGTTTAGAATCTTGATCTTCTGATCCCATCTAAAACATCCCTCCTTTAGCTCCAATCTCTTTAAATTACTCAAGCGGGAAATCATCTCCGTAGTGCTTTTGAATAGACAAGGTTCTCCTAAGATCAAAAACTTGAGCTTTTCCTCCATCTTAGCAATGTCAAGACCTCGAGACAATGGAATCTGGAAATTCTTCAGCATTAGTAAACTCCCTTGGAATAATTTAGTGGCGCGATCAGATTGTATGTATAGAGTATCTTTTTCCCAATTAAAGTATATCGGATTTCTCAAACAACGTGCGAATTCGAGTCCGTATTCCTTGCGCGCAACTTCTCTCGCCATAATGTTAACATGTAAAAGCGCTGGTAAGGTAGTCTTTACAGCGAGCTTTGCACTTTTGTATTTGCCTCCATATTTCTCTCCTGCGTACCATTCCCGAGTCCATTCATCAGGTTCGTCAACGAGAATCTCGACGGCCCTGAAAGAGATGATTCGGCCTTCGGGGAGAGCTTCTTTGAAAATCATGTTTTGCAGTTCAGGGGCTAGCTTTCCGAATTGATGAAACTTTGCTTTTTGATTCATGGGACGTCGAGATCGGATGTAGGTAGACATTTCGGTGGGTTTGACATTATTCTCGAGAAGGTGTTGACATGGTTGATTCATGATTTAAATAGAAGCGGGGTACTCGCAGATGATGAGATGTATAATCTGTTGTTTTAAAGTTTCAAGATCGAGGGATCTATATTGCCAAGCAGATAAAGAGATTCTCGAGAGTATCTATCAATAGAATGTTAGAAAAAGAGCATTTGAATGAGTTCTTCCAGCGCCTTTTCATCAAGTAGACAGAAAAGAATGGTAAAAACCAGAATGCAGTAATCCTTCGTAGTAAACTCTGAAACTTACTGAATAAAGTGACGGCGATCTTTCAAAATGATTGCCAGGTCGATTTCAGGCCGACTTGTAAAATCGAAGATGACCCCATTTCGAAACTGATCTCTATGATTAATAAGTAGAAAGAATTGATCGATGCGTTCGCGCCGTGATTTGTTTCCAGCGCGAATTGAAAAACGCTCAGCCTTTCCCCTCGACTCTCAAATCACATGTATAGCCAGCCTCGTGTACGGCTGAGAGCTCGTGAAAGTTATGAACCGATCTTGGGTAATTCCTTGGTGAAAACTTGGATAGGTGAGTTGATCTAGGATATATTGTAGGCTAGGTAGCCTTGCCGTTTGCTCTTGCTGTTGAGTCGATTTGAGTCTTACACTCTCAGCTGAAGGTTAATGGTGTCTCGAAAAGTGCATATCCAATCTTCATGTCTTGGAGAATGCATGAGCAATTATCAAACAGCCAATGCGATGATAACGATTGAGGATACAGATATTGCATATTCTTTTGCGAGCTCAATTTACCGAGTACATATCCATGGTGCATGTCTGGAATTGCCTTCTATTTTGCAGCTGCCGCGAGAATGTCTGCGACCATCCTCATGTTCACAGGACACTCAATACCCAACTCTTGTGCCCTTCTTACAACGTATCCATTAATATAATGGATTTCCGTTTCACTGCCCGCACTAACATCTTGAAGCATAGAACTTCTATTTTGTGCAGTAGCCGAAGCAACATTCAGAATGGCGTTTCGCAGACTTTCTCTTGAAAACCTTTCTTTCAAGCCTGGAATTCCTTGAAGTTCTGGAAGTGAACAAAAGACTTGACTTATTTCGGATATCAAACCGTCAAAGTCACTTCCCACACTTCCAGCCATAGAAGATTCCACAATCATACCGTTCAAACAATCGTTCAAGGCAGTGAGAGGGTTTATTACTGCATTTACAGCCAACTTTTGCAATTGAAGGAGTTTGAATTCGTCCCAAGGGACTTCACTCGCGCCGAGAAGTTTAGAATCAATGACTTGTTGCAAAAGATAGCTTCCATACGAAGGCTTCTCATTGTGAGCTCCTGGATTTCCAATAATGACGGAACCATGGCCAGCAAAGACCGCTGCGAAGTCGTCTGTTCGATAAACGCCATGAGATGCTATACCAAATAAATAATGTGGTCTTTCTTTAGGGTTTGGGAAGACTCTCTTGTTGACTTCTTCAACCACTCCCATACCGTTGTGTATGAAGATTATAGTTGACCAATGGGTCAATCGATGTCTGATCATCGAAAGTGCCTCGGCCATTTTGTGAGATTTCGTCGTGACTATCAGATTGGAAATATACTTCATATCTAGGGGACTTGGAAGATCATTCATGGCTACAAGCTCTGCACGGTAATGGCCCTCCCAGTTCCAAACGCCCCCATAACGAATCCCAATCCTGGGTCCTTTGACCTTGGCCATTTCATATAGATTCGGGCGATGGAGTAGCAACGTGAGAGGAGGGGGCTTTGATTTTGTAGCTAATGAGTGCGCAAAGAGCTTTCCCAAATTTCCAAGACCCAGGATGTGGATGGTAGGATCCATTTTCGAGGAATTTGCATTTTGAGAATGATGATTTTGCAAATTGGTTTTCTGTCGCGTAAATTGTATGGAGGGAGTCAATATCCATCTGTAGATTCCTTTGAAACCTGGGCGCTTGCAATGTTTGAAGTAGGAGGGGAACATTGCATCACTCTCACCATTTGCTGTCACAGACAAATCATGATGTTGTTGATCTATATGATGACTAATCTATCTGCACGGCTGGTACTCCATGGTGACCATATTTTCCGCTTGTCACTGATAAACTTTGAAGGTTATGTACGCATTGTTGTCTCTACACCACTAGTATTGGCACGAGGAAGAACTCTAATCCATAATTGAGTCGTGGTATTGAGAGTAAAATGGTGACCCCAGAGCGATGGACAAAAAGTTAGAATTTTGCACTGTCCAGAGTGAAGCTCCACCAGTCAAACAGTGTGGCAATTGAGGAGAAAGCCCTTGGCACGTGATCATATCCACTCGCTATCTACGTCAGATTATTTTTAGCGTATCGCCTTGGAATGTGAAATTAGAGCGACCTGACTGGTGGACTGGGTGGAGGGAAAGATTACGGGTGGTGTATGTAACATAATCTGTCCATGTAGATTTCTTGTACTATACTATGCAAACCGTACTAGATACTAGATACTAGGAAGATTGATACGTCTTTACTATATTGTTCCGGGCCACTAGCTAATATAAATACTTCTCACACTCCTTTCCAATCCAGATCCTTCTTCAAGATAAACATAAATGTATGTCCTAAAGATCAGAATAAGAGTCGACGACTACGAGTGTGAAATCTACATCTGCATTGCATGGTGAGCTCACTCGATATTCATAGAGCCACCCTCGAAGATTACTACGATCCGCACGTCCCCTGCAATTCCAGGCGACACTAACTTAATCGATAATGAAAAAGCCTTGAAGTATTAGTGTAAGAAAAAACCCCACCAAAAGATTTCTCCCCACCATCATTACGATCATCCTGAAAAAAAGGTCAACCCGATAAAAAAAGAAAAGAAAGAAATTCAAGATTTCTTCCTTTACCAATCGATTATTATCACGATACCTTCAAATAATTAATCAACATGGTTTCAGCATCAAAAGCCGCTCGTGATGCGAAGAGGGCCGCCGAAGGAAAGCCAGCAAAGAAGACTGTTGCTTCCAAGTCAAAGGCTGGCTCCAAGGCTGCATCTGGCACCACAACACCTGGCGAATTAGCCGTCGACGCCGATGGAAATGTTCTCCCTGATGACGAGCAACCTGCGACAAAGGATATGGATGAAGTCAAGAGATTGGCAGCACAGATGGATAAGCACGGTCTCTCTGATCGTGTTACAACTGGTGTTCTCAGCTCCCTCAAGCAAAGTCGTGACGTTAAGATTACCTCCGCATCGCTGGTTTTCCACGGTCGTGTCCTTTTGAACGACACAACCATGGAACTTACATACGGACGTCGTTATGGTCTTTTGGGAGAGAACGGTTGCGGAAAGTCTACTCTTCTCAAAGCTATCGATATGCGCGAATACCCTGTCCCAGATCACGTCGATATCTACTTATTAAACGAGGGTGCTCCTCCTAGTGACTTGGGTGCCTTGGAATGGGTCGTCAGAGAAGCCGAGAATGAGATGAAGAGACTCGATGACGAAGCTGAGCGTTTGTTGGAAGAAGAAGGACCAGAATCTCCAGTCCTTTTGGATCTCTACGAGGTAAGATTTTTTTCAAAGATAAGATATACGGTGTACTTTATTAACGGAAAATAGCGTATGGATACCATGGATCCATCTACTTTCTCGACTCGTGCTTCCCTCATCTTGACTGGTCTCGGTTTCAACAAGGTCACTATCCACAAGAAGACCAAGGATATGTCTGGAGGATGGCGTATGCGTGTCGCTTTGGCTAAAGCTCTTTTCGTCAAGCCTTCCCTTCTCCTTCTCGACGACCCCACCGCACATTTGGATTTGGAAGCCTGCGTGTGGTTGGAGGAATACTTGAAGAAATGGGACCGAACTCTCATCCTTGTTTCTCACTCTATGGATTTCCTCAACGGTGTATGCTCCAACATGATCGATATGCGCTCAAGACAACTCATCTACTATGGTGGTAACTACGATTCTTATGCCAAGACGAGATATGAACAAGAGGTCAACCAAATGAAGGCCTACCAAAAGCAACAAGATGAAATTGTTCACATTAAGAAATTCATCGCTTCAGCTGGTACATATGCCAACTTGGTCAGACAAGCCAAATCTAGGCAAAAGATTTTGGACAAGATGGAGGCAGATGGTTTCATTCAAAAGGTTGAGGAAGATCGTGTCTTCACTTTCAGATTCGCAGATGTTGAGAAGCTTCCGCCACCAGTTTTGTCTTTCGATGATGTTACTTTCTCATACTCTGGTGATTCCAAGGATGATCTCTACAGAAACCTCGACCTTGGTGTTGACATGGACTCCCGTACCGCTCTCGTCGGACCTAACGGTGTTGGTAAATCTACTCTGCTCCGTCTCATGACCGGAAAGCTTTCTCCTACTGGAGGAAATGTTTCCCGTCACACACATTTGAAGATGGGTGTTTACTCTCAACATTCTTCTGAACAATTGGATCTCACCAAGTCCGCATTGGACTTCGTCAGAGATAAGTATGCTTCCAAGAGTCAAGACTACCAATACTGGCGTCAACAACTCGGAAAGTATGGTCTCAGTGGTGAATCACAAACCGCCTTGATGGGTACCCTGTCCGAAGGACAAAAGTCCAGAATTGTTTTTGCTTTGTTGGCTATCGATGGACCAAACATGTTGTTGTTGGATGAACCTACCAACGGTTTGGATATCCCTACTATTGACAGTTTGGCTGATGCCATTAATGCTTTCACCGGTGGTGTTGTTGTTGTTTCTCACGATTTCAGGTAAGGATTCTTGACACAGGTTGAATGAAACACATGCTAATGATGTACAGATTGCTCGATAAGATTGCCAAGGACATTATGGTGTGCGAGAACCAAACCATTAAGAGATGGGATGGTACTATCGCTGAGTACAAGAACCACTTGAGAAAGAAGATGGTTTCTGCAGGAGCAGTTTAAAGTGGCTATATATTAACAAAATTCCGTACAATATTCAGTCCAGAAACAAAAGTTTGATTGATGCATCTACGGACGACTACACATATGGGGTGGCATTCACCAAGGGATATCCCTCTCATGACGCAAAATTGAGGAGGCCGCGGAGGGATTCGGGCGGTGCAGGATTTGATAAAACACCGCTTTCTTTTGGTGGGATAGAATGCGAGTCTGTTTTAGATGGCGTTAATTCGGTGCAGAATTTACTGGAGAATGAAAGATTATTAAATATATTTGTTGATGTGATGTTTGAAGAGTGACGTGAATGTTTTGTGTGTGTGTGATTGTGCTCTACATGAGGAAACGCCGACTAGATTTTTTGGGCTGTGAGTGATAGGGCTGAGATGTGCTCCTTGGATTGTATTCCATACTGGATAATGAAAGAGTTACACATTAGAGGAAACGGACTAAAATTGAGGAACCGATCGACAGACAAGTTGGAGTTGGACAGATTGCCAGATTGTTCACAGATTCACGTTGGAGTGGCAAATTCGACGTGGTGCATGGAGAATGAATGTGTTGGTGGCGTTGATGGTGACGGGGATGGTGGTTGTGGGGCTTGGGGGTGAGCTGAGGCTGGATGTGGGTATTATCGATTTAGTGTGTTGTGTGAGTGTGTGTGTGTGTGTATAGAGAGTCGAGTAGAGGGTTGAGAGTTGAGAGTGGAGAGTTGAGGGGAGAGGGAAGAGGAGAGAGGAAAGAGAAAGAGGGAATATTATATATAGTTTGGTTTGGTGGTGGGTATCTGGATATATATAAAAATGGATGGGGTGGTGGGGAGGGAAGAGGGAAGAGGAGAGAGGAAAGAGGAGAGAGGAAAGAGGAGAGAGGAGAGAGGAAAGAGAAATCGAGGTAGTGAAGATAGATCTCGGATTCTTCCTCTTTCTTTCTTTCCTTTCTTTATTGTTCATCACCTGCATCGTCCTTCGCACCTTCCCCCTTCCCTTCCCTCCCTCGCACATCCATGGGACCAAAGCTCATCCTCGAACATGCAGGGGTGGTTTCTCATTCTAGACCCATCGAGCGGCCAATCACGCCACAGGTACGATGTCATAACGTGAAAAGAACGCAGCTCGGAAAGGTTCACTCCCACCTCCCACCAGACTTCACGCCCACCTCCAAAAGGTGTTGGGACAAGAAGGGAACGCTTCACTCCCACTACACCTCCGCGAGTGAGATTGATAACGTCCAGAATCTGGCATGAACGGGGCATCCTGCTCTGCCTTGTGCCCCCAAGCAAGTGAGAGCAAAATTGTGCATTTGGATTTTGGAGTTGAACATGAAAAAATAACATGCGTATCTGTTTTAATTCGAGCTCGTGTGTGCATCTATCTAGGTACTGTTGCCAATAAAAAGTATATCCTCCAATCTTGCCCATAGCGATACCGTACGAGGGAGCACGTCCAAGGAAATTCCAACCATCGTAGGGAAAACATGGAATGCCGTGATAAGTTGCTTCTTCTCTAATCATCACTCATCACTCATCACTCATCACTCATCACTCATCACTCACCACTCATCAATCAATCGATCGATCAATCTAACCAACAACCCAATTCTCGGAACTCTCCTTTGACCTCACTCACAACCTACCTACCTTGACTCAATCAATCTTTTTTCTCTTTCACACCTTTCTCTCTCTCTCTCTCTCTCTCTCTCTCTCTCTCTCTCTCTCTCTCTCTCTCTCTCTCTCTCTCTTTCTCTCGCGCAGTCTTGGTCTGGCTGGCTGGAGAATTACTTGTATGGTGATCTTTCAAACTCAAACTCAAACTCATATCGAATCCAATCCAATCCAATCCACGCCAGTTCCTCTTGGTTCTCTCCAAAACATTATTAAGAACACGATTTGACAATTCGAAGACGCGGAAACGCGGAAACGGCAATCGATCGCAAGACACTTCCTATCATTGATATTGTATCGATATACATACCTACCTGCCTACCTACCTGCCTGCCTACCTACCTGTCTAGAAACCTACGATTGTTATCACGTCCACGCATTGCTTTCCAACTGTCGATTACTTCGTCCTTCCCTCACTCAATTCACTCCAAACTTTGTCGTCCGATATATTCGACCTCTTCATGGTATACCTGCTACATCTCGATTCATTGGAATGACATTTCTCTTCTTGGCTGTTGTTTGAGTGATTGATGATTGTGATAAGAGAGAAGTTTTTAATTTCGTTGTATCAATAACCCGTCGAGAAAAAAAAAAAGAAAATACGCCAGTCGTCCCGTACCAGTTCCAAATTCCAAGCCAAAATTCAAGAAATCCGAATCTTCTCATTCTCCTCGTTGTCGCATCGCAAACCTTCGGAGTCCTATCCATGGAGCGCTAGATCGATAAAAATATAAACTTCATACCTGGTTCTTATATATGGGAGTGGAAGGGGTGCCAAATGCAAATATGGACTCGAGATTTCATGCTACAGTGATGCGACGGGCGGAAGACGATCAAGAAGAGGCTGTCTCTTCAATAAGGCGCGATGGAATAATGAATGGACCCAGCACGACCAGCGCCAGCGGCTCAAACACAATTCACGGCGTGGCTTCACCGAGACAACAATCACAAACTGAAATTCGTTCAATCCTCAATCCATCAACCTTTTCACCTGGCGCACATCCACAATTCAATCAATACCATCAGCCAACGGCCGCACCTCAACTTGTACAGCCAGCACACATTCCTCTTCAACCAACGTCAGCTTCAGCCTTGGGGTCAAGTCCCCCTTTGTATCAAAAGGAAAGAGATTCTACTTATCAACGCGATCAGAAACCACCCAGCAACTACTACGACCCGACTTCCGACTCGAGTGAAAGACGACTGACGGTTACGGAATCTCTATGGAGCGATAGGGAAGCTAAGACATCACAAGTAAGATATTTCCCACACACCCACGAAAAGGATAGTCAATCTCCTAACATCTTACAAAAGAATCGTGATTCGTATCCATACAACCAAAATCAACCACCCGAATCATCCGCGAATGGTTCACTAAATCAATATAACGGCGGCTACACATCTCCCGTTAATTCTCATTTTCCACCGCGATCCCCCATCTCACACGCGCACCCGCAAGGTCGCGTACCTCCTCCGGTCACACAATCGCCACGATTGACCGCGATGGAATCACCGGTTAGTCGCCATAATGGTGTAGGTGGAGGGCCGGTACAGCATGACAGGCCAGTCATTAAACAAGAACCTGTACCAGCTAGTGTAAGTCAAAACTATGTTCCCCTTGTACTTTTCATCGACATCATCTAATTTATTGCCTTGCAGACTCCAAGCAGACCAGCAGATCCAATGTCCTTCTCGAGTATATTATCGAGCGCTGCTCCTGAACCAACGCCAACGCCAAACCTTCAGCCAACTCCCACCCCCGTCGTATCAAAGCCTCGCAAACCTTCCCGACAAGCTATGCCTACCTTGAAGCTGGAACCCTCTCCGGCCCCTAGTTCTCGACAGTCTTCCATCGCACCAGCTCCTCCTCCACCAGCTACAACCTCACGAGTGCCCGCAAAGCGCAAGGCAAATGGAGAAGCAAAATCTACACCCAAACCCAAACCATTCACAAAGGATCAAGAAAGGGATATTGTTATTTTGATGTCAAAGCTGGATGGAGAACCAGGAGATGGCGATGTGGAATTTGCAGAAGAGAGGAAATTGTACAAAACACGATCACTGAAACGAAAAATCGAAGTCGAAAATCTGGAAATCGCCAAAACCAAGAAGCGTCGAACTGATTATTCCAACGTGATGACCAAGAAGATGTCAAAGCATGCTAAAGCGGGCGAGGAGCGCTACCGAGAGGTTGAAGGGGATGCAGCCATTTCCAAAGTCCAAGCCGATGAGATCCAAACAGAAAAGGAGCGTAAGAAAGATATGCAGAGGAAACGTCGTCGCGAAAAGACAGTTCAGCATAACATGGAAGCAAAGGAACTGGCTTTGGCCAAGGCTAAGGAAGCACTGGATGACCAGGATAGAAACAAGTTCCTCCGAGATGCCCAGAGGGCAGAAAAGAAGGCGCAGCAAACTAAATTGGTACTTGCCAGAGGTGATAGGGGTCCAGAGATTCGAGCAGTTTCGCCCATGGAGCCTAATATGCAGGGTGGTAGTATGTCGACATTTACCGCTGTGGATCCTGATTCAACCAAGAAACCAAAACGCGGTGGTGCTCGACCTAGAAAGTCTAAGGAGCAGAAGCAAGCAGAAAAGGACTCGGCAGCAGCAGCTCAAGAGGCAATCGACAAAGGAGAATCACCAGCGCTCATGCCAATTAGGGATGCAACAGAGTTTAAAGATATGAAGCCACTTCCATCGAAGGAAGGAGGTACAAAGATCAAGCTCAAGTTAAAGACACCAGCAGAACCAGTGGAAGTCAAGGAAGAATCTCCCCCTGTCCCTGTTGATCAACACAATACGAAGATGTTCCACGTTGTCTATGATCAAATTTGGAAGGATCTCGCCCGAAAAGAGGTCCCCAAGGTTTTCAAAGTGGCCATGGATTCTTACTCCATTCGAGGATCGAATTTGAAGAAGACTGCAATCCTAGCGTCAAAGGAAGCCAAACGATGGCAACTGCGAACAAACAAGGGCACCAAGGATCTTCAGGCTCGTGCCAAACGCGTCATGAGAGAGATGATGTCTTTCTGGAAACGCAACGAACGTGAAGAGCGTGATACTCGAAGAGCCGCTGAGAAACAGGAGATTGAAAATGCCAAGAAAGCCGAGGCCGATCGTGAAGCGAACAGGCAAAAGAGGAAGCTCAACTTCCTCATTTCACAGACTGAACTTTACTCCCATTTCATTGGCAAGAAGATCAAGACGGACGAAGTTGAGCGATCTACCGATCACCCTGATGTTGCGGCTCCGGCTGAGGCAAATCACTCGACACCAGATCAGATTGATTTACCTGAAGGTTCTGCTCCTGCAAAAGTTACGAATTTTGAAGATCTTGACTTTGATGCTGAGGATGAATCTGTGTTAAAGGCTGCTGCTATGGCAAACGCTCAAAATGCGATTCAAGAAGCTCAAAACAAGGCTAGAGCGTTCAATAAACAAGATGATGCACCTGCTATGGATAACGACGGAGAGATGAACTTTCAGAATCCTGCCGGTATGGGCGACGTCGATATTGAACAACCCAAGATGCTTCAAGCTCAACTCAAGGAATATCAACTCAAGGGTCTTAATTGGCTTGTTAATCTTTATGAACAAGGTATCAATGGTATCTTGGCAGATGAGATGGGTCTCGGTAAAACTGTCCAATCTATTTCGGTTATGGCTTATTTGGCGGAGAAACATGGCATCTGGGGCCCATTCTTGGTCGTTGCTCCTGCATCAACGCTCCACAATTGGCAACAAGAAATTACCAAATTCGTTCCAAAGCTAAAGGTACTACCATACTGGGGTACAGCGGCTGATCGAAAGGTTCTTCGAAAATTCTGGGATCGCAAGCATATCACTTATACCGAGGAAGCTCCTTTCCATGTCCTCATTACATCCTATCAACTTGTCGTTTCAGATGTCGCTTATTTCCAAAAGATGAAGTGGCAATATATGATTTTGGATGAGGCTCAAGCTATCAAGAGTTCGCAAAGTTCTAGATGGAAGAGCCTACTTGGTTTCCACTGCAGAAATCGTCTGCTTTTGACCGGTACTCCGATTCAAAATAACATGCAAGAACTTTGGGCTCTATTGCATTTCATCATGCCTAGTTTGTTCGATTCTCATGACGAATTCAGTGAATGGTTCTCCAAGGATATTGAAAGTCATGCTCAAAGTAACACCAAACTTAATGAGGATCAACTCAAACGTTTGCACATGATTCTCAAGCCTTTTATGCTTCGTCGTGTTAAGAAGCATGTGCAAAAGGAATTGGGTGATAAGATTGAAGAAGACATTTTCTGTGATCTTACTTATCGTCAAAGAGCATACTACAGCAACCTTCGAAATCAAATCAGTATTATGGATCTCATCGAGAAAGCAACTATTGGAGATGATAATGATACTGGTACTTTGATGAATTTGGTAATGCAATTCCGAAAAGTTTGTAATCATCCAGATCTTTTCGAGCGTGCCGAAACTACTTCGCCTTTATCTTTCAGTTACTTTGCCGAAGCCGGTTCATTCTTGAGAGAAGGTCCTAATGTTACCGTGGCCTACTCGGCACGTAATTTGATTCAGTATTCATTACCTCGACTGATATGGCGTGAAGGCGGAAGACTTGACTTACCTGGACACGATAATGAAGGTGCCGGTGTCAAGGCCAAATGTTTGGAATCGCTTTTCAATGTTTGGAAGCCTGAAAACATTGTTGAGAGTTCCGAAGAAGATGGCGCATTTTCATGGCTTCGTTTTACAAATACCTCGGTTCAAGAGGCATCTACAGCTTCAAGTAAAGATTTATTTGCTCGTGCTGTGGACATTGTGAAGAAGCCACAACCCCTTGGTCGGCTCAGCATTGTCTACGATGAAGAGGAAGACAAGAAATATACTCCAGCTCACGCCATGCTTCAAATTGTCGATAGAAATGATCGCAAGCCTCTTGCTGAAGTTACAAATGAGGGTTATCTCAACAAACTCTTCAATGTTGCTAAAGATGTTTGGGATGAATCTGGTATAAGCAGAATGGAGCAATGTGGTCGACCAAGTGCAACCGCTCCTCCTATTGAAGTCGATTGTTCCAGTCGAGGTGCTCTTCTCGAGAGGCAAAAGATTTTGTTCAATGTTTCCATGAGACGTGCCTTATTTGGTCCTTCACCCGTTGAAGAAAAGGCCTTTATTACCTCTAAGGTTTCACCATCATTCTACCCACCAACGCCAATGTTACCAGCACCTACCTCCGAAAAACAACGCTTCACCAATATCAAAGTACCATCAATGCGTCGCTTTGTTACTGATTCTGGTAAACTTGCTAAGCTTGATGCTTTACTCACCAAACTCAAGGAAGGTGGTCATCGTGTTCTTTTATACTTCCAAATGACACGTATGATTGATCTCATGGAAGAGTATTTAACATATCGCAATTATAAATACCTTCGTCTTGATGGTTCTACCAAACTTGAGGATAGAAGAGATACTGTTCACGATTTCCAAACTCGACCAGAAATTTTCATCTTTTTATTAAGTACAAGAGCTGGTGGTTTGGGTATCAATCTTACAAGTGCTGATACAGTCATCTTTTATGATTCTGATTGGAATCCTACAATTGATAGTCAAGCTATGGATCGTGCTCATCGTTTAGGTCAAACGAGACAAGTTACCGTTTATCGTATGATTACTCGCGGTACTATTGAAGAACGAATCCGCAAGAGAGCACTTCAAAAGGAAGAAGTTCAGAAGGTTGTTATGACTGGTGGTGCAGGTGGTGGTGTTGATTTCAATGCCAGGAGTAAAGAGAATAGAACCAAGGATATTGCAATGTGGTTGGTGGATGATGAAGAGGCTGCGGAAATTGAGAGAAAGGCAGCTGAACAGGCGAGATACGAAGCTGAGAATCCAAATCTGAGTAAGAAGGGCAAGGGGAAAGGAAAGAAGGCGAAGGAGGGTGCTGGCAGTTTGGAGGATCTTTATCATGAGGGTGAGTTTTAATTCTATCTTTGGGTTTACATAGCATGGTTTAGTTTCATTCTTTAAAGGGATGAGATGAGTATCATGAGATGATTATGGAACTTTTTACTAACTATGATAAATAGGCGAAGGACATTTTGACGATGGATCTAATAGACCTAGTGGTACTGCAACACCTATTGCAGGTGATTCTGGTACGAAAAAGGGATCAAGTAGTAGAAAGACTGCTAGTGGTGGGAGAAGTAAAAAGGCCAAAACCGCTAAAGAAAGATTGGCTATGGCAGATGGAGATGTGGATATGGCATAGAAGCATAAGGATACAAGGGGATACGGGTATCATAAAGGGATAATGGGTGGATTGATATGGATTGTACGATTGCTTAGTAATATTATGATGGGGATTTGCAAATGGAAAATCATCATTGGAGAATGAATGGGCAATGAGGGGAAAAGTAAGAGATTTTAAGAAAACTTGAGATTATTAGGAAGTCAATGCAGATTTAAAGGAGAAGCATGGATGGATGGATGGATTGACATGAGCTTGGCTTGCTTGAGCTGTGGCTGAAATGGAAAATGACATTTGTATTATACTTGATTATATTATTTGGCTTTATTGATTGATTGACTGACTGATGACTGATTGACTGACTGACTGACTGACTGACTGACTGACTAATTGATTAACTAACTGACTGGCTTGATATCTTGTGTTATTGGTGGAGATTTATGATCTATCTATTTATTTGAAATAAAATTTATTTGGAGGTATAGAGGTTTGTTGTTGTTGTGTAAGGAATGAAGAGGAGTGGAGAAGGAGAAGGAGAAGGAATTGGGTGAGGAGTTATAGGGGAGTTAAGGGGGGGTAAAAAGAGGAGGGGGTAAAGAGGAGGGAATGGGATTGTAGGGAAGGAAAGGAGGGGTGAGGTGGGGTGAGGGAGTAGAAGTAAGAGGGAAAAGAAGAGAGGAGGTGGGATGAGGGAATAGAGGTGAAAAGGGGAAGAAGGGGTGAGATAAGAGGGTAAAGATAAATAGACTAGATGAACTGGATAAGGTGAGGGGGCGAGGGGGTGAGGGGGTGAGGAGGTGAGATGAGAGGGTGGAATAAGGGCGTAGAATAAGGGAATAGGAGTGAATGAGCTAAATGAACTAAATGAGCTGAATAAATTAGATGAACTAGATGAACTGAATGAACTAGATGAGATAAGGTGAGGGGACAGAGATACTTATTTAATTGATAAGTATTGTGAAGGGATGAATATAATAGATGGGAAAGTAAATAGAGACATAGATGGAGATATAAAGAGAGGAATGATAGATAGAAGAATAAGGAGGAATTATAGGCAAGTATTCAAAAATCAGATATAAGTATATAATTTATAAGGGGGTTTATAATAAAGAATAAAGAATAAAGAATAAAGAAGTGCAGAGGGGAGTAGTAGTTAAGACGAAAGTTAGATTAGTTATAGAGGGGGGAAGGGCAAAATATAAGAGGAAAGTTGGTGGGAGGTCGAATGTGGAATGTGGAAGGTCTTTTGAATATTATTGGACTTCGGGCTCTGGTGTAAGGTGTGGAATATTTAGTATGGTATATTCGGTGGTGTGTTTATTGATACGAATACGAATACTAATACTGATACTGATACTGATATTGTGAAAGAGGATTCGTGGTTCTGTATTCCCATTTCTATGTATTTCTATATAGAGAGAGAGAGAGAGAGAGAATATATACTTCTATCTCTACACCATACCATACCATACCCCCACAATAATCCACCCCCTCTTCGAATTCCCAACCAAGCAACCAACCCACCAGCTAGCCAGCTAGCTAGCTCTCAACCACGAAACTACCCGCCTAGTCTTCAAGTTTCTAAATGTGCAAATCTTAAACTCTACACACACACACATACCAATACCAGTCAATTTTTTTGGGTCTAAAATCTTACTTACTTGCTTACATACAATACAATACAGTATACACTATAAATCCGTAATTCTCGTTCCCAGACCAGAAAATGGTTCATCTAGCCTAACCTAACCTAACCTACAATAACACGGAACCATTCTCATTTATTAGTCTCTCCCCTCTCCTCTCCTCTCCCATCACGTGATCAATCACATCAGAAACTTTGAAACCGAGCTAGATATTTTGAGTCCACCAGTCAGTCCACTGGTTGGTTTTCCCCTAAAGTTAAACTCACAGCTCGCTACTTTTCACCTCTTTTTTTTTTCTTTCAAAAATCTAAATTCTTAACTCCGAACTCCCTAGTTTTAAGCGAGGGATTTGAGTTTAGGTTTGTTTGCGATGGATGGATGCGGGCTTTTTGGTAGGGGGGAGAAATTTGGATTCTATTATAATGGATTTGGTTGGCGTTGGATCAGTCATATCCCTTAGGGCTCTGGTATGGAGCTGAGTACATGCTATATGCTTGTTCGGGCTAGCGCCTTCTTTTGTAGGCTTTGTTTGGTAGGGAGAGGACACGTTGTTGGATTAATTGGATGATAGTGATGGTGATGATGACGGTGGTTGATTGGATTTGGGGATTTGGGTATTAGTGAAATTGTGAGTTTGAGGGGTTTTGTGAAAGAGGTGAGATGAGGTATTGAGATTTTTCCATATTTACTGCGAGGTTTTATCTATACCTTTTCTTGCGTAGTGTGATATTTTATGTTATGCTCTGTTATATTATATCATTCGTGATTTCTTACTATCAACTTGTGATGAACTTCTGTACTTGCAATATCGATTGAGAATGATACATACAAGTAACGGATCAATCGACTGCTACCTGAGAAAATCATGCAGCGTGTTTCGAAACTCACTGCATGTAATCTTTTCCAGTCTACATTTCTCAGAGTACTAATGCCATCTTTTCCTAATTCCATAGAATTATAATATCTAATGGTATATGGTGATTGATAGATATATGATACTATAATAAAAATAGACTAAGAGGTAAGAAGGAATATGATCTGCATTATTTATTCGAAAGAGTCATCATGTCTCTGATTAACTTTGATATGTGTTAATGACGATATGATCTACTTGAATAAGAAGTAGTGTGGGACTAGTATGTGTAGTGATATAATATGAAAGCTAGATTTTACATTAGATTTCACACTAGGTTTTACACTAGATTTCACATTGTGGTTTTTTTTGCTAGAATAGTCTTGTCCTGGAGTATAAAAGAAGTAAAGAGATGATCTTTCAATAACTCTTCTTCATTCACATCTTTTCGTGGCTCGATTCTGCTTCTATAATCTATCTTCATACAGTCTACCTTCGGACATATTATTCTATTTGCAATAACTATATCTTCAATAATATATTAATACCTAGTTTTTGATATATCTGAACTATTTAATACATCAGCATATTTCTAGAGTTATCAGACCCGTTTACCACATCATATCTCTTTCTCTACGATCATCAAAAATCTTAACATTTCACTCTTAATACCCATACATCATACTCTTACTATCCTACATCTTGTACCTTCGATCACTATACTTTCAACACCTTACAAGTATCTAATCTCTGATACATATAAACCATTTGGCACATCAGAATATCTCAAGATCATTGACCGTCTTGACATCAACTCTCAACATCCCCACATCTCGTACCCACAAATCGAACAACTACATATCCATCAAACCTCAAACCAAAATCTCCTACCACCACAACACAACATGACCGACCCCACAAAATCAGCAGTGAACATGAAAGCCCCTTCCCCTCCCAAACAACAAGAAACCAAACCATCCTTCAATCGCTTCCGCGACCTACCACAGGAAACCAGGACTCAAATCTGGGAATTCATCTTACCAAAGCCACGCATCGTGCACATGTCATCGATGAAAACACGGGCAGAGACACAGCGACTTCTCACGCGCCCTGAAAGCTGGGGGCCACAAAACAAACTCGAATTCTGTTTCTACGAAAACGGGAATGATTTATACCGAGGAGACAAGAGCGAGCCCGAGAAATCCCCGCTTCGCCTCGCGTGTCAGGAAGCTCGTGCCATCTGGCAGGGTCGGTATGGAATACCTGAAATTCGATTATCGCATGAGTGGAGAGTCAAGTTGGCTGTGGAGTCGAAGAGGACTGATATCTGCGGAAAGGAAGGTTGTGTAGTGCTTAAGGCGAGTCGTCCGGCTCCATTCCATGTGACACCGCACAGACACAGATTTTATAAGAATGCAGAGGGGAGCGGATTCCTCATTAGTGTTCGTGGTTTAATTGACATGAAGCGCGATACTTTGATAATGGATCCGGTTGTTTTTTCCTTAGTCAATGGTGATTTGGGATTAGAGCTTGATATCTCAAATCTGAGAACAATCGCATATACATCCAGCATTGAGTATCGACCAGTCTGGAAGCCACCAGGACATGATGGAAGTTATGAGGTGATTGAGGGCATTGAACTCTTTCTACTTCCTGAAGGTGATGGCTATAACTTGCAAGATCCCGATATCAACGAAAACCTGATTGTCGAGCAACATGGCGATGAAAAGAATGATCTTATGTATCTCGAGGAAGAGGGTGAATTGCCTGCAGAGAGAACAAAGACTATTGCAAGCAAAGATATCTGGAAAATGATTATTCAGTGCTGTCCCCAGATTTCCAGCATCCAATACATCATTCTTGGAGAAAGAAACGCGGCAATCTACTCAAAAACTAATAGTGCCAATTGGGAGCATACAGGTAATCTACCTGGGCCAAAAGCAAGCTGGGAGGTACATGAGCACCATCTCTTACCCCTCTGTCCTTCTGTCCGAGAGATCATCATGAACCCAGAAAATAAAGACACACACGAATTGAAACATACGGCACTTGAGTACTACGCCATAGCCATGATCGGAGTCTATCAACATTTCAACAGTCGATTCGAACACGGGGTGCAACTAGAAGAGGAATTTCAAGATTACCTAAAGAGAAAAAAATTGACTGGCAGTCGCAAATTCTGGCGAGAGTTGAAATTTCAAGTATGTGTTTTAGGGGATGCTATAGATTTGTGTTCCACACAGATTGCCCCAGATCATCAAGAAGCATCAATGGATGTCAGAAATGGTGGTTTCGACATGGCACTCGAAGATGAAATACCATTTGAATTTACCAATGGGAAAGCCTCACCATTTTCTTCGTCTTCATCTTCGTCTTCAGGAAAATCTCCGTCCAAAACCATCATACCCCAAAACATCGGACAAGAAGTGGAAGTCCTGCCGAACGAAGACGGAAGATGTTCACTTCACGTAGAACATGGCATTTACATCTACTGGGATCCTAGTACGAAAGTACCCATTCAAGTGAGTCAAAATATATATAGCGGAGTGACGAAAACTTTTCGGCAGGCCTTGGATGGACTATGTTCGAATGGAAACAACCACTCTTAGCTGGAACCGGGCAGATGATATTTTGTACATGAGTGATGACGAATAGATGTTTGTATGTGATTTTCTTTAATGGCGAGATTGGCTTTGTAACAATCTGAACAAACTATCGCTCTTATATTGCGTGGGAAGGAAAAGGGAGAGGAAGGGAGAGGAAGGGAAAAAAAGAAGAGTAAAATATTTTGTACAATATTTTTCCTTTAAAATCAATTTTTAAAAAAAATAAATCAGCATTGATTAACTTGGCGAATTGTTCTATCCTCAGCTCTCTTGAAAACACAATATTCACTTGAATTGACTAGCTGACGGAAAAGAGTTGAACTGACAGACAAAAATCGACAGACAAAAATTGACAAGCAATTTGAACAATTTGAACAATTTGAACAATTTGAACAATTTGAAAAGACGCTCGCATTCGCAATCCTCGATTTAAAAAATGAAATTCCAATCCCCATGATATCCACTCCAGGTATAGAGCCACAGCCCGTATCGTTCATTCTGACTACTCCTCATTCTCTTCTAGCCCGAGACTCAACTCATATCTTCAACTCAATAGACACCATCTCTCCTATACACCAACTGCATCATTCATTAAAGCTTCCCTCAACCCCATAATCTCTCAATCTAAAACCATCAATGCTTAACGACTTCCTTGTGATACGTTGCTTTTGCCTATAGCCCCAAAAGTTGTTAGTTTATATACTTCAACACTTTACTCTCTTCATCCCTCTGATCTCTCCTCCCATCTCCCCCTATTTCGAAGCTTAAGCGTTCCTTTTCCCTCGCTCTCACCCTCACTCTAATTTCCCCTAACTCTACCAATTCGCCCCAACCCCCACTCCACAAGAAGCACCCAAGAAAAATAAAACGAAAAGGAATTCCTACATCATGACCCTGTTTCTCAATCTTATCACCCACCGCCTTCACAGCCGCATGCACCCGAGTACTAATTGGCATATTGCGATCTTTCGCTATACCTAACACCCCACGCCAACCATTAGCTTTGCACTTCTACTCCTTCTATTCCCTCCACTCCTTTCTCTAAAAGCCAAAAACGAAAATAAACACCACAGAAGAACACTTTCCCCGTAAAAGACAACGACATGTGAACTAGTGAACACACAGAGCCATGCAACCCCAGAGGCCAGAAGAGATAAATAACAACACAAAAAAAAACAACTTACTCTTGTTAATCTCCTTGCTACTCTCTTTGCCCCCAGCTTTGGTCTTTGAGGCGACATAGTTCGAGGCGTTCCTACGTAAAATACTCAAATTAGTATCTTGAACCATTTCCATCCTTTCCAGCTTTTCATTAAGGTATTTGCAATAACAATAACCACAACCACAACCACCCAATCCACGAAACCAGAAGTTTCAAACCAAATTCCAAGCAAAGTCCAAGCACAATGAAGAAGAGCCGTCAAAGCCACCAGCGAAAAAAACCCAAACTCCCTAGTATCACCCATCCAGAACCAGAATCTTGAATCTTGAATCTCAAGCCTTAACTCCCTTCCCTTCCCCTCCCCCTCCCTCCTCATCCCCAAACATCACCACCAGCGCCCTCAAAATCCCCAATCCCCAATCCCCAACCAAGAAGAAAAAAAAAAGAAAAAAAAAGAGAGCCAAAGACAAGACACATACCTAATAGAATGCATATCTGTATCTGTATCTGTATATATCTATATCCGAATCGACCCCTCCCTAATAGTTTTTCCTTCCCAATCTGATCCTGCGAGTCGAGTCGAGTCGAGCCAAGTAGAACCAAGTCGAACCGAGTATACAACCAAACAACCGAATCCAACGTATATATATATATATACTTCCAAAGCTCAAACCACGCTTACGAGCAACAAGCTACAGATAAATCCCAAATATAATATTCTCCGTAATCTCTGATTGCCATGTAAAGAATCTCACAAACAATCTCTCAAAATCTCAAAATCTCAAAATCTCAAAAAAAAATTAAAAAAAAATTAAAAAATGCTAATCGAGAAAGAGATATGCGAGTCTTTATATACACATACATACATACCTTCTCCATTCTCCCACCTTCTGCATCCCACCTTCTCCAATCCCCAATCCCCATTTTCCCTCACCTCTACCCTCCTCTCCCTCCTCTCCCTCATCTCTACCCTCCATCCCCAAATCCAGACCACAAGACCTCCAAACCAAGCCCAAGACACAAAATGACGTACCCCCCTGGCCGCCACAAAACCACAAAACCACAACACCACACCATCCACCATCTCCCATTCAAGATTTCTGAAAGTTAAAACGAAACATTTACCTATCACATCACATCGCATCGTCACATCGCATCATCACATTGAAATGAAGAGAGTTGTACGGAATCGCATCACATAATATTCTACTGCTACAGTATTACTATCCATCCACTCAATACCATCCATCAATCTCCCACATTAGGTTTGGAATCCCACTCTAACCATTGCAATTGTCTATTCAGATAAAATCTAATCCTTTACTTGAACGGCGAGGGAATCCCACACCGCGCATCGGATCAGTACGTCTTTCATCCAAACACAAGTATATCCCACTTAATCAATATAATCCACAATGCTAGTGAATCTCGAGATTAACCACTCAAGAAACGATTGATTGATTGATCGATGTAATAGAACTGTGCCTCCACCCATACCCTCATATAAAGTCCATTCCATTCCATCCCATCCACCCAACCAACCAATCATTCCAAATTGCACCCACCTTAGCAAAAAAACAAAAAACAAAAAAAAAACCTTCCACCAAATCCACGATTCATTCTCACCCAAAGCGCCAAGAAATGCGTATATACAAATACTACGCCTTTACAATCCCATCGCCCCCTCGCTTATTGAAAAGATATCTATGTACCGTTAAGACAACCTCCATGTATTCATTCATTCATTCATTCCGTTCCAAAAACCGACTGATATGCGAAAGACGATCCGTAATGGATTGGGTATGTACGTCCATTAATAATTCATTGCCCACTCCTTAACTCCATTTCCCAATGATTGGATATATCGATGTACGTTCCACGATCTCTATTTAGAGTGTACCGCATGCCTAATATCCTTAAAGTGATAGCTTATGAAGTGCTATAAGATACTGGTTTACGTGGTGAATCGAATGCGTGCTAAGGAAATACTGCATCCAATACTTCGTCTTCATCACCGTCATTTTCATCAGGATTTAATGCAGTAGCATTCATCATTCCAGACATTATCTGGTCATCTTGAGCCCCTAGGGCCTGTTGTGAATTCGCAACCCCTTCAATAGAAAGAACTCCTTCATCCTCAGGAGCTACCTGACTTAACTCCATACTCAAATCTCGAGTTAAAAAATTGCGTAGACCATTCACACCAGGCCCGGAAAAGACACAAAAGACATTGCGTTGATGTTCAGTAAATTCTGAATCAAGTCAATAAATTGAAGAAAAGCATAAAGTGAATGACTTACCTGCAGGCGCCTCTCTACAAAATTGTTCGAGATCGTTTCGAAGAAAAGCGTGAACGCCAGTCAAACTCAGATGTGTTAATTTCGAACAATTCCTAAGTAGTAATATTATACTCTGCATTTTTGTTAGCAAAAAACCCTCATGCACAGTTATCTTCCACGTACTTGAAGTGTCAAATTAGCACAGTAGCTAAGATGTACTCTTTCGAGACAACTTCCATTGTAGGCTTGTTCATCAATTTGATGTCCTCGGTGAGCTAACTGTCGTTGTTTTTGTGCGACGGCTAATGCTATAACACTTTCATCGGTAATGTTTACACACTTGACTAAACCAATACGCCTTAGCTTAGGAAGGGTAGCTAGCTTTGTAACGGATGCATCTGTGAGGTGAACACAACAACCCAGGTCAATATAACGAATGCGATTGCATGCTTGAACAAGTTTAATGACAGCAGCATCAGTAATTTGTCCACAATGTCCAAGGTGAAGGTAATGAAGATTTTTTCCCAGCCTGCTAATGGAATGAACGGCATGGTCTGTCAAGAGTCTGCATTTTGCGAAGACCAAATTCCTTAACCTTGGAGCAACAGCTATAATCTTCTCAACGGCAGCATCTGTGAGTCGATGACAACTTGTAAGATCCAATATCCGTAAATGGTCATACGTCGCTTTGTGAGGTAAGTTAAGGAACGCCGAATCGGTAATCAATTCACAATTTGCCAATCGAAGTTCTCGGAGAGCGTTTCCATGCGTGATGAGATTAGTTACTGGGTCGTTTCCAATATTTTTACATTGGTGGAGATCGATTTCGAGGATGTTACGGCAATTTTGAGCAAATGCCATGATAGCCCTGTCGTCTAGCTGCTCACATTCATTCAACTTGAGCTAAAGAATCATGTCAGCATAAATATTGGAATCAATTCGAGGCAACTTACCCGTTTGAGGTGATGACAACTCTCTGCGACTTTCACCATAGATTCAGAAGTAATTCCAATGCACTGCGATATATTTAGGCCTTGTAATCGACGACAATGCTCCGCCAAAGTGAACATGGACGTGTCGGTAATCTGTTTCACTCCAGAAATGTCAAGAGCAAGCAAGTGACTGTTATCGGTAATTAATTCAGTCAATCCACTATCTGAGATACCCTCGCAGTTGGTCAATGTCAATCTTTCCACCTTTGTGCATACGGAAAGAGGTCGGACAGTTCCGTCACTGACGCGGTCTGCTAAAACTGCCAAATTTAATCTTTTGATGAAATCTCGATATGCGAAGTAGGGATTTTCCAAGGTGAGGGTATTGCAGATGTGCCCGAGTTTCGGAAATGTCGAACATGCCGGTCGATGCCATAATAAATCCACACTGTTCCTAGCCCATTTCTTGCACACGCGCATGCAAGATAAAATATCGTTTGGGTGGGTGAGTTTCGAGAAGATGTTGATGAGAACTTCTGCGGGCAGTCTATTGGAAGCCGATATGCACGTTTCAGTAACGGCCATGTCTTGAAAAGTTGGCACGCCGATTGAAGATTGTGAATCGTTGTTCCCAGCGAAGAAATCGGATTCTTCATAATCGGCACGCGCGGGGGAATTACTTGTCGATGAATGCGAATCATCACCTATGTCAGGAGTCGCACGAGATGGAAAGCCGGAGTTGATGAGAGGCATCCTCGTGGGTCGACCCTTCATCGTGATGGGGGAAGGGAGATAACGTAGTCGAAGTATTTAAATGGGGAAGAAGTGATGGAGCAATGGCCGGAACGATTTTTTTTTGGATTTGGCGCTACGTTTCGAGGTAGGTAGTTGGCAAATCGATGACCAGACCAGTGTCGTTCAAAGGGGTGAAATGAGGAGGTTGCTGACAATTGTGGATTGCTCAGCCTCGTCGATATCATGGAAGATTTTCCCTGGGGTTTGGGTATGTCAGGGAGGATAAAAATGTCGCGAATGTCGTAAATGTCGTAAACTTCTGGGAATGAGCAGGTATAAATGACGAAGTTGAGTCCCTTTTCCACGAAATATATGAATTTTGAGAGGTATCAATTATCAGTTTCTGCCCAGGAAATGGAGCGATAGGAACAAGCAATATTCAATCGTGTTGTGCTCTTCTCATTTGACGTTTTGAGTTTGGAGGCTTTGCATTGGCTTTTGGTTGCAGGAAGAAGTTCCGTTCTGGATGTTGTGCTTTACAGGTGACAGGGTAAATGTGAGTTTAGATGTTTCGGTGGGAAACGGGTGTTGAGGTAAGAAGCTTCTTGATCAGGGAGAGAGTGATGGATGGCGTATGAGTGAGTGAGTGTGTGAGTGTGTGTGTGTGTTGGTACAGTCCTTAGTAAGCAAGACAATTGAGATGTATGAATTTATGACTGGACGACGACGACGACGACGACATTCCAGAGTTGAAGATTCTTCGTGCTTCTATTTGGTCTATTATTAAAGCGATTCATTAAAAACATTGACATCTTTCTCATGTGAAGAGAAAGCTTCTACCTCAACAATTACAAATTGATTCACTCGGAAATGCAATCGTCAAATCACATACACCAAAGCTCCTTGAAGTGATGAAAGCTATTCAAGGTGCATATCATCCTATCAAAAACATATAAAAATCTATTTATAGACTTCAATGTGAATGGCATCTAGAACGATTAGATTTTTGATTCGTCCAAGATGGATTCCTCGAAGATTGTGATTTCTATTTATCCAAATAGTCTGCCTCCACGGCAGTGGCCCCCGGAGGGCCAGCGGAGCGTTATCTATATATTTATGTACCAGATAGAATCGAGTACTCGATCCTCAATCAACAATACAAGACGACGATCTAGATCCTCACCTCAGGGAATCCTCTTACAATAAATAAGACTAGGAAGATTCATTCCAACCTCATAACTAGCGAGCTAGTCTAGTCACAAACCGCTTTGGATTTGTATCATGTTATTCGGATAATGTGAAGCAAGTATTCGTCTACGAGTAGAATCCCCTTTTCCACACTCATTCGTGTAAGTTATGGAAATCTATCGAATGCTTTATTGTGAATGATGATGTCAGGAGGGAAGATATCTACCCATCTACCTGCGTATACAATAGTACTAAAAGACTCATAAGTTAAACTTTTTAGATATTATATCTATATATCAGAAGGGAGTTGATAATCTTATATAAATGATTAGGAAAAAACTAATATCTAATATCTAGTATCTAGTATTTAGTATTTAGTATTTAGTATTTAGTATTTAGTATTTAGTATCTAGTATTTAGTATCTAGTATTTAGTATCCATTATCCATTATCCATTATCCAATATCCAATATCTAACATCTAATATCCATCATCCAACATCAATAACCCAATAAATCACAATCAGATGAACCTGACTCGATAGAAGAAGAAAACACTCTCACGCATACACACAGGTAACTAACTAACTAATCAATTCCAACATATCAACACTTATTCATACCTCCACACCATCAAGTATCTACTCGAGTACATTATAATTAATATATACACAGATTATCTTAAAAAAAATCCGAATACATTCCACCTCAACATCTACAGCCATCTTCATAGAAACAAGTACGCAGCAATCCAAATCCAAATCCAAATTCTAATTAATCTATACCAATAAATACACCATATAAACCCACGAAGCGAAACGAAATGAAATCACTCCAATCACCCACCCACCCACCAGCAAGCCCACCATGCATCTTTTTCGAAAAATTAAATTTTAGCTTTCCCCAGATTCCACTAAAAAGCTTCTTTTTTTTTGTTAAAATACGCGAGAGCGAGGTGCAAGCTCCATCCATCCATCCATCCATTAATAAGGTTATCATATCAAATCAGGTCATATTTCTAATCACTTACCCTCACACTCGCACTCGCACTCACACCTCACTTATCTATCTATCTATCCACCTATCCACCCCAATTCTCCTCTCATACATATACACGAAACCTAACCTAACCAAACCAATTAAACACAACACAACACACCCTACCCCCTCACTCAACCGCCCGCCCATCTACCCCTCCAAAAATGTCCCTCCTCCCCCTCACCCCGCGCACACTGCGCACCCTCCCCAAACCACAATATCTCTCTCGCCTCCGCCCAATCCCCCGCACCCACACCCACTCCCGGCCAATCACAAGCAAAGCCAGCACCACCCCCCAACCCGACGCGATCTCACTGCACCGACTCGAAGCCACGCAGCGCGCCCACCACAAGCGACGCACCATCTACTCCGCATCCGGGTTCCTCGCCGGCATGGTCTGCATCTGGGTAACCGCAACCTCGATCGATCTCCCCGCGCCTTCCAAACTCGATTCCTCTCGTGCGAGCCCCTCGCTCTCGTCTTCTTCCCCCGTGACCATTCTCCCTCCTCCCTCCTCCAACCCCGCCTCAGAACAAGAAGAACTCATCCCCACCGGCACAAGCACAATCCCCCACTTCCCGAAAACCATCCCATTCTCCCCCACCCCGAGCACCACCCCTCAAGAACCCTACCAGCTCCTCGGCCTCGGCATCCGCACCGTCTCCTTCCTGCACATCCAAGTCTACGTCCTCGGGATCTACATATCGCCCTCCTCAATCCCCACGCTGCAAAGCTCTCTCCTCCAACTCGCCGCTCCAAACGGGGCCTCGACCCTCGTGGCCCACGAGAAAGACGCCCTGAAAGCCATGCTCCTCGACCCCGCCCGCAGCGAGGAAATCTGGTCCGCCATTCTGCAGAACCCCGAAATCAAATCGCTCGTCCGCATCGTCCCCACGCGCAACACGGATTTCCATCATCTGCGCGACGCGTGGGTGCGCAGTCTTACGGCGCGCGCACAGAAAAATCGCGACGAGTTCGGGGATGAGAAGTTTGGGAGCGCGATGGGTGAGTTCAAGGCGTTGTTCAATAGGGGGAGTGTGCCGAAGGGACGGGAACTTTTGTTGAGTCGCGATGAGAGTGGGAAGTTGGGCGTGTGGTATGAGGATGGGGAGAAGGGGAGTCAGAGATTAGGAGAGGTGGCCGATGAGAGGATTAGTAGGGGGATTTGGTTGGGGTATCTGGCGGGTGCGAATGTGAGTAGTGAGGAGGCGAGGAGGAGTGTGGTGGAGGGGGTGATGAGGTTTGTGGAACGTCCAGTTGGGAGTGTGGAGGGGATGGTGAGTCTGTAGATTGGGAGATGTATTTTAGTGTGTGTATGTGTGTATGCTTGTTTGTATGAGTACTGTTATGATGATATGAATGGAAGATTTGGCCTGGTCTGGTCTCGCATAGCATGGCATATCACAAAAAATGAGTAAATAAATCAATCTTTATGTATGATATTCATCCACTCCAATCCCAGAAAAAGAACTATTCTATGCACTTCCTATAAGCATGCATGTACTTCATCCACTCCAAGCAAGCATTCTAATTTCACTCTGATCCATCAAGCAAATCCCCACAAACCCCTCTAAGCCTGAACAGCATTCAACTCCTTCAACTGACTCTCCAACTCCTTCTTATTCTTCGCCTGCAAATCCGAGTTTCCACCCACGTGTTTCTGACCGATGAAGATGTTGGGGACAGAGGTTTGACCCGTCTTCTCGGCGAGGTAGGATTGGATTGCGGATCCGTCGTCTGCGAAGAGTTAGTGTGATGATGTTTGAATCGAGGAAGAGAGAGGACAATGGAGTGCCACATACCAACTTGATCCAGCTCGATAGAGTAGAAGTTTGCTTTCAAATCGGTCAAGAGCTTCTTGGTTGCGTTGCAGTATGGACAGTAGGATTTGCTGAAGACGGCTGGGGGTGGATGGGTTAGCTATTTATGTGTGTGTGTGTGGGCTTTGCGGATGGAATAATCAATTGGGCGATCTGAGTATTCATCTCTCTCTCTCTGTGTCTCTTGGGCTCGTAGAATATCTCATCCTGCCTGTCCACTTTCAAACAGAAAGACCGATTCTCGAGGAACGAAGAACTTTCGTCTCCAGGAAAACATGGGATGGGTTTGTTCTATTCACAGCAGGACAAGAGAGATGGAGATGCAGAAAAAGAATGGTAACTTACCAACAGCGTTGTCGGCAATGATGCCATCGGCTTTGGTTTGAGCAGCAGACATTCTGGCGGCGCTGATGGGAGTGGTGGTGAAGAAACGACGGAGGAAATTAATGATGGGCGATTGGTGAGAGACCGGTGTATACCTAGGTCTTGTAGGTGCGGTGGGGTGGAGAGCTTTATATGTCAACGGGATGGGGAGTTCCGGAATGAGGAATGAGGAATGAGATATTTTGGGTGCTGAGATGGATGGGTTGTTTGCGTGTGGTGGATGATTTTTTTGAATTTTGGCAGCTGGCTTGGTAAGGAGGGGTGGGCTGGATCGATGTGGATGGGGAAGGGCAGGGTGGATGGATGGGTTGATTAGCAATTGGCTGAGGGGCGGCGATGTTCTAGAAATGGGCGAGGGAGGGTTGATTAATCACCAACTTCGTTCTTGCCTCTTTGCCTCTTTGTCTCTTGCCTGGGCGTGATTGCAGATTTCATTGGGATATTGCGTCACTGGACAGGCATGGAAGGTGCGGAAGATTTTGGTCGGAGCTTTGGGAGCGAAAGGAGTTGTGGACTTGGAGTTCTTTGCTGACCATTTACTCCCAACGTTAGCTAGAGTGTGTACAGTCTGCGGTTATTATTGTTTGTCTTCCGTGGACGTTCTCGAAAATAGCAATAGCAATACAGAGTAGTGGTAGTGAGAGCAATGTTATATCATGTTGCAGTGTGATCTATTTGATATGGATGATTACTAGACGATCCGATCTGATCTGGAGGCCGTGGAAACTGTAGCGGGAGAGTGTGTAGCAGATGCTAGATAGTAGATGCCTGGGGCGTATCGAATGAGTAGAGCAAGCAAGAGATGGATACGTTCTTTGTGCCAATGATGCCCTATGTCTTCTGTTCTTCCGTTCGTCGTGAGGGAGGTATTCAGCTCCTCGACCATTCTCGGCAGAAATAAGGATATATACCACGTACGATGCGGACAGCCGGCACGGTACGGTCCAGTACAGTCCAGTCCAGTACAGCACAAAACTCAAAAGCGGCCGGCAATCAATGAATGGACAGATATCATTTCTCTCTAGCACAGCATTGGTGTCGCATTTTCTAGACCCCCAACATACATTTGGCCGATAATACTTTTTGATCTTCGCTCTGACCTCTGTTGAGATCTGGAACCACACTCAATAATATCTCATCCTCATCCTCACTCTCACTCTCACTACCACTCTCCCACTGCCACTCTCACTCGCTTCGTCGTCCTCACCGCCATCAAATTCCGAATTAGAATCACTCCTCGTCAATCATTCCTCATCAATCCAGGCTTCTGCGCATGAAAAAGACAAACGACAGCATCAAATCCATTACTCGACAAATTCCTTCCATCTTTCCATCAGCTTCGAGACCCCGTCATCGAAAGCCTTAACATACGAGTCAATCACCCCACCTTAAACCCTACATCCCACATATATCGAAAGCCTGGTCATATCACATTCACAAGTTTTCTCTAGGAAAAAAAGTCCCCTCCACAGGACGCAATACAAAAATCAGCCAAGGTGGCTTCCCGCGTTTTGGACTCGCAAGGTGGCACCCTGTCTACTGCCATTCAACGTCTTCCCGACTCTCTTCAAACCTATCTCGACACGACCGTTCAACATCTTCAATCTGCCTATTCGCAAATACCCGAGCCCGCTCAAGCTTACATCGAACAAGCTGCAAAATATACACACATTGATCAGGTTCCCCCTACAGCATTAGCGGGCAGTGCCTTTGTGATACTTGCAGCGGCTGTGAGTATGAGTCGTTGGGGAAATAGTTGGTTCAGTGGTGGTGCCAGTCGTTTGAGTCCTTTTTCGAGTCGAGGCAACCCACCGCAGGTACAAGATGAGGATTACGAATACATAACTGGTGAGGATTTGGAGCAGCCAAGAAGGATCTATGACCCACATCTGAGACCACCTCATTCTGCACAAGAGGAAGATGATGTGCTATTGGTGAAGAACAAGGGGATTACATATCCAGTCAAGTTTCCTGCTTACAGTATCGGGGATGGAAAGTTGGAAGTCAGTGATGTCAGGAAAAGAGCTGCCGCCTTGATGGAAGTTTCGAATTGGAGGAAGTTGAAGTTGGTTTACAAGGGACAACAATTAAAGGATGATCATGCACTTGTTCGAAGCTATGGAATAAGAAATGAGTCGGAGATTCTTTGCATTGTCGGAGATGCAGCCACGGGAAGTGAAGATTCCGGAGATGAAAGCGAAGAAGTAGAAGGGACCGCAGCCAAGCTCAGGAAACGAATTCGCAAATCGAAGAATAAGAAGGGGAAGAAGAAGAGCAATAATAATCTCAAAGCACCACAAATGGAATCATCTGCGACTTCCAGAACAGCTTCACCAATCCCTCCTCCAACACCCAAGACACCAATCGAGAAGTTAAATGCCATCTCAGATACCTTCCACAACGACATCTTACCATTAGCAGAAGAGTTTATTGCGAATCCACCAGAAGACCAAAAGAAGAAGGATTTCGAACATAAGAAGTTGAGCGAGACTATCATGGGACAAGTACTATTGAAGTTGGATGCGGTTGAGACGGAGGGTGATCAAACAGCGAGGGAAACGAGAAAAGCTCTTGTGAGAGAGGTTCAGAATGTTCTTAATGAACTTGATTCAAAGGTTCCAGGTGCAGAATAGGGGGGGTTATTTCGGCTATCTTTTTTATTTGGGAGGTAGAAGTGAATCAATCACCTAGTTTCGACTCCGGATTCCTTCTGTATTGAGTGCATCTATCTTTTGTTGCATTTACAAAATTTGTTCTATTGGGATGCTATGCTATGCATATACTGGGTATGATTGGGCTTCTACACTCCTAGGGAGGAATTCTTTATTGCAATATTTGCAATTT
The DNA here is from genome assembly GCA_019395245.1 of Botrytis pseudocinerea. NCBI lineage: Eukaryota > Fungi > Ascomycota > Leotiomycetes > Helotiales > Sclerotiniaceae > Botrytis > Botrytis pseudocinerea. Next base: position 68,835 of record JAHXJK010000087.1, on the reverse strand, counting down.
GGCATGGCGTATCGCATAGATGGGATAGGTGTTAATAAGTTGATGATAGGGAAGGAGGGGTTTGAATTGAAGTACAGGGGTGAGCGTCATTGACACATGGGAACGATGCGAGAGGGTTGATCATTCTGTGTACATCGAGGAACGTGAGCATGAGCATGAGCATGATATGACTTGTGGTTTGATGTTCTGGAGAAGCATTTGCATGCCATCTGGCCAGTGTTTTTATATTAAAGAGAACACGGAATTGGATGTATGTCACAGCTAAACTGCATACCCCGTTTTGCCTTTTGCTACATGTGATATCATAGTGGTGACATAACTAAAGGGCTTTGACACTCATTCGGAACATTTTCAACATACTCTACAACCGCATAGTGCATCGGAAGTCTGCCGTACCATAATGTCTTGATTGCTTGGGTAAATTCACAATTGCGCAGCAGCGTTAGATGCTCGACTTCATGTTGTCGTAGATACTTCAGTGATACAAAAGTTCCAAGGAACTAATTGACGAGAATTGTCCAAATCATGCCAATGACTGAAATGGTCAACTACCTCGTGCACCATCTTGAACCCATGACTTGGCGGATAGTATGGAGCTGAATTTACAAGATGTCTGATATTTCAAAAATATATTGGATATCACAATTGTAACCACTTGCCTCTGCGCAGTCCATGCGATCAAAATTGCTGCCTTATTATCTGCCATCAGGTTGGCGAGGCTTGATTGAAGTGAAAAATTCGATCAACGCAAAAATGACGAGGCTGCAATCGCACATATCGTCAACTTCAAGTCTTTCAACAAGACTGTACATTATCAAAGTGAGTTCAACATGAAATTAAATAAACATTGCCATTGAGAAAAAAAATATTGATTCATCATCAACATCATTTTGCCTCACTCAATAAATAATTCTTTCCAATTTTCCATCAAATTGGGGTTGTTAGCCCTGGGACTCGGCTAATATTTTTAGCGCGAAAACCGGTGTCAATTTGGAGAATCCATCCACCGTAAAGGAATTTGAAGACAACGACCAACCGACAAACCACGACACCGCCCTCATTTAAATAACGAAGGTAGAGCAATCTGATTCTCTGTACGCCTTTCGATTTCATTCTGACAATTTATCCAGGACACGATGTCGACCTTCGAGCCAGTCGTAAGTGCTCAATTCCATATATATCCATGGCAACCAAAGCCAAATTCAATATCTCGCGACGACAATCATGGGAAATGGTTTCGGGGGGATTCAGCGATGTGGACGAATACGAATGGGAACGGATTGCTGATATTGGACCTCTTCTAATAGATCACGATCGATGCCAAGGGTCACCTTCTTGGTCGACTTGCAAGCACTGTTGCAAAGCAGTTGCTCAACGGCCAGAAGATCGTCGTTGTACGATGTGAGGCCTTGAACATCTCTGGAGAGTTCTTCCGTGCGAAGCGTACGTTTTTACCTTTACCTGAAATTGCGATGGAATTGGAGATGGTGGATCTGATGTCGCATCTGGATGGAATGCATGAAATGATGGAAGACTGATTCAATTTTCGATAATAGTCAAGTACCACGCCTACCTCCGAAAGATGACCAGATACAACCCAACCCGTGGAGGTAAGATATCATAATCCGCCAATTGCGATTCTGCGATTCGCATTCGATAGAAGGAAAACATCCTGACTTGCTCTCGAATAGGTCCTTTCCATTTCCGTGCCCCATCCAGAATCTTCTACAAGACCGTCCGTGGTATGATTCCTCACAAGACCGCCCGTGGTGCCGCCGCCATGGAGAGACTTAAGGTTTTCGAGGGTGTCCCACCTCCATACGACAAAGTCAAGCGCGTTGTCGTTCCCCAAGCTTTGAGAGTGTTGAGATTGAAGCCTGGACGCAAATACTGCACTGTCGGTAGATTGAGCCACGAGGTCGGATGGAAATACCAAGATGTTGTCGCTAGGTTAGTAAATTCCTTGGGATTGGGCTGAATTCCGGATCTACCCGACATGGTTACTAATACGAATGATTACAGACTTGAGGAGAGAAGAAAGGTTAAGAGCGCAGCATACTACGAGCGCAAGAAGGCAGCACGCAAGCAGCTTTCAGAAGCCCAGAAGTCCGCTAAGATCGACGATAAGACCAAGACTGAGTTGGCTGCTCTCGGCTATTAAATCTCCTGGACCTTATTTGATGTGATTTTGCGCTGCTGGGTGGATGGATTGGGTTGTTTCACGGTTTCTTCTTTTCAACAATAACAACGTCAATGCTTTGTTCTACCATACATTGGGAGATCTCAAGGCCTGGTATTCATTTACCATATACACAATATTGGGAAATGCTGTAATGGCAAAAGGAGTCTGATGCAGCAAGGAACTCTGATGTGTATTGCTTCGGCTTGCATGCAGTTCATAGCAAAATGAAAAGCCCAAGGCATGAATCAAGAATGAATACGTTGCGTTTGGTCTTGTGGAAATGGAAGTGGAATTGTGAAAAATAATATTGAAATCCATTTTAGTTACAGTTTATGAATGAGCATCGGTTTGGTACAAGTTACTTTAAATTCTTTGTGAATTCAAAGAGCAGTTCTGGAGAGAGCATGATGGATCTTTTGAAAATTGAGCTTATGAGAAGATCATCATGATATGATGTAATTTGTTGGCTACCTTTAACAGCTCAATTGATATACCCCATAGGTAGAACCAAAGATTTCTAGATTCCCAAACTTCTAAGGATTCAACCATTCACCATTTCCAATTTGATGGAGTGATTTACATTTACCTTGTATCACTAACTCCCTGTGTCTCAAGATGCATGCTCATCCTCGCCCAGAATGCCTTTTGGGTCATTTGCAAATCCACCTTTCCAGCAGTTCCTGTCTTCGCGGATTACCCAGACAGGAATGTGATGATGCACACGATGATGATATCCAGTTTCAGATCTTCACCGAATTCTTCTTTGTAAATCAAGTAAAATAATAAATGCACGATGAAGTAGAAAAGTAACCCAGAGTACCCGCTCCGGATCTCCGAAGCCGAAGCCGAGCGGGGCGGAATTGATTCCTTTGCAAAGGGTTGACCATTGCCGAGGGTGAAGGGAGTGTGGATTGATTCGTGGGGTTTGATTGGATGGATTGGAATGGTTGGATGCATTTTGATGGATTTCGATGAGTTGGATTGGAGAGGGGATGGTGGGGTAGGATGGACGTTACTCCACATTGTTGCGGCGGGCGGGAGGAGGGGTCTTTAGTTCTGGCTGGTAAAGTATAAATGCATTTGCTATGCGTGTCGGGGTACTGGGTAGGTCGATGGATACTTGTCTATCTGGATGTTTGTCAACTACTGTGTGTACTTTTCACGATCGGGTCCCTTGTGAAGAGATTTTGGTTGGCACTGAGTGGGATTCATTGTGCTGATTGGATTTGATTGGATTTGATTGAATTGGTGGATGGGATTGTTTCTTGACGGTTATATCTACGAATTTCGAGGGAGGCGTTGGAGTGATATCGATTGATTGATTGATTGATTGATTGATATACATCTGCCTTTTCGAGGAAAGTCAGCAGAGAACAATACGAGCTTATACGAAGGATTTGAGACAAGAGATCGGATCGCTGAGCGACGTTGCGAAGACGCGGGAACTAGGCTGAAGAGGTGTAGTGCAGGCTTGAGGACGCAGCTGAGACAGGGACAGAGAGTAGTTATAAAGGCTTTCGAGAGACGTCGCATAGATAGGATTATTCAGGGCGTCGATACTGGACTAGGAGTCTGTTCGAAATCATTCGCATCAAACTAGGAAATCTCCAAAATGTCGGGTCCTACTTCTAGACTTCAGAGTCTGGTTAATCATCTATTACCTTCCTATGAATCAAGCACATCTTCAGCAACGCAGCCAGCTCCAAAACATCATATCCATACCCTTTCACCGACATTTTTTCTTCCCCGCGCCGCGGTCATTGAACCTGATGCTCCGGCTATTCATCACGTCACTGCGAATGGACAAACAATTACACGATCTTATCAGGAGTTTGCAGATCGTGCTCGCGGTTTAGCGTATTATCTCAAGAACCACACGCTCGCACGAATAGGAATCCTGTGTCCGAACACGCCTGCTTTTCTCGAGAGCATTTTTGGAGTTGCGGCTGCGGGTGCGATACATGTAGGAGTGAATTATCGATTGAAGGAGGAGGATATTATTTATATTTTTGAGTTTGCGGGGGTGGATTGTATCATTGTGGATAGGGAATTTGTGGGGTTGTTGGAGGGATATAGGAAGAGGAACCAAGGGGTGAAAATTATTGTGGATGAGGATACGGATAGGGATGAGGGGGAATTCGATCATGCGGTTTTGGAGGGCTTGAAATACGATGCGGAACTTGGGGGGAGAGGTTGGGATGGGTTGCATGCGCAGGCTGATGATGAGGATGGTACGATTGCGATTCCGTTTACGAGCGGGACGACAGCGAAACCAAAGGGGGTGGTTTATACTCATCGGGGTGCATATCTCGCTGCTATGGGAAATGTGGTGGAATCGGGATTGAACTTTCATAGAGGAAGATGTGGCTATCTTTGGACACTCCCTATGTTTCATGCCGTGGGATGGACTTTTCCTTGGGCTGTAACAGCAGTCAGGGGTACCCATTTCTGTCTTCGCAAAATCGACTATCCTCTGATATGGAATTTATTGAAGTCTCAACCCATCACACATTTTAACGCCGCACCTACCGTTAATACTTTACTTTGCGCCTCAAAAGAAACAGCCAAACTTCCAAATCCGGTCCGTGTCACCGTCGCCGCATCACCACCTACAGCTCATCTTTTCGAAACAATGACAAACGTCAATCTCATTCCAGTTCATGTATATGGGATGACGGAAACCTATGGGCCTATCACAAAGGGCTATCACATGCCTATTTGGGAAGATATCCCATTGAAAGAAAAATATAACCGCATGGCGCGTCAAGGACATGGATTCCTCACTTCTCTCAATCTCCGCATTGTTAAACCCGATCAACCAGATGATAAACTGATAGATGTCGCACGCGACGGGAAAGAAATTGGAGAAATCATCTTCCTGGGAAATATATGTGCAAAGGGATATTATAATGATGAAGAAGCGACGAGCAAACTTTTTGCGGGTGGTGCGCTGCACAGTGGAGATTTGGCCGTGTGGCATGAGGATGGGAGTGCGCAGATTTTGGATCGGGCGAAGGATATTATTATTAGCGGAGGAGAGAATATTAGTAGTGTAGCGTTGGAAGCGATGTTGGTGCAGCATGAGGGGATATTGGAGGCGGGGGTGGTGGCGGTGGTGGATGAGAAGTGGGGGGAGTGTCCAGTGGCTTTTGTTACGGTTAGGGAAGGGGGTGCAGGGAATGAGGGATTGAAAGGGGAGGATGTGGTGAGGTGGGCAAAGGAGGAAAGTAGTATTAGTAGGTTTATGGTGCCGAGGGAAGTGATTGTGGTAAAGGAGTTGCCGAAGACGAGTACGGGGAAGGTGCAGAAGAATGTTTTGAGGGAGTGGGCGAGGGGGAATTGGGGGGAGAAATAGGAGGCGGAGTGGGATGATGAGATGGGATGTATGGGATGAGAACTGGAGTGGTCGATAGCATCGTTGTATATTATTATAAATTAATGGAAATCGTTCGACGTGCCTGGTTTGCTGTGATGTGAAACTTTGAATTCGACGATCTGTTGAGTGCATGCTTTTCTTTCTTTCTTTCTTCCTGGGATTATCGTGTGGAGAATGGAGAATGGGGAATGGGAAGAGGAAGAGTAATATTATATTAATAGGATGGATCTCCGTGATTTGTTTCACGCATGGGATTCTATATTCTATATTCTATATTCTATATTCTATATTCTATGGATGAATGGGTGAGTGGATGGGTGGATGGGTGGATGGGGAGTCGTGAATGTGAATGTGAATGTGAATGTGAGTTTGCGGCTGCTGAAAAATTTGAGGCTGGTGGATGAGGGAGGGAGGGAGGGCTGAGATGAGATGGCCGTCTGGGTGATTATATGGGTGGTATGATATGATGCGTGGATGGCCGTGCCAAGTCTGTTGGGATGGGGTGGGATGGGATGGGAGGTGATGTGCTTTGCTGTGGCTTATGCTTATGTTTGTTTAGGCTTCTGTTTAGTTTCTTCCTGCTGAATGGTTGTCATGTGTGATGATTTCCGAGGGAGTTTTGTTTATTTGAATTTTTGGATTTTTGGATTTTTGGATCTTGGATCCTGTACGCGTGAAGACTATAGGATTTTTGATCGTCAAGCTGCGATTTCGATTGAGAAATTCACCATGGCGGATTCGTTGATGAGTCGGGATGTTTTAAAGCTCATGACGGATCGCGATCTCGATTGGTTGAAGATTTACGATGACGCCATGGGAGAGGGGTGGAAAGGTCGTTGTGTGCGGTTTCTGACTCGTTGGATGAGGTGATGCGGTTGGATCCTGATGAGGTGGGTATTGTGTATCTGGCGATGAAGGAGCGGTTGAAGTGCCGTTCGGTGGTGTTGAGAGGGGTGGCGAGGTCGTTGGGGGAGGTGGGGAAATTGTGGAGTGAGATTTCTGAAGAGTGTGAGGGGGCGCTGGAGGATGTGTTGAGGACGGAGGGGGAGGGGGAGGAGGAGAGGGAGGGTGAGAGGATGGGTGAGAGGGATTATGAGGTGGAGTTGGGGATGCCGGGGGTGTGGGAGAGGTTTCATGTTTTGTTTGAGGAGAGGAGAGGGGCAAGGGCGAAGAGGGAGGGGGCGCGGGGCTGTGGGTTGGATGAGAGGAATGGGGGAGTGGTGTGCGGGGGGGGATTGGATGGGGGAAGGGTGGAGGGGAGTGGGATTATGGAGGGCTTTGAGAGGGAGGCGATATCTGCTGTTTATACACCTTCAATATCTCCAATGCCCCGGATACTTCCAACAAGTTCAGTACCTCAAACGCCCCCAGTGTCTCTAGCATCACTAACAATTTCAACGCCCCAAATACTCACAACGTCTTTGACGCCTCCCATGCTATCACCAGGACTTGACGTAGATTACTTGTGGGAATCTGATTCTGGGTCAAAGAAATCAGAGTTAAAACAGGGAAAAGCTCCTGTCAACACTAGCGAGAGGAAAGAACATTATCCAGACGATTTGTATTCGGATGACTTGTATTCGGACGATGTGAAATGGTCGTCACCGAGAAGCAACCGCAAGAGCAGAGTAAACTCGCGTAACATGATTACGAATTATAGGGGACTGATGATTGGTTCCTCACAGACGAGATGTGCGGGAGCGCCCATTCCAAGAAGTCTACCGATGTCAAATCGGATCATCCAGATGAACTATAACTTATGCCGGCTCACTAGTCCACCCCTTCCAATTCGTATCTCAGACGCTCTGCATCCTTTTCTTCTCTTCTGCGACGTGCAAAGTGCTTGCGCTGTTTCAATTGAGAATCTTTTGGGTTTCTATGGCATACTTATGTACCAATTATTGTGGGGTGATAAGTGAGAATACTTCTTAACAGTTCACATTCATTGGGGAGGCTAACAAAATCTTCCCAACTCTTAGAAAACACGGTCGAGTCACATTTTCGCAACATCCCGCTTATTTCGACATTGATCATCTCGAAACTTTAAGTAGTTTTGTTGATGCTCCCAACTTTGATGTTGAACGTACCTCCCCTCTACCCTTGGATGGGAAACCCGCATTCGTTTTATTGTTGCAAGTAGCAAAACAACCGCCTTCTCTGCGCGTGATAAAGAAGGACTCTGAAGTCGTTCCGGATTGGCATCGTATAGATCACTTGTTGTGCCTGGGCTATAGGGAATATGTATGGGCTATATATTCTCCTGCTGACGCGAACGTTTGCATGAGTTATGCTCTGAAAACTTGGAGTCGAGTGCACCACGCCGAGCCTCGCTTATTTTCACAAGAATGTTTTGGAAATATGAATTTTTCCATCAATTTGGGAGAGGTAAAAAGGTTCGTGCGATACCGAGGACGGCTAGCAGGTCCTTCTTCTCTTTTCCGCGGCTCAGGGCATCGAACTAAAGAGATTGAGAAATTTACAGTATCTGATATCAGTAAGAGCAGAGAATATGCAGGAAAAAACTCCAAGAAGGAGATTCTCCCCCAGAATTACAGAGCCCGGGCCATGTTCGAAGAGTCATATTCCAATCTAACAAAATCACCTTTGGATAATTATGTCAAGCTGAACGGAGTGTATTCTAGCATGCAGATACTGTTTAGAAAACATGAGATTTTACCAAATGCTACTCAACGCATGATTTGGACATGTGTAAGAACGACGACATGAGAATGTATACTCGTGGATTCAGCTTCATGCTAATACCTTACCAGAAATGCGGGCACGCTTCTTACGAAGACTTTGCCGAGCTCCCAGGTCGGGAAGGTGCAGTCATAGATTTTGCGAAAGAGTTGATGCAAGCAGGCTATATAACTCGAGCGCAAATAACAAATCGACCATTGGGGATGAAGCTTTGGATCGGTGGGAGAATCCAAAATGGCATTAATCTCATCTCGAGAAAACTTTCGAACATTCGGAATACCCCTCTGCCAACGTTTGTCAAAGCGAGTCCCCCGAAAAACCCGGTCTGTCTTCCTGCCGATGAATGTCGTTGGCTTCATTTGTGTATGAAGAAGAAACCATACGCGACTCACCTCAAGCCACTTCATGTGTGCAAGGACGAGAATCAAGATCCGTTGACCGACAAAACTTTCTTCAAAACTCTTAAACACGCTCATGATGAAGAAAAGACGTGGAAGGATTGGGCGGTTTCGAAATTGAGGAGAATCGAGTTTATAGGTGTATGAAGTCCTAATCCCAGTTGAATTTTCTTTATTAGTATTTTGGATTCTTGAAGTCCGGGGCCTTCGAACGGAATCTGGGCTTCCATTCCCTAAGCCTTGAAAGTATTGGACGAATGTTCGTCTAACCGTTGAGTAACGATGTTGCTCTGACCAGCTGGTCAACGCCGAACTTTGAGGTCTCGATTGAACGTTTGGAATAACATTGCTGACTTTGCATAGTTCGAAGCCTGCCCAGACGACTATGTTGATCATATCAAACCTAATGATCTTCCACCAACAACCAACGAATATGATTTTGCACCGCCACCACCCCCAAGATGGTTCCTCCGATAGGTCCAGAACACATGCTGCATCTTTTCCAAGATTGCCCTTCGGTTTCTGATGTCAATTCCAATTTCTACCTCCAACGAATTCCCCGCAGGAAGATCGAGCCGATCGCATTTAATGCAAATAGTTTAAGCGAAAATCTAGGCTGGGGATTACATTTTGTCGAGGGATTGAATACGTCCTTGGCAGTTACCGTTATGTTTATACTCTCCTCTGTCTTGGGAATAATATTTGCGATTTGTTGGACCATACTGAAGAAAGATATTCAAGGAGCATTTGGAGTTGCCGCTTATATTACGAGTGTTATGACCCTGGCGGTAATGACATGGCAATTGTGGGCTTTATGATTTGAATGATGTGATTCAGCAAATCGTGAAGGACGTTAGACGCCGGTGAGGATCCTGTTTGTTGTTGATGAGACATGGTTCCACTTTGACTTCTACAAGCTCAACCCTGTCATCGACCCAGCACGTGTTGGGGTTACATTGTTACAAAGCAGGAATCACGATGATCGGTTCGTCGGTTCGCACTCTTTTGTTCATGGGGATGAACTTGGCTGACATGAGGATACATGAGGCTTTTTATTTTTAGGCGGTGTCACGTCTAGAATTTTACGTAGTGAAGATGGTTCTCGATAGGTTTGAGACTTGAGACAGGGGGATCGTGGAACGTGGGAACAATAAGCTTAATCTCGGGAGGCTAAAATGGCTTGCTTGGCTAATCTAGCTTCGCCAATCAGATAACGAATGGGTATGTATTATCCCACCTACGTAAAAAGAGATTCTCCAAATAGACATGTATCGCTAATTCAATCCTAGGCAGAGAGCCAATCAGTGATCAAGCTCTGTGACAGCAAAAAAGTCTATTGTTCGTTCAATTCCTCTTGAAGAAAGAAGTTGACAGGAGGCTTTTATCATATCCCCACTGTTTTAGATGGCATCAAGGAAGAATCCGTCACTAGGTTGGCTCTAGCGGTGGGGAGGGAGGAGAAACTTCTTCTGTGCTCGCGTGTTGCATCGTCTTGCTTGTATTCTTGGTACTTGTACTGCATTCATGAAGGCTGATTTTCATCACCGTTGAAGCTTTTGTATTGTGATCTTCATTATTTCTATTCATGAGGATACCCCAGTAGGTATTTGGATGCCATGCTCTAGCCATGCTCCAGCCATGCTACAGGGATCACTAGATCAACCCTGCAACCTCCTTTTGAGTACGAATACTCATAATACCACCCGAGTAGGCAGTGTAGCATCAAGTCATCCCACCCTTCACGAGGAATACAAATACTACCCAAAAGAAGCAGCCAAGCCAACCAGGAATAAATTCTTGGGAAAACGAAAAGGTTAAGCTTACTTCCTTTTGGATGGAATTTGACGGGAGACTATTATGACAGATCTCCACTGTTTTAATTGGCATTAAGGAAGAATCCCATCTATCCCATATTTTGGTTCTGGGCAAAGACCTAGCCCTCAGACCCATGAGCCCCATTCCCTTGTGCATCATCTCTGAGAAGATTCAAATCTTTCACGTATCCAGCATGGAATCTTTTGATGATTTCGATCCCCAGTGTAACTTAAACTAGGACATCAATCATTGCAGCCATCAACATGTACTACTCACGGAATTACATCTTGACATTACTTACTTGCTTCTCGTGGAGTGTAGGATACACTGGAGCTGATGATCATGGTGTTGTTTTTCTGTATCCAACGGATAATCTCACCATCAACTATCTCGATACCGTTAATGTAACCTACACGTCTCCCTTTCCAGAGCCTCAACTTTGGATCTATTGCCAGAATATTACGGATCTTACGGGTCCACTAATCACAGGTAAGATTTCATCGTGAAATATTACGAAAGAACATGATGGAGCATTGAAAACTCACTCAGTATTTCTCTTACAGAAAGTTATACCACGGTGACGGCATTCAATGGCTCTGCGCCAATCAATTGGAGATGGCTAGGTGGTTCGCCTTGTTGGTTTGATTTGAAGCCAAATGCTTCAAATGGTTATGGAGCCAACAGTGAACATTTCATCGTCGACCAAAATCAACGTGCGTCGCCTACAACATTAGGATTGCCGTTATCTACGGATTCGTCGACTTCCACGACGTCGACATCAACTACTGCTTCGGCTAGCAGTGATGCTACCACGACCGCAACTCCAAACCCTCCCACATCTTCCATCGATAGTTCCGCATCCGCAGCATCCGCCTCCTCATCACCCACCCAAACCGGGCTTTCTGCCAATAGCACCCCCTCAACCGGTCTTTCCGGCGGAGCCAAAGCCGGAATCGGAATCGGCATCGCAATCGTAGCACTCTTGGCATTGGCAGCGGGATTTTTCTTCTGGCGCAAGAAACAGGCGAAAAACACGGATTACACGGCATATCCTACTTCGGACGTGAATATGCACGAGAAAATGGTGGATTCGAGCGATTATCCGAGAAGTGAAGGCGTGGCGTATGAGATGTATGCGCCGGAATATCATGTGGAGATGTCGGGGACGCAGCCGGTGAGGGAATTGGGGGATGGGGAGATGAAGAGTCAGTCCACGAGGTTGGCGTGAAGGTTTTGACGAGAATGCGTGTTGGCTACTTGGGTATGGATGGGTTATGGGGTGTTGAAGTAGGCATCAGAAGCTATGGATTTTTATGTTCTCCCCTGGTTAGAGAATCGAGTGTTTGATGGAGTTCACGGAATTATGAGATTTGGAACACGCTGGAGTCGAGGTCGCTATTATAGTTGACTTGGGAATAGTTGACTTGGGAATAGATGAGGATCTGCCTCGGACTTTACGGGTGGTCCAGAAATGATCTAGGGAACAAATGAAGGGGTTTTTCTGTTTGAGTGCCAGTCGGGTATTGTGCAATATCCTTAGACGAAACAAGCATCATGGTAAACTCATGAAGTATTGGATTTTCCCTTCTATGTGCATCCTTTCCCGTTAGTAGACAGGAATTAGAATAGCGGGTTTGGAAATTATACCAGCATTAATTAATTGGCTTCAGGTAATGATCTTCACAAATTTTGTTCCTCGATTCTTCTTCGCGTCATATTTTCTCGTTGCTGAGCACGTTTGCGATGGATGTATATCAATTTTGCAGAGCACAGGGGAGTCTTTGGTGGGCTACTTAGGACTCCATGGATTGCATGGGTCATAATCTGTTTATATGAATATTGTCGAATGTATATTGCGATTCTTATGAAATCTTATGTCGAGGTTTACATTTGAATAAATCCAGAAGTCTGATGTATGAAACTATTTGTTAATGGTAACAACCCAGCAAAATATAGTTGATTGGTTTTTTTTACGTTGTTCAAAACATGGGGTTGCAAGGTGTATGTGAAGATTGACTAATGTGTGAAAGTATTCCCACTCTTTTCAAGGAGAAGGAGCAGAATAAAGAATCCCGCCTTTCAATCTGTCTCGGGAACTCATGCTTGATCGGAACGTGTAGTGGCCAGCCCTAAGTCCATAACATAAGATGTTTCAGGATATGGCTTGCCTCTAGAATCACGAAACGGGTTGGAAATCGCTTGCTATCAAACGGAATGATATGAAATTGTCCCATGGACGAATTGAAGCTTCATAGTTAGCGCTTGTGAGAATGGGAGGAAAATAAATGCCCCGGAGATGGCAGTGATACACTATCAGAATGTGATGGCTAAATTGAAAAATTCTCAACTGAGAGATGTGGAGTTCGTAATGGCAAATGAACATTCTGTTCTAGCCTGAGATGATATTCATTTTTCTGTTGTACACGCGGGGTCTGGGAAGGATGAGAAAACCCAAAGGTACCAATTGTTTCGACTCAATTGCTCAAGACTCAGTCGCGCTCTTTATGTACAAAAGTCGAGGGATTCACCCATATTATAGACGATCCAATTTCTATCGGCTCCAACAATCTCGAAAGAAGAGAGGGCAGAGTCAGTTCAGCCGAAAATAAAGAACTAATCATGCCTGTAGGCTTCGAAGGCGAGGGCGACGGCCGTGATTTTGGATATACTCCTGGGTGGAAGGAACACTGGGATAGAGAATAAACTTGATAGCCAGATGCTAGTAGGGCCATACTCTTATATACTTGGTGTGGAGGCAAAGCGGAGGATGAGAATTGTAAAGACGTTAGTTAATTCGGTTTGTATATTTAGGAAGAAGGGAAGGCCATTCAAATAGTAATCTACTTGTGATTCTGGTTATGATCATAAAATTATTAGATACATCTATGAGTAATTGATACGCCAATGAAGATTTAGACTGGTGTGCGTACTATCCCATAATTTTTTCGCATATACCCAGTCTCTAAAATCGTATTTTTACTCGTGATCTTGAGAATAAAGATGTTTGTTTTAGGATATACCGCAACATTGATATTACGCAATGAGCTTAGCTTATTGCTCAATAGACTGGCTTATTATATAATAAACTAGGACATTGCTCAATAAATTAGATTTCGATATGTTTTGGGATATAATATAACAAATTAAAATCAGGGCATTGTATAATAAATCAGTTTGTATTAAAATAATTATAAGTTTTTAAATCTTAAAACTATAAGCTATTAAAGTTTATAAATAATACTTATAACTTTTATTAAAATTTTGAAAATTTTCAATAACAATTACAGGTTTTCGAATTCTAAAATTATAGGCTTTAAAAGTTTATAATTGCTTTTTTCTTATTTTGGTATAAACTAGCTAATTGCATAATGCTTTGATTTTAATTTTTTATATTATATCTCAGGATATATCGAGACCTAGTCTGTTGAGCAATGAGCTAAGCTCATTGCTTAATGCCAATGTTGCGGTATGTCGTGTAACATATTAAATAGTTGAGCAGATATGCGAATCCGTTGTTGTGCGGAGCAGTCTTGATTCATTTAGGAATAACATGCCAAAAAGTGTTGTTGGTGATGTAAACCAAAATATCTCCTGTTTGACAGGGGTATTTCGAATATAATGTCTTTCATCACCTTCGTTACTACTTTAATATTTATTGAAGCAGATTTTCGCCAATTTTCGGTGATTTTGCAGCGTCAGTGGGCTGATTTGTCTTATCACTCGAAAAAATGCAACGCGATTATCGGACCAGGGCAGGTACACCCACCATAACTATTTACGATAGTGCTTACCCACGCCACCATACTTTCACTTCCCTGCGAGTTTGTTTCGACGAATTCTTCAGCGTAGCATTTGGACCTTGTGCTTCATGCTCATTAGGGGCGTGAAGAAATTGGAGATAATATACCGTGTGATCATGAGGAAGCACAGCGCGTAATAATGATCAATCTTAGCTCAAGCGAGACCACCTCCAAATGATATGAACTACATGGTGAGGTAGCTACTGATGCCACAATTCCAACCAAATTCAATTATTTGAATTTAGAATTCTCGAGTAATACAATCTTGAAAGTCTGAGTACACCGACTGCATCTGCTAGCCATCAGTTACTGAGCTGGCGTTAGTCCCAAACAAGAAGACATGTCTGCAAATGAACTTGCCATCTCTTTCGTCGGGCCCGGAGAAGTTACTGCCGCGGGAGTAGCGCTCCCAGTTGTAGGGATCATCGTTGTCTCTTTGCGTTTCTGGCTTCGCGGCTACCAAAAAGTGAAGCTTGGTCTAGATGACTACACCATTCTTGTAGCTTTGGTAGGTCTGCCTCGAATACGATGTCTTAATCTGATGCTTATGCTAACATAACACCAACAGATCTTCGTTATTGGAATGGGCATATGTCTTGTATACGGTCGGTTCTGACCCAGTGTTGATTCTGACAAGTTTAACTCGATAAATAGGAGTTGCAAAACATAGTCTTGGATATCCTACACCACAACTTCCCAATGCTACTGCAGAGACACAGCTGACACAGATTGGTCCTGCACAAACACTCGTGGAATTGGTATTGAAGCAAAAAGTCTCTATAAAAATCACAGCTGCTAACCAAAGTGTAGCTTGACTGGATAATATGGTTACTCATGATCCCCGCCAATGGTTTGATCAAGCTGAGTGCAATATTCTTGTATCGCCGTCTATTTGTTGTCAGCAAAGGGACAACATTTGATATTGTTACTAAGGTGTTCATAGTGATATGTTCACTATGGACTATTGCTTTCTGGTTTGCGACAATATTTGGCTGTGGAACTCACTTCACAAACCCGTGGAAGCCGCTGATATTCATTATGGAATGCAATACCAATATGAGATTGGACGGTCTCATGATATCAGATCTTATAACAGATGTGATGGTCTGGCTTTTGCCAATGCCAGTAGTTAGTTGCGTGTCATATTGTATCATTTGTACTGTGCTAATAACTATCAGGTGTGGAGGCTGAATATGCAATGGTCTCAAAAACTTTACATAACAGGAGTATTTTTTCTTGCAGCTGGGTATGTTATATTCGGACGTACACAATTTCTTAGCTAATATTTCCAAGATCTCTGGTCGCGGCCATTGTAAGATTGATGGTTCAATTAGAAATATCTAATGGTGGCTATGCTGCCCATACGGATGTTGATTGTAAGTTGTGATGTCGGCCTCGCTGACTTATACTAATCTGTTTGATAGTAACACTCACGATTCTCTTATATTACAGTGGTCTTGAAAGTGGCCTTGCGCTAATAGCAGCATGTCTTCCTACGCTTCATTATTTCATAGCGCGGCAACCATTTCGAAATCTTCTATCCAACGTGGGAAGCCTCCTAGGACTTGATTCCCTTCGATCACGTTTCACTTCGATCTCTCAAAGCAATGACAATACCGCGCCAGATACCGAGATTTTGGTGACAAAGAAAGTTTCGCAATCTTCACACTCGGGTGGCAGTTTTGTTGCCTCTGAGCATGATGTTCATGCTTACAAATTATCACATATCGAAGGCGGGATCGAATTACCCTTGGTTCCAACACCACCAGGACGGATGCATACTCGAATTTCGGGCAAGGTATAGCGTTACTTTTAGGATTCGCTTGCCATGGGATTGTTGCAGCAGGCAGTGAAAGGATATTTGGTGTGATTATTTTCCAGGGGCGGCTATTATTAAATCATGATCTCATAGGGAATTTCTGCTAAGATAGCAAGGGTCATGGAAATTGCATTGGCTTGCATAACAGATCGTTTTTCGGTAGTCTCATTTGCCAATCTCATCGAAGCCAGAATAGATCAGGTTCTCTTTCGAATCTTATCGAATATATCGTTACGTAGTTTGACATCTAAGTGGCCAATCAAGATAATTACATTAAACTTGAGGGTGTGTGGATGAACCATCAATGCAAGTACATGCAGTTTCAGAAAAAGCAACAAAACATTGCAACTAGCTACCATGTGATCACTTATCCGGTCATCTGCAACCATTTTGAGATAGGGCTATTTGTTTTACTATTTAGAAGACGATCTTTCGGTTTGAAGGTTGCGCAAACGCTGAGTACTACTTTATCACTCCAGCTTTAGTGACTTTTTTCGTTTAACCCACTACATGCGTGCAGATCACTATGTCAGAATCTTCGAAGACGGACTGGAGTTTGGCCGACGGACATGGCTACGTATTTGAACGTAGTCATATCGCGGCTTGTCGGCTCAATTTGCAGTATTATCTTTGGAAGGAAGCTCTTGGTTTTGTCGTACACCCCTCGGTGCAGCTGTCGAATGAGAGCGTTATTGCAGACATTGCAACAGGTACCGGGGCTTGGCTTTTAGATGTTGCTCGCGATTTTCCGCAAGCTCAAATCGAGGGCTTCGATAACGATGTACGGCAAGCTCCCCATAAAAGTCTGTTGCCTTCAAATGTCTCTGTGAGGCACTGGGATATCTTCGCTGATTTGCCGGATGATATGGTCGGCAAATATGACTGTGTTCATGTGCGACTACTTGTGCTAGTCCTCAATGGCAACTCTCCATCTTTTATTCAGAAGCTGTTGAGAATGTTGAAGCCCGGAGGTGAAGAATCGCAATACCTCCTAGAATAATTGCTAACCCACAACAGGATATCTGCAGTGGGACGAGCTGGATTGTGTTAACATGCATGTTAAAAAGCCCGACCCCAAACTTCAAGCCCCAGCCCTGGAGCAGATTAGAGAAATGTCATGGGCAAATGGTAGACATGATTGGACGGTGAAGTTACCCGATTTTCTACAAGAAGCAGGTTTCCAGGATGCTAAGATTGAATATTTTGGGGATGAAGACCGTTTGGCCAGAGCTTTCAATGAACAACATCTTCTGACAATGGATGAATTTGCGTCAAGTCTAGTGAGAATGGGGAAGGTAGATGCTTCGAAAAAGTGGTACGAGCTTATTCAGCAGGGCTATGAGGAGTCTACGAAAGGCGCAGCGTTATGTATCCCTAGAATTGTGTGTACTGCGAGGAAGCTCTAATTCTTCATTTTGAACCAGACAGAGTGCGGGGTCAATGAACTCACTACTTTCCATTGAATGGAGCGTCCCCGTTTATAACAAGGCTCAATATTGGTCTACCCCTACGATTGTGGATCACATGTGGATACAAAATATTTCATATTAGCCGGTTCCCCAAGCGAAATATGCACGAGTCTCAAATCATGTACTTGCTATCTTCGAAGCCGTTCGGCCCTCGTGCTAGATCTCAGGTTACAGGTTTTCTTGGATATGTCTTCTAAAATATAATAGTACAGTAACATCACAATACTAGCCCAACACTATGTAATGTAACCGCGTATATGCGGACGACAGAGTTTCAACCCTGCTCCAGTCATACAGATACACCGATACTGGCAAATAGACGTGGTATTGCAGATTTGTCCGCGTAATGAACTACAACTACCAGGGCAATCATAGAGAGAGACATGGAGTTCAGATAAAAATCGAATATTGACGGACTACCGATAATTTGGACCGATCAGTGTTGGCTTGTTGTGGTAGTCTATGATTATGCCGCCGAAAAGCAGCAAGAGATTGCCATTTGGCATGAATAGTGGCACCATGATCTTTTTTGGAGAACCACGGGGACTATCTTTACAGGTGGAAAATCTTGCTCCAATCTTTCAGTTATGTTCTGGCAGTAAATTTCCGAAGGTCTATAATTAAACTCATCAGCCCGAATTGTTTATACGACTACCATTGTTTTCATAACCTCTTCGATTAGTAAAAGGATTTCGCCATGGTAAAACTACTCCAAATTCTGTACCTTTTGACCTTCGGTGCCCTCGTCACCTCCGCACCGGTCAAAGATGTTACACGTATGTTTATTAATTCCGATTGTAACAATAGAGGCTAACAACAGTCAGAGCGTGATGCCGACTATGCTCGAAATCCCTTGAGCGACTGGGACACTCCACTTCCTGTCCGCGACGATGAGGCAATTGAGCCGGTTCCACAGGCGGATCTCAAGCACTGAATATGTACAAGATAATGTTTGAGAGAGAGTACAGATGTGGAGGAGAAAATGCCCTCTTGGAGAAGTGCGAGAGTGTGATGAGAGAAATGAAGGGATGGGACGCTTTGGTCCAGCAGTACTTGCCTTAATGATTACGAGAAATGCCAGTGGAATTTGCAAACTTCAATAAAACCGTTGTGACATAAAATCTCCTTTCGCGTAACTCTAGGTAAAGAAATAAGGGAACGTGAGAGTCTTAACTCATCCACGTAAAATCAATATAACCCCACTTGACAATTTGGAGGTCCATATGGAAACCTTGCCAGCTCAAATGTTACACATCGCAGAACGTGCACTACAGCTTTCGATAACTCTACTATAAGATGCTGAAATCGATGTCATAAGGACTACGTCGTCAATTCGATTTTGAGATACTGTGTTGTCAACTGGATCTACTCAAAATGCTGACCTGGACGAAGCCATGCAGTTTTAGACATCTCTTCATAAGGTGATCCAGGTGGACAAAAGCGATATCTATCCAATTCGCGGAACTCATCCTCTCTGATCTCTCCAACATGCTTCCAGCAAGCAGTATGCTCATCAGCCCAGACCTCCAGCTGTTTCCAATCACGACACATCCGTACCTGGCCTAGGCCGCTTTTCTGATCTTCTTGAAATCCTGTATATCGTGGAGTATCATCCGCATTACACATGACTTCATCGCGAAGTACGTTCAAGCAGTGTATGACATGAAGATATGGTGAACTCTGTGGCGTGCCATTGTGGAACTCCACGACTGATGTTCGGATCGTTTTCTAGTTTGTTCGTGAGTTTTATGATCCTTCTACGAGGTCTTCAGACGATTGACTTACGACACAATGTATGTTGTGGTATGCATTTATTAGGTAAATTCCTTTTGATTGATCCCAAGGAAATCTCTGAGCTCTGGGGAGTCCCATCTCCTTCGCATAGTCATCGGCAAGAGCAATTTGACCACGATCGTAGCTTGTTTCGTCCCAAAGCAATTCTTGATCGGTTTCATTGGCACCACTATTTGGAGTCCATGCCTTAGGGATTGTTCTTGTTAATCCGGCTGAGAATGAATGATCAGTACTTTGCCATAGTGGACCTGTGACTGGCTCAAATGGATAGGAAATAACAAACCAAATTTTGAGGTCTCTAAACACTTGGTAAGATCTTTTTCAGCTGTTATGACAACTATAAATCCGAGGTTAACAATAAGCGAAGAGAAGAACAGAAACCACGAGATATTCTTGCGAAGAAAACTTCCTGGAGCATGATTTTCGGAAACCTCATAAAATTTCTCGACTTCTGGAGAGTCGTTTCTTGGAGGGCTGTGTGAGCGAAGAGCACGATACATTCTGGTCTATTGAACGAGGTGACTTGACACTTCGTGTCTTTCATCAGTGACTCAAGACAGACATATTTTGAGAATTTACATTCATGCACCCAGTATACTAGGGCTTTTCTAGGCTTTAAAGCAGCATGATGTCTCCGCGCAAATGTTTCAATTTCTCTGGTTATAGCGAGATAACAAGCGTTACATTTGCTGCGTCATTAGAGCAAATATGTAAGCCCTTGATGCAGGAGAGAGGTGTGGCCGAGATAAGAATTTGTGCCGGATGGTAGCTACGCCGCACGACCCGCAGAAGTACATACTCTTTTGATGTTTCGCCATCGAATCAAACATCTGCCGACGCCAACAATAGGGGTGTTGGTCTGTGAATGACTGTGGAATAAAGTGGATCGAAATATTGAAGTAAATTATATCTAGTCAACATGCTTAGCGTTGTTACTGCTAACAAGCTTTTCTCCAAGGCGATCACAGGCCTGATTGATGTTACCCCTGCAGACGCAAGTATCGTTCCGAGGACAAAGCAATAAGTGTCTACCTACAATATGGATCCTTCGCTTGAATGATCTTTCACAGGGAGAAACAGTCAATTCTTACGATCTTTAGATCTATCCGGTCTTCCTACACAGCCGTGGAGCGATTGAGCTTCTCCTAATATGCTTAATAAATCTTGCCGGAATCTCTTCCAGTAGTTAGACTGCAGTAGCCTGAAATTGCAAAGGCCCCTAATCGTCCAATAGCCATCTGGCAAGCGACGGCGGACTTTCATAACACAGTCCGAGATTGAGAATTTGTAGGACATATAACTCCCACCCATGTTGATTAAATCGGAAGTTGTGAAATTCGTTCTCCACACCACCCCCATCAACCTTGTACTTTCTATTCCCAATCGCGCAGTGCATGCTTTCAATCTCGTTTGAAAAATGATATTGGAAAGGGAAGGAATGGACAAAATGCATTACCAGGTTGCATTGCCGGCTTTTCTTCGGGCTGTCCAACAGTTTGATAACTCAAATACAATACATCTTCTCTAACATAATAGTAAGTTCTGCACCTTGTCTTGAGTTTGTTCACTAACCAAGCTTACGCTAAGAATGGACAATCCGGTGCTCGATGTTGCTTTGCAGGAAGAAGCATTGGGAACAAAATCAGACCAGAACATCGCTGCACCCTCAGAAAAACCGGTCGTTTCAACCACAGAAACCGACGCCCTGAAAAACAATGAAAATGTTATTGATCTCGACGAGAATGAACCAGAACATCCCCTCAATTGGCCTGTATGGCGAAAATGGTCAATCGTTAGCTGTACGGCATTGATGTTCATGTTGGTGTATGTTCATGTTTTCGTTTAACTAGTCCCTCGCCTCAAGCTTGCGCGATTTCTCATGATGCTCAAACGATATATCTAACGAGTTTTCATGTAGTAATCTGGGCACCATCACTATTGTTCCAGCAGTGCCAAAAGTAATGGAAGAGTTCCACGTTACAAATGAACTATACTCAACATTGCTCGTGTCCATCTGGGAGCTTGGCGAAGTCTTCGGACCGTTCTTGGTGGGACCCCTATCGGAACTCTATGGGCGAATGCCTGTATATCATACTGGAAATATTCTCTTCATTCTGTGTCTTACAGGAGGAGCATTGAGTACTAATATGTCCATGCTCATCGCCTTTCGTTTTCTATGCGGACTGGTCGTTTCATCGGTGACTTTAGGGCCCAGTATCGTCGGGGACCTCTTCAGAAAAGAAGATCGAGGTACCGCTATGTCGGTAGCTATTGCCTTTCCACTACTCGGGCCATTTGCAGGACCGGTCGTTGGGTCCTATATCACTGAAGCAAAAGGCTGGCGATGGAGTATCTGGATTGTTGTGATTGCCGTAGGAGCGGTAACTTGTTTTGGGTTTCTTACATTTCGAGAAACGTACAAGGTAAAACTCGTGCAACGAAAAGTAGAGAGACTTCGCAAAAGTACTGGCAACGAAAATTTGCGATCGAAATATGAAAGTTCGGGGAAACATGCGGATTTAAAGGACTCTTTGCTACGGCCAATCAAAATGTTGTTCCTTTCGCCAATCGTTTTTATCATATCTTTCTTCACGGCTTTAGTCTATGGAATTTCTTATGTTATTCTTACTACACTTACTCCGATCTTAGAGGATAACTACGGACTTGGCCAAGGTCCTGTGGGACTTGCATTTCTGGGAAGAGGTACGGATTTTCGATCTTTTGTTAGATGTATGTGTATGGATCAAACTAATTTCTGTCAGCTACTGGGAATGTTATAGCTATGCTGCTCTATGCCATGGTCTCAGATCGATACATCAAGTACAAAAAATCACAAGAAGGACACCTAAAGCCCGAGCATCGACTTCCCCTCATGCTTCTCGGCGCCATTGTTCTTCCGATTGGTCTTTTTCTCTACGGTTGGTCCGCCGAAAAGCACGTTCATTGGATCGTTCCTATTATTGGAACTGCAATTGTGGGCTTCAGCTTCATATTGTCAATACTTCCCACAGAGAACTATCTCGTCGATGTACACGAACTACATGCAGCTTCGGCAGTGGCTGTGTGCTGTATACTTCGTGCTTTATTTGCTGCTATTCTACCGCTCGTTGGACCCCCTTTGTACAACCGATTGGGACTCGGATGGGGTAATTCTTTGTTAGCTTTTATTTGTATCGCTTTTCTACCTGCACTTGTGGCGTTGATGATTTATGGAGAAAGAATGAGGAAGAATTCAAGGTTCCACTAGAATTCTCTTTACATAAAACCAAATAAATATACCTTCATGTTGATGGGTTTCGGAAAGTCTTTCCGAAAGACCTAATCATCCGCGATCTGCCAAAATCCTGCTTACGCCAAGTCGAACTCCGTGAGACTTATTCTTACAATAATACGGTTTCGACCCCATGATGTTTAGGTATATTAGAACACAGATTCCCAGGATATAATTGTCCTTTTATGCGGTAGGCAACGCACTTGATGAAAGTCTGATACATCGATGAGTACAAGGCATTGTGGAATAATTTCCTCATATTTCAAGATGTACCAGTTAGGAACTCTCCAGATAATTTTGTCATTCATTGTGACAAGTTCTGTAGCATCAATTATTCCAAGCATCCCAAACAAATCCCTATCAACTCGAGAATGCCGAAAGATTTCACCATCTTGGATCTCCCAGATATCAAGCTCCGCTCCCAACACAAGCTACTCAAACGCCATAAGTAGCAACGGTGCTGGTTCATTCTTCGTATACCAGAATTCCAGTGTGTACCCTTATTTCTCCATTACCACTCTCAACTTCCCTATATTTTGATTGCTAAAGTTATCCCCAGCGACTGCTCTTCTTCAATACATATCCTTCACAATCCCTTCGTCCACTCAGAGCCCCTCTATCACAAATCAGACCTGCACCCTCGCTGCCACCTTCCCATTTTTCGAGTCGCAATATCTAGGCTGGTCACTTTCCTCACCAACTCCACCGATACTCGACATATCTATCGTCTCCCCACTTTCTAATTCTCCATTTAATACTCCACCAACCTGGACTTCAACTTTTCCTGAAAAATCTGATACCCCTCAGCATTTTGGAGTACTCACGCCAGTACTACGTCTCGATACAACGGTTAATTCATTACCATGTCCTGAAAATGGCGTGCTGAGCTTTGTGTTTCGGTTTGCGGATGGCGTTGTAGGAAATAAGGCTGTGTATGAGATATGGCCACAGTATCCAGCGGGGTTATCGTCAGGTTTACCATTGACAGGTGTTTACTTAAGTGTGTGCTGATTTATTTGGATGATGGTAACCATAGATTTGATAACTCCTGAGTGGGACAAGCCCATCGTTGCTGAAACCACTTGAGCTCTAATCTTAAGATAAGAATCTCCCAGAAGGATTAATCATTATTCCAATGTCAATGTGCCATGGAGGCCTCGATGAGTTTCTCGTTTACCTCAAGTCATTATCTTGCATCTCGTAAATTATAGGTTGAAGACATCTCCGAGTGTCGCTGCACTTGTCCAAGTTTGCTTTCACTCATATAAATTCTTTTTAAACAACAATAGATTAATGTGAGGAACGATATTGTCAGGAAGACCTCTGCTAAAATGCTCGCTTGGTGTTTAGCTCAAAAATTGAATAAACTGAGTACCCGTTCTCCAAAACTTTCCACCAGAGATACTGTTGAGGTCAGGTGGCGAAGTTCTGCCAGTTACATTGGTCGAATTTGGAACTGCCAATTTGATTACCTTAAGGGGAATTGGATTTGCCTTTACTATCCACAACTTGTCCGCCTCCATTAATTTAGTTCTCCCTCATACTCTCACAGAAGTCCGTACACACTACTGCCAAAAACACGTTCCATGGGGTCTCGGAAGCATCTTTTTGACTGCAGCTCGATTCTAGCTTAGAACTGGAAGTTGGAATAGGAGAATCATACAAAATATCTGGCAGATCTAGGGGCGATGGGGAGCCTCTGCATTTCCCATCACCAGTCTTTTTTAACATATCTTACAAATGCAAAATCTATCGCCGGGCGATGGGAATGAGCCATTTGAATGAGAGGAGATTATGGATGTCATTGATGAGGAGGCTTTGGACGCAGCGGACTACGGCATCTTCATGCCCACTAAGGCTAGCAATTTCTTATGTGACTGACCGAAAGGACAGCATATCTGGGTGGGTATTCATTTTGAAGATAATGAGTAATAGAGATATGATCAATAATGAGTGAAACAACTAACATTTTACCATTAGGTGGATTCCTGCTACTTAAATATGAACCGAACTGTCCCGGCTTTGGCGAGATATTTACGTGATGCACATCCACACCTCATACATAAACACACTGAACGATCACACACCAACAGTTGTGATAAATTCAGAGTATTATTTCCCGACCAACTAATTATGAAAAAATGACCTCTCACAATCGCATTTGAAACCTTCCTTGCATTGGTTATATATTGATACTTATCTAATATGTTTTACTTGCTCCATCTTTATGATCATGCAGTAGTCTTTTCTTTTGGATGAGTTTCTCTTAATAAGCTTTTGAACACTCGAAGAAATCGTCCTGCCCCAGTGAGCTCCTAGGTAGAAGCAACGATTTGTGTATTATTGGAAAACCGAAAACTATCCCCGTTGCACATTTGAAATTGCATCGAGTCTTGATATGCAATTCCAATTCAGGTATGAGGATTACGGATTCTCATCCTGCTTCGATTTTCAAGGCTACTAGGAGAATCATGCATTTGAGTAAGAATTACGCATGGGTCATCTGGTCTGTAGAAGAGCCACTGTTAAGCCAAGAAAGCTGGTGGCTATGTATTTGCACAGCCCGAAACATCAGACATGCAACAAAAGTCACAAATAAAGGTCTGTGAACATGAGGCTGAGGTTATCGCCTCGGTGTAGCTTGAGAAGTATGTCATATAGAAATGGAATCCGTACGTAATATGAAGATCATGAATTGGAAGCTAAAGAAATTCATTATCATAGATCGACCATAACCTGCGATGAAAACACACGCACCCAAGTCTCTCTCCATGCCATCCTGTCCAACGCCTTTTCCCCAATAATAGAGGTATCATAAGTTCGCTTAAAAGAAATCCGTCAATATTGTTGGTAACCTCCTTGGGCAACCTCTTGCGGCGCATATCCCCTTTGCATTGGCATCTGTCCTTGTTGTACTTGTGGGCGTCTCATTGCTCCTGGTAAATCGTTGAACCATGGATGGCTTAAAGCATCATGTGCACTGATTCTCAATTCCGGTCTTAATTGCAACATTCTCTGAAGAAGGTCGATACCAACAGCATCAATTTGAGGTAAGATAACTCGTAGATCTTGAGTTGCATACATCTGAAAGTTTGACTTGTACTCGGTAAATTGAGAGATTCCAGGCCATGTTCGCTCAGATGGTGTTCCCATAATCCTGAAAATTCGTACCAACTGATCCTCATTGGTTGTACCAGGAAACAAGGGACGTCCAGTATACATTTCTGCCATAATGCATCCCGCAGACCAAATGTCAATACTGGTATTGTAGGTTCGGCTTCCAAGGAGAACGTCTGGTGCTCTGTACCATAGAGTAACCACCTCGTTGGAGAAAGTATTGACAGGGATACCAAATGCACGCGCGAGACCAAAATCCGCAAGTTTGAGTTGACCCTTCATGTTGATGAGAAGGTTTTGGGGCTTTAGATCTCTGTGGAGGACTCGATTTTGATGACAGAAATCGATTCCCTTAAGGAGTTGGTGCATGAATGATTTGATCGTAGGAGGTGGTAAAGCTCCTCTGTCTCCTGCAGTGTCCATGTACTTCTTCAAGTCCTTGTCCATATGTTCAAAAACCAGCATGAGCTTATTCTCGGTATGTATGACATCGTGTAAGCTGACAATGTTCTCATGTTTTAACTCTTTCATCAAGGAAATCTCTCGGATCGCAGTCGATGGCGTACCCTCTTCGGAATCGAGGTGGATCTCCTTCAAGGCGACAAGTTCACCAGTCTGCCTATTTCTACCTTTGAAAACCTTGTATGAGTCAGCATCGAAGAACATCTACAAGTCCGCTGCAACAAGAGCCCCTCGTTGGATAGAAATCAAGCGCAGGTCGCGCTGCACTACTTAGACCTCAAGATCCCGCTCTTGTACTCACAGTAGCGTATGTGCCCTCTCCTAACTTCTCCAGCTGCTGGAAGGAACTGGGGTGTTTCCTGTTGTCCATTTTGTCTGCAAGGTGTTCGGTATCAAGATCTTGTATGCTGATGGAACTGGGCAGAGAGTGGGGAAGTCGCTGCGCAGTTGGAGAAGGGGGAAATGTGTGAGGAGGTTGTAGTAAAGATCTTTTGCGAGCTGTATTGAACAAAATGGACTTTGGGGTGCAAGTTTGCTCTAGAATTGATAGCGTGTCTTTCGACCCGTGAGAAGCCGTTTTGATTGATTGTAATAAAATTGGAGATCTTTCCCTGTGGAAAAGAAAACCGGAGCAAAATGATGTAGGGGATGCTTCACTCGAGAAACGATCGTCGGAAAATGCTCCCAATTATCGTTCATGTATGGCCGCCCAGTGAAAGTGGTACAATAGAACAGAAAGAATGGTTGATGGGAGTAACCCTATTGAGCTTAGCCTTCTCCTGATATCCCTCTCTGGGTGGCTATATTACCGTATTACACCAAATAGGGCGCTTAAATCCAAAATACCAGGCGCCTAATAAGGTTTACACAAAATAAGGTTGATATAAATTGATGCCTTATCTTATCTTCCATTGGTGCCCCATCAGCCCAGCACGTGCCTGGGTGTTTTTGGCACTAATGTCGGTATCATTTTAGTACAGATCGGTGTTAGGTAAGATTCACCGCTAATCGGTTCCGTGAATGAATCAGGACTCAGGATCTCTCCTTCCTATATCCAATATCACGCGGCGGGGTTACTAGTATTGTTACATGCCTACCCAAGCAACCGTGCTACAACTTACGAGACAACTTCAATTCTGTTAAAGGGATTGTTTGAATACCTTCACTCTTTGAAGAAATCAAGTATACAAGGCATTTAAAGCATGATAAGAACTTGATCCCCGCTTCTCCACAATCAGCTCCTTATCAGACAATCCAAAATGCGCCCTTTACCAGGCGACGATGCTTACAGGGGGAGATCTCGAAGTAGGAGTATTAATGATAACGACATGACACCACTTGCAACAAGAACACAAGCTCCGCAGATGAGCTATTTCCTTGCAGACGAGAGAACATTAGAATCCGGAGAAGCTCAACCTATTCGTGTGCCATTAAAACATCGAGATTCTTTGAAGAATAGTACATACGGTGTGGAAAGTATTGACACTACAATTAGCTCTCTCTCCGAAGGTAGCGGTGATGAGGATGGAAAATACGACAGGGCTAGGGAGAAATTCAAGAAGAATTTGGCAGAAAAGTTGCAATCTGTAGGAGATTCGAGATCCCGTTCCCGAAAGACATCTTACGATCTCAGCGGAACTACTTCTCCAGTTCGCCCTTCAACCACCGAAGCCTCCAGACCTTATACCCCCATTTCTCTATATTCCGCTGCTGGAGGATCTATTATAAGTAGTCCTGGTTCGAGGATTTCAGATACTGAGTCGCTAAATGACGAAATACTAAGCCAGGCTATTGTATCTGGGGGAGAAGATGAACAGGATGCGCCGGCAATGATGGATAGCGGCTCTGACCCCCAACTAGTTATGCCGAGTATAAAAATGCCTAGTAGACGGCCATTTACTGAGAAGGGAAAGAACATGGGGAGGTTGAAGGTGTTAATCGCGGGAGATTCAGGTAACTAAACCTCGCGCCATTACATGTCGCTCTTCTGACATTATTTAGGTGTTGGCAAGACATCCTTAATCAAAGCAATAGTGCAAGTCTGTGAAGATATAGTTCATGTCGACCCCCTATCTACTTCACCACCCCCAGTCTCCGAGAAACGACGACATTCCAAAAATAAAGCCAAATCTGGAGGTGGCAACATGCAGACTACAACTCAAATTACAGAAATATATGCTAGCACCAAGGCATATCCTAGTTGGTGGTCGGAAGTTGACGAAAGTAAAGTCCTACGTCGAAGAAAGAGTATGGGCGATTCGGTTCTAGAAAGGAATTTATGCTTTGTTGATACACCTGGTTATGGGAACAAGACTTCCGTGAGCTTTGTCTTACTATTATGGCCTTACTTTCAGCTAATTTATGTAGTGTCTCGAAGTGATTTCTCCAGTTGTTGATTACATCGAGTCTCAGTTTCAAAAAGTTGAATCCAAAGATGGCATGACCGATTCTGATATAATACATTTGCTTGGTGGAAATGGCGGTTCACAAGTAGATGTCGTATTCTATATCATAGTAAATCGTAAGTCTATGAGAAATTAATCTTCCGGGCAAACCATTAACTCTAAATCAGGAATCAAACCTGTTGATATTGAGTATCTACGACGCATATCTTCCATGACAAATGTCATACCTCTTGTAGCACGATCAGAAGTTTTGTCGCTTGAGGACCTTGCCACCGTCAAACGGCATGTATTGAGCGAGCTTCAAGCTGCCAATATACGACCATTTCTCTTTGGCTTGTCCTTTGACGATGCTCTAAAATCCTCTCAGCCAGCTGCACCTTATGCTATATCCACTATGTTGTCAAAAGATTACGAGACCATGGATGCTAGCTTTCTTATGAACCCTGACTACGTTCAACCTTTAGTACAGTCAGAGCTAGCTGCTCTTGTCGATCAGCTGTTTGAGCCAGATAGCATGGCATGGCTCAGAAATTCAGCAGCAAAGAAGTTCGTAGCATGGCGGAATAATCAATCGGTGCAGAGGCCACAAAGCTTATATCGACCTCTTTCGCAATCAATGATGTCATCGTACACCTCACAAGTTCTTACTGCGCCCGTTGGAGCTACAACATCTTACGCGTTGGCTCGTATAACAGATCATACTCAACGTGAAGAGAGACTCGCACAAGTAAGGCTTTCAAATTGGGCTATTGATCTACAAAGGAGTCTTCAGAATGAGCGTGCTAGATTTGAAGCTTTGGCTCGGAATGAAAGGGCGGTGTGGTTAACAGAGAGACTTGGGGAATGTGTACAGGATGGTACACTTGTCCCAATCTCTCAAGCACGTCAACCTCAACGGAATTCTGATACTGGAGCTTTAGTCAAGCGGGGAAAATATTCTCGAACATCTTCCAACTCTATCTTGAATACAAATGATCCCCTTGGGATTTTAGAATTCAACGAAGACATGAAGCGACGAGGTATTATTGCACTACAGGTGGTGAGCAGTTTTGGAATCATTGGTGGTTTGGCATTCTGGATCAACCGCAATTGGCAACCTAGTGGGGCCAGCATATGGGGCCTAGATTGGACTGGCATCCAAAAATTTGTGGACTGGAGATGAAATTCACGACTAAGATACATTTAGCGATTTGGACTGTACTTGGTGCAAGGTGGTTAGGATAGTTCGTTCAATTCGTGGGGTGGGCCCACGGGCATTCCTGGTGTTTCTTGATGCATCTTTTTTTTTAGCAGTGGGACTTATTGGCGTGATGATACGATATTATATGACGGGGTAGGAATATAGATGGAGAACATATAGCATTGTTAGTATTTGTAGCCTGCTGATGCAAATGCGAGATTCATGGCTTTGAAGCTGATGCGCGAGCAAAAGAGATACCAGTTAAATAGCATATCAAATTTTAATAGCACCTTTCTCAACCCAATCAAGTATGATTTGTTGCCCTTACAACTCTGTATGGTTTCGAACACGAGGCCAGGCTTACCCATTCATTTGGATGCGTACCTTAAGTCATTAGTTCATGTTTATCTCAATGATCCACAAGTTTTCCCAGGCATAAGAGCCCTGAAACTACGTGCAAAGTCGCAAGCCCTCGATCAAAGATATTCTGCGTTTTTCATTGCAACATACTGACATACTCCATGATTGAAAAATTCGGAACGAGGGAATTAATCTACACAACAGACGATGAACATCTAAATTTATATCGCGGAGCTCCAATGATTATCAAATTTAAGGTAAGAGTGTTTCGCTATCAAATCGTGTTGTGTTGTGCAGTGATAGTAGCACATCTAGACTTTTACCGACCGACCGCATTACCACAATTTCCTTCTCGAGAAAAACTACAACATTCAAAATCCTGAGAATCTCTCCGAGCTTATTTTTTAACTAGATTCTAAAAGAGTCAAAAAGACGCGCAAGCACCAATTTCATCCATTAATATTAGAGCAATTCTCCGATCCTCCCGCAAAGCTTAGTATAATGTCAAGGTTTCCACTGGTTTTCGTTTCTTCCTTCAGTAGGCTATGCCAGGTATTTTGTCACGACTGGATTATATTTTCCGTACTGTTTTCATTGACGAGAGCAAAGGTGGTATTCTTGAAGATTCAGGGCTGCCAGATCCCCAAGCACGTGGTTGGGGGTTGTTTCGAGTTCTTGGTGGAAGGATTCTCTACATTTAATTGCACTGTCTTATCGGGCTTATTACCCCTGAGATTATGCATTATTCTTTGGACTTTTTGATGGGTAGTTCCGTTTGATCTTGGGACCTTCTATGAATGGTATCTTACCTTTGTTTATGCAATGAGCCCTTTGACGATTCGGGTTTCATATCTCTGGGGAATCGTTCGACATGAAATCGAGTGCTTGTTCTTGGAAGAAATGGATTCTTTTCATATACTCTATTCATTCCTCCGATCCTGCCATGATATATTTTCTTGATTTCGTCTATCGAGTAGTCATATCTGACCAGCTTGTGGGAAGCAATGAGAAGCTTCCCCAGAAAATAACATGTCATGATACTGGTGGCGCAAAGGAAGAAGGATCATGAGGTTACTCAGTGATGAGATGAGGATGAGGGGCTTGCTACAAGTAAAGGGCAAGTCTAGACTCCTTTTTTGCTGTGCCAAGTATATATATATGTGTATATATGCCAAGATCATGTTTTGATAGTATCAATTCTACTTCATCAGTTCAAACACTCTATTCAGAATCGCGTTCTACTTTTTGCGTTTTTCATTGTCACACTCCTTACAATTCACTTTTTTTCGATTCCAACATCGGCCGGTCCTTACTTTGATTTTTCAAGTATTGTTGTATCATTCCAAGCAAACAAGATAACTTTATAACCCCAAAATCACGCGAATATACATCTGTCATCATGCAATTCTCCAAAATCTCCGGCGCAACTGCCGCCCTCCTTATCTCCATGATATCTGCCTCCCCCATCGCTCTTACCTCCGATGTCGTTCAGCACAGTGGATCCCACGTTAAACCCACCGGTTCTATCGAGCACTCCTTCAAGATCCACCCTACCGGTTCCTTTACTGATAAGGAGCCCATCCCCACTAGCACCAAAGAGGAGGAATCTAAATTCACCATCCACCCATCTGGTGGTAAGAACGAAGTCCATCACTTTCGACCATCTGATTTCGAGTCTCATGATGGCCCCAAACCAACAGGTCTTGCATCCAAAGCCCACGAAAGCAGCCATGCCAGGCCAACTGGTCATTTTTCTAAGAGAGCTGTTGAAACCAATATTGTAGAAGGTACTACCGTGAACAAATCCCATCAGGCAAAGCCCACAAGAAGTGCAGTTCGCGAGCATGAAAGTAGCCATTCAAAACCTACTGGTAGTGGAAAGAAAGAGCATGTCCATCCCTCTGCAACCTCTATCCCCAAAGATAAGAAGCCATATGAAAGTGGTCAAGCTAAGATATCTGGAAAGGGTAGAAAGGAACATAAGAGTGGAGATGCCAAACCTACTGGAGTTAAGGAGAATAAGCCACATGAGAGCGGAAATGCTAAGGCATCTGGAAAGAACGAGAAGGAACATAAATCTACTCATACTAAACCTACTGGAACGAAACAGCCCTCTGCTCATGAATCCAGCAATGCCAAAAATTCTGGTACCAAGGAACACTCCCAGGTCCACGAATCGAGCCATGCTAGGCCTACCGGGCATAAAGAGTCCGCTCGTGCTGCTGAAAGCGGTCATGTTAAACCAACTGGTACTCACGAGAGTGGACAGGCTAAACCTACTGGCAAAGGTGGCAAAGATCACGAGAGTGGACAAGCAAAGTCAACCGGCAAGGGAAACAAGGAGCACAAATCAAACCACTCCAAACCAACCGGTAAAGGAGGCAAAGAACATAAATCCCAGCATGCCAGACCTACCGGCACCAAAAAAACCCCTCAATCGCACGAATCCGGTCATGTTAGACCTTCCAATGTTAAAGAATCAGCTTGGGCTGTTGAGAGCGGCCATGCTAGGCCCACTGGTATACACATGCAAAAGCCTGAATTCACGGGTAGGGTTGAGATTGGTAGTAAGACTTTTGAATTTAAGACTGAGACGATGACGTTTGGAACTAAGACCTTTATCGTTACTGGGGTTTTGCCTGAGGAGACTGGAAAGTTTAATATCCTTTAGAGATTTTAGGATTACGTTTTTTTGTTTGGAGAGATGGATATGGGGATGTTTTTTTTGGCGAGCTTGGTGACTTGAGGATGTTCTTTGGATTCTTTTTCTGTCCTTTTGCAAAACCACTTTTGTGGGGGCGTGGAAGGTATATGTTTCAGCGTCTGAAATCGCTGTTTTAGAATTTGTTGTTTGAAGAGAGATTAGCAGGATAGATAGGAATGAAAATTTGTATACTTGAGATTGGTATGATATTGACTGTCGAAATTTGTGACTTTTGAGATGAGGGTGTATTGTACACTCGAATATTGAATATTGATTGGGAAACAAAACAGAAATTGGTCATATATTGCTGAAATATCCCCGAACCACGTTTTTGAGCACTTCTTATTTTTTTTTGCGCTGTTCATTATCGTTTAATTTTGGATGGGATCTACTCAGAGATCTTCTTGCCAAACTTCGTCGCCGAGAACAAAATTTCAGATATGAAGGAAGTAAAGAGGATGCAATGCTTAATTAAAGCTTTAGAAGTTAAGAATGATAAATCTTTTACTCCAAATCAGAATTGTCCTCACATTGAGATATCAGACTCAAGCCGAGTTCTGACGCAGTGACGTCCAATAAAGGCTTCTGGATTTGACTTGGTGATTTGTCAACTAATCGTCTGAGGGGTACATTTGAAAGCCGATCGTTCGGAACCTTACTTCCAGAAAATCAGCTTTTTCAAATGATGACCGAATGGCTTTTAGAAGCGTGCTGTGATTCAATCTTAACAATACATGATATACGACAGAACTTTATGAAGAATAATGATTGGTGGAGCTCTGGTGACGATCACGAGATCGCTAAATGGAGGATCTGCAGCACCTGCATCAATAAGATCCTCTAAGCCGTGGCCGAATGAGTCATTCCTCCTCCAGAATTCCCGACTTATTTTCCCAACCCACTCTTTGCTCGGGGAAACAAATTGAGCTGGCCGTGAAGCGAATATCATAATAGGGGTTATGCAGCTTTGACCAAATTGTGAACAGCACGCGTACCCGTCAGTTTCCAATGATCTATATTTGGCGTGGGGGTTGATGGGGGTTTGGATATAAGAAGCCCAAAGTCGACTACAGCGAAAAGACAAGCACAAAACCTCAGCGAGTACAATATTGAACATCTCTGTCGATTCTAAAATCCTATTTAACGCTTTTAAGATGAATTCAGTCAATACCAAGCCTTACGAGCTTCCAGCTGATGCAACTTGGTTGAGTGCGCCACTACCCATCTCTCATTGCGAGTTCAAGAAAGCAAATGACTAATGTTTCTCATGAAAAGTTACCGGCTGCTCATCTGGAATCGGTCGCGCCATCTCGAAATTGATTGCCAGTATACCTAACCAGCGCTTGATTGCCACAGCTCGCAATCCCTCCGATCTTTCTTACCTTCCAGACTCCAATCCTAACATTCTCAAACTCGCTCTCGACGTAACAGCTGCTACGTCAGTGAACGAAGCTTTCACCGCAGCTTCTAAGCATTTTGGCGACTCTTTCCATCTTGACATTGTGATCAACAATGCTGGTTATTCCCTTTCTGGGGATACCGAGTCGGCAACTGAAGAAGAAGCGCATTCAGAAGTCGAAACGTTATTTTTTGGTACAGCAAGAGTCACAATGAAAGCTGTTGAAGTTATGCGCCAGCATAAAGAACATCGTGGGGGGATTATTTACCAAATTTCTTCCCTAGCTGGATTATGTTCATTTCCTGGTAATGCTTATTACCATGCTGGTAAATATGCAGTGGAAGGTTGGACTGAATCTGTCGCGCGAGAAATGCATCCGGATTGGAATAGTACGTCGATAATTTCATTCCCATTTCATTTCATTGTTTTTTCCCACACAACTAACAAGGCCTCTTTTCAATAGTCAATTTTTGTATAATCGAGCCCTCTGGTGTGAAAACCAACTTTGAAGGCCACAGCAAAAGCCACACTGCACCTCATCCTGCTTATTCTGCTCCCAATATGCCCGCCCGTATACTTGAGAAATGGGTAAACATGGGTATTAAGAGCGGCATTGGAATGCTCGAGCCTAATGATATAGCAGAAACTATCTATAAGATAGCTAGTCGCGGAGAGAAAGTACCACTTCGACTTCCTTTGGGCCCAACGGCGTGGAAATTGATTAGACAGAAATATGAAGGGTTTTTGGGAGAGCTGGATGCGGTTAAGGATATCAGTTCTATGGGAAAAGATGTTTGACTTCAAGCGGGGAGATTTTCGGACCCATGGAAAATATCTCTCATGGTAATGTCGTATAATGAGATAGGTAGGGTAGAAGAGGTTGTAATTGAAAGAGATTCGACATCTTTTCAATGCCGAGCCTTTCACGTAAAAACATTGATCCGATCCGATCTTTTTTTGACAATCC
This sequence comes from Botrytis pseudocinerea, assembly GCA_019395245.1. NCBI lineage: Eukaryota > Fungi > Ascomycota > Leotiomycetes > Helotiales > Sclerotiniaceae > Botrytis > Botrytis pseudocinerea. The sequence continues at coordinate 33,617 of JAHXJK010000087.1, read as the reverse complement.
ATTAACTTCACAAGATAGGGTGCTCTGTCAAAATAAATTATACAACGCTATTATCATTACTATTAACGCTGGATGAACAGATACATACTATCCTCATATCCTTGTCTCCCAAGCCGAACTATAACCCGTTTATTTATCTACTTGGTTTGTTCACCCTGCTCATCGCTGCCAGGAAGTTTCCCCAAGACTTTCGCAATATGGCCTTCGAAGCTCCGCCTTTTACTTTGTGATGAAGTTTTTTCAAAAATCTTTTTAATTTGCACGTTTGTCTCTCTCGCTGCATGTTTACTTCGAATAATCGTCTGGCTAAATCAGGTGCTGAAAGTTCCTCCTGATGCCCAGATAGATCTCCATCAGACCATCGAGTAATGGAGGGTGCGAGAAGAGCACAGCTCTGGTCAATCAGCTCAAGTCTATCCCCCAAGCTGTAATTGGGGTGAAGCTTATTTTCTTTTCCTTTATCCGTATCAAAGCTACACTTAGCCATACTGGCGTCGAGCTCATCATCTAAGTCATGAATCTCCCCTTCGTCTTCCTCTTGTATAGTTGGTAGATCAGTGCTTATTGATCGTACATAATCTTGTCGAAACTTGTCGATGCCGATATCGACTGGGGAATCTACGCAATAATCGTCGTCTGTATCATTTGATAATTTGTCATGGCTCAGATCGAACGCCGGTGATTGAAGTGAAAATTTATAATTAATATTGGGAGAATATTCGTTTTCTTGTTCATGTAATGATGGCGCATAAAGCATGTCATCATAGATAGCATTGGACGAAATCTTTAATTGGGGTAATCGGACATACTCGTGTGATCCGAGAGGCTCAGTGGAGGATAGCACTTCGATATCCGATTCTGCGGTGCTTATACCACCAACAAGTCTTCCAACTGCTTTCTTCTCAGTACCCTTGTTGCTTCGCTTCACGATTTCCATTTTCTTGATTGTTACAAGCCGTGATATACCGGATGAATTGGCTGCAATTGACCTCGAAGATTTTTTGGTTAATATGAATACTGTACTTTATGTGCTTTGAATAAATGCAAAGAGTCTTGGTTATAATTGATGTTGAGGGATTAGATCAAAAGAAAACAGTCATGACATTTGTCCTTTAACTGTATCTTGGATCTGTTCGTTCCTTCCCTGCGCTATCTAACAAATGATTGCTCTTGCTAGATATCCTTATGATGCAAGGCAACAGCGAACATTCAACTTTCATTGCATGTAACAGAATTAAGTCTACCAGCAACCCATTTCCAATTAACAATTTTTTTGAATATATTCTTTGACACCAAGATTGTATTACTTAGCACAACCATTATTCAAATCTATTATTTAAATTGTCCCATCAATTATTAATATGAGCGACCATAATCGTTTGGACGGACTGGAGGCAATGGGCCATAAAGCACTCTCAGAAGGCATAGGATATAGTGCGATTTACAGTTGGTATGGCAAAACCATGGACCGTCTCAAAAGTGATGGCTCCAATATGTCTGAAAATCTTCGATCATTGACGGCCAAAGTCGAGACATGGAAACATTTCTGTTAGTTGGCTATTTCTGAAGAAAATATTGTCGCATGCTGATCTTACTACAGGGCCTGATGAACCTTTCCTCGTAGGTGCATCGTCAAAAACTACTTCAAAACAATCCTTTGAGTCCGAAGATCAAAATAAAACCAGAAACCCTGTGAAAAATTCAACTTCTTCTTCGTCAGAACAGCATTCATTGCAAGAATCTCTCACTACACTATCACCGACTAAAGAATTGTCAGAACAACCAATACCAGATCCAAGTCGATCACCAATTAAGCAACGACAAGGATCTTATGACAACAATGAGCCAGCATACAACAGTGACCTTAGAAACCCTTGCGCAAACTGTAATATGGAGGGCCACAACTTGGGTTCCTGTGTAGCTCCTGTGGATGAGTTTGGATTCATCTCAGGTTGTCCGCAATGTAATACTAAGGAGCATTTATTTGACGAATGCCCTAAACCAGCAAAGTGCCAAAATAAAAGTTTTTGGGCTCATCTCGTTACGGTAGAAATTTCCGATGTTTGAGGGCCTTTAGAATCTATGGCTAATCTTTTGCAACTAGACAAGATCAAATTCTCCTCCAATTCGTTGGTCTAAGGATATCCGTCATCTAAACGGATTCAGGCGAAGTAAAATGCACCCATGGACATACGATTTTTCCCTGAAGCAAGTTGGCAAATTTGAGATATTATATGATAATGATGGAAAAGCAATGGGATTATACCCAGACCCAGCATGGAATACACCAGATAGAGTTCTCTCTCAAGCATACCCTCGCACGATGGATATAATTTTACCAGGGCTTTGGCGCTTTCACTCGAGATTGAACCGAAAGTCGGCTGCCCTAGGCCACAAGTTTGAGGTGTTCCTAAAATCGATGATCGAAACAGCAAGCGCCAACGAATTGATTACCTGTGAGATTGTTCGTTTGGTAGAAGCCCTGGAAGAAATTTCAGAGTTTGAGTGGAGAAAAACTAGGGGAGAGCAGTTGAGCACCCAAATGAGAATTGATATCACGACAAAACAGGCCAAGGAGCTAGAAATTGAAGAAAAGCTAAATGCTTACCACGTACCAGAAAATTATCGCCCAAGAAACCACGACTCATCTCCAGACAATCAAAGAGCCCTTCCTTCAACTGAAAAAAAGGGAAAAGGCAAGGCAATAGACAGTCGAAGTCCCTCATTTCCCTACGGGTGTACAGAAGAAAAGCATGGCATGTATCAGAACTACGAACAGAAGCATGAACCTGATAATACCTCCATCAAAAATACTGCGTCAAATGCTCCAATCGAGATCACACGTCTGTTTGATAATTTTGTTGCTAGAAGAAAATTCGGAAGCAATCTAACTCCTGCCGTCGAAAATTACAAACGACGAGATTTGTCATCTCCAGCAAAGGTCCCAGATCATGCTCCCACCGATACAGATACTCAGTCAAGTTTCCAAAGTGAACAAGGAGAAAGTCAACTGTCAAACTTTGCAGAATTTAAGTACGAACAATCTAAGGAACAAAAACAGCTGGAGAAGAAAATTTCCAACTTACGAAGGGATCTCAAAGAGATCAATGGCTTTGAGAAGAGATTGGAGATGTTGACGACCGATCAATGCAATCAACTTAAGATGAAAGAACTCAAGGAGAGGGAGTTGAGAGTCTTGCTAGAAATCCGTAGTCGATACGCAATATACCCCGAATCAACTGCTCGCTCGAATATAAATACAAGTGGAAGAGGCCATTCTTTTGGAGCACCAGTAAAACAAGCACCTAACCTGGAATATCCAGAAGATCGTCACAACGGCAGCAGTGGATGCAGCAGTAAAAGTAGTAATAAATATTCAACAAGTGAAGAATTGCCATTGGGAGACTTCCACGTCAAGAAGCTCAAGTCTAAAAATATTGATCAGAATTCAGTACCAAGACATTTACAACGCTTTATTTTCCCAAGCACTAGAAAGTCATCCTTGAGCAACGTTCAAATTGCACCAAGTGTCGGAGACCAAGATTTAAACGATAACAACAATTTCACAAGCCCTGAGAACTTACAATCTTCTGTCGTTGTAAAGCAAGATTCACGTACAGCATTCCACAGAAGACAAAATGCCAACAGTATTTCCAAAGAGAAATTGAACCGATCATTGAGAGATGCACGAACGATTGCCTCCGCTGCTAAAGCAATTACAATCATTCCCAGGCCACAGTCGCAGACACCGTTGAAATCCATTACTGAAAGTCAAGATGCATTCCCGACTTTGAGTGAAACAAAAAGTGAGAGTGTCTCAAATAGGCATTCGAGCCCATCCACGAGTCACACGCAAGTAGCTACATCTGATTCTGAAAAAACTAAGAAACACACAGTAATTGCCGAGTCTACGAAATCACAACACTCGCACCTCTCTAATGAGCTCAAGAATCGAACAGGGCCTATCTCCGAGCCCATGAAATCAAGGAACTTATCAACTACCATTGATGGTAACCAAGATATGTCTTCACCGTTAAACGGAAAACGAGCTAACCATGTTGCAAACACAAATCTAAAGCTAGCTTCGAGGGACGTTCAAAGAATTTCCAAGATTGACAAAATTCATCAAGATGCTACCAAGTTGAAGGGAAATCGCCCTCAGCAAAGTCCTCCAGCATATGTGCCTCCTTTCATAGCAAAGCAGATGTTAGCTTCAAAAGATGAATCGCCTTCCAAATTGCCACAAACAAGTGATAAAGCACTCTCATCAATTTACAATTCAGCACATAGAAGAGAGAAGCTATCGACACTAGGCAATGAAAATCAATCATCAATACTACAAAAAGACATTGAGAATCACGGTGATAAACCACCTTCACCTATTTATGTACCACCCCAGATGAGAAACGCGCAACCTGCTTTAAAGTCCGAACCACCGCTTCCATTGCCGCAACATCCAATACAGAAAATAGAGCCGCCGGAACAGCCATCGTCAACAAATGCCTCAATTTCGCACAACCAACAACTATCGGTCCAAGGGGTAGCACACCCGAAAAGATCAAATAGAATGCCATCGTCCACTCCACCAGATCAATCTTATCTAGAAGATGATGATGTTTCCAGCTCTACACGTCAATGTACAACAAGCTCCAGATCCTCGATTTTACAGCAAAAATCGCCTAGAACTATGAGGCGGAGTATGAGACAACGTACACCATCATCTGATGCACACTTACCAAAACCAAAAAGCCCTTTCTTGACATCACTTTCTCAAGAAGCTATTTCTGAGCCTGGTAATTCATGGCCAGAACTTCTAGATCCAGATTTCTTTGCTGATTTTTTTGGTTATGAATGGCCCAATGATAAATTAGATTTCTCAGTCCCACTGCCAGATCCAGACATCTTCTTATTGAACGATGAAGATTGCAATAATAAGAAATTATTAAGGGCATCTATATCAACAAGATTAGATGTCACTCTCCACAAGCCGAGAAATTATATAACTAACAGGACATCTGATGAGACATTAGAGATTCAAGAAGTAGATAGAGCCGGGGCAGACGAAAATGCAAACCAAATATGTTTTATGTGCAACAAAGTAGGACATGATCTAATTGATTGTCCCTCAAGCTGGAGGCTTGATACATTAGTTCTTTCCAGCTCTTCTCGTTCGAACTCACGATATGGTACCGGCTCAGAAAATTGGATACAAGCCAAAGCTATTAATTCTAATCTCAACCCCGGCGCCAATAATTTTAGCCCGATTTGGTCAAGAAACGATTATCCTGGTTATCCATCTCTTCCCGCCAAGATTCCTCGTCCGAAATCACCGTGTATAGCAAATGCAGACAACCAGATGCAAGCTAAACCAAAGTCTGATCTTGATCCCCCCGAGGATTTTTTCTTCCCGACTCAATTAACGAAAGGCGATTATGTAGCCGAGGAGTCACCCGCGAATTGGATCGAAACAGCGGAGAAAATAGAAGGTTCTTACCCTGAGAACTGGAATCAAGAAATAGAAAGGCGAATTGAGTCTCGCTTTTGGAAAGTTCAGAGAGTCATGAGTAAGACGGGCTATGATGTCAGCCTTCGAAATCATTCAGATGAGGAAGAGCCAAAAGAAGAAGAATCAGAAGACGAAACTGAAATAAACGTGAAACTTCCCTCGCAAACAAAAAGCTATGAGTGCAGTCCTTTGAGAGAAAATAGGGCGAGAAAAGAAATACCTCGGATTGCCACAGCGGTAACCGCCAACCAAGCGAGACATGAATGTAACATGGAGGAGGAAGTAAGAAACATACCGACAAGGAAATCCCCAAATAGCCCTCACCCATTCCAACCGAGGAGAGTTATGAATGGTACCGGTCTCTTTTATCCAATTCCTGGTGATTGGTTCTGTTTATCAGCGGAGTGTAGAGAACGCAATCTTTCCGAGCATTTCATTTGCAAGAGATGTTACAGTCCGCGTGGAACAAGAAGAGTGGATGGTAGTGATGAGATTTTCCATGCCGGAGATTGGGTATGTCCATTCAGAGACTGTTCCAAACATAATTATGCCAAGCATGTCGTCTGTAGAAATTGTGGCAGTCGTTCTAGAGCGCCGATAACAGCTTCTGTTCTTTGGAAGTGTAGCTTATTCAATTGTGGCGAGGTAAATGATAACGGTGTAGTGAGTTGTCGGAAATGTGGCACTCCTCGGATTGTCTTTCATAACCCGCCGCCTCAAGCAACAGTCAATGCTTTTCATGCTGGTGATTGGTATTGCGGTGCACCAGGATGTGCAGCACACAATTCTTCCAGAGATATCAGCTGTTGGAAATGCGGCGGCACGAATACCACGCTCGTCGCTCCTGGCCGGGTTGTTCAAACTACGGCTGGCCATTTTCCGATTCTAGGTTGGAATTGTAATAGATTCGATTGTCGTGTCTATAACTGGTCCAAAACTTTCAACTGTTGGCAGTGTGGTAGTCCTCGTGCTGTCTTTACCGGGCCCTGTTAATTCTCTCAAACTGACCATGATGCTCGACTCTCGATGATCAACTAATTCAACCTCGAACACCAAACCCAAACCCCGGCGGTACAGCATAACCAAACAATATTGAAGCCACGCCTGATGCCTCACCTCAATCCAAACACACCATCCAGTTCCAATTGTTCAGTTTCCAACATCCGACACAATTTTCCACAACAGCGAAAGGAATTTGTATTCACGCGTCCAGATTCAGGACATTTGAATATAGCAAGATGCCTCTCTCCCGCCTCTTGAATATAGAGTAGGAAATCAAGATATGTTTCTTATCCCCATTTCAGGGAGCGCAGAAAGCCCAGCGTAGCGTTCACATAGCGTCATCGTAGCATAGAGTTATTGTAGCATAGCCCAGCATTAATATAGCCCAATACACACAACCGTCAGAAAGATGTGACATGCGCGTTGGCGCTATGCGTACGTCAATTCCACTTCGGGAGTCATAAAGGCTATTTATATTTAATCTACTAATACAAGTACATGCTCAGAAAACAAATTCACAGCCCTATGAGATCATTTCAATCAAGTCTACCAAATTAGATCTATCAAATCTACACATATCTTAAAAAATAAAAGAGATGGGTAGAGAATTCCTTAAATTGAGTATTTGAGCATACGTACGTACTATTATTAGTATCACCTCGGTGTCAACTATGACGTCTTCATAACAGGTATAGTGTAATGTATTATATTGTGTCTGTCTATTCTAGGTTTGAAGCTATAAGAGCTATATACAATACGCTTGGGTCGTTTAGTGAGGTGGAGATGTTATGCCGTCACGGAATCGTTCTCGGGAGCCGGAAGGTATTGTGCTGAACTAGTATATTGTATGTAATTGGACGGGATTGAGGGACTTTTGGTCAATCTGCGATGAGATCATGGAAATAATGGCTATGAGACCTCTTCTCTTGATCCATATAAGGGCTCAAGAAGGCTTTCATAACTGTTCTCATCACCAACCATTTCATCATCTCGCTTATTTTCTTCTGCGTTCATATTCCATCTTGAAGTTTCGATACTCATTTACTAGTGCCATCACTCAATCACCCATTCACTAAACATCATCGTGTCTGATCATCGAATTTTGTAAATTTTATTATCCCTTCTGCCTGTTACACACTCCAGTTTAGCAATCCTATCTGCCATGAATCCACATTCCATTCCCTCTACTGCCCCCACAAACTCATTGGCAAGAGTGTTTCCACTAGCCAAAGGTTGCTCAGTATTCGCCAGCAACGCATAGATTTTTTGTCTACACACCGGAGTATCCAGCCACCTGTTCTCAACCCACTTCATGCCAATCCTTCCATCCATTCGTCGTCACCATACGAGCCCCGCCCAACGTACGTGGGTATAGCCCATCAACACATATTTTTTCCATTACCGACCCCATCCATCTATCCATAATCATCAAAACATGCTATGCATTATAACTCAAAGGATTTGAAATCGAAGAATAGGTAGTATGGCAAAAGAGAGCAAATTGAAAGTGCGTATGGGAAATCAAATTCTTGCAATGCCAGATAATCGAGACAAAAGAGTACATCATAAATTGCGTAAATTCTGTGATCCATAAAAAAAAAAGTGCACCCAATCCATCCTCAAATTTTTAACGTGAAAAAGAAAAGCATAAAGCTATTCATAAAGCATGATACCGCAGAAACTATGAGCCAATAATCAAGTTGCTGAACTTTTGCTGTCCTAAAAGCATAAATATGAAGAGAAAGGCCCCGAGAAGTTTTCGTGATCAAATAGAGTACAAGGTAGAAGGGTCTTGGTCTCGTGATCCAAGGTGACTGAATATGATACATCGTCGAAGGTTCCATGCTCTGGTGATGGGTGATGAATGCGACGTTTTAACTTAGAAGGTGTTTTTGTTGATATTTGCATTTAAGCTGCTTGAGTGGCTCCACCACGACCTCCTCTTGGTCCATTAGCATTTCCACGTCCACGGTTTGCTCCACCAAAGTTGCCTCGAGATTGGTTTCCAGGACGACCTTGTTCAAATCCACCACGGCCACGTTGGTTCATTCCTCCACGTCCACCACCAGAGTAACCATTTCCACCGTATGCAGAAGCCTTTGGTCGGCGAGGTTCAACGTAGATAGTTTCTTCACCGATTTTGTGGGGGTTGGCCTGAGCTGCTGCTTGATAACCGGAGGCATTGGCGTATTCGACGAAAGCACAGTTCTAAACGCAAATTAGTTACAATCATGAAAAACATTCGATAAATTGACAGGAATGACTTACCTTAGCGCGGTTGATATCAAAGTAGACCAACTCGCCGAAAGAGCTCAAGATTGAGCGCAATTCATCGTCCTTGACTGAAGCGTTGACATTGCGAACGTATCCCAAGGTTCCCTTGTCTTCTGTTGCTTGCTGAGAGATGGATTGAGGTCTGTTCTGTCTCTTGGCATCACCTCCAGCGGTCTGCCATCCGGCAGAGCCTGTTGGTGAGTTATCCTTCTTCTCAGCAGCTGGAGTAGCAGCAGTTGTTGCTGGGGTTGTTGGTTGCTTAGCTGGTTGAGCGGCGGCAGCAGCGGGCTTTTGTGCAGCTGGAGCGGCGGCCTTTGGTTGCACAACTGGAACAGCGGGTTTTGGTGCAGTGCCAGCTGAAGCTGCAATACGGGCAGCCCAACTCAATGGCTTAGCTGGGGTAGCTGGTTGAACGGGAGCTGGCTTGGCGGCAGAAGGTTGTCTTGAAAGCTCTGGAGTTGGAACGGGGTCCTTTGGCTTTTCGGGTTCCTTGACTTCCTCATCAACAGCCTTCTCAATTTCCTCTGATGTAGGGGCTGGCTCCTCAACCTTTGGCTCTTCTGGCTTCTCCTCAACTTCAGCAGCAGCATCGGTTGATTCTCCATTTGTGGTTGGCTCGGCAGTGGCGGGCTCAGCTTCGATGGTCTCTTCCAACTTCTTGTCAATGACCTCGGCATCTAAAGTAGCTTCTGGAGCTGCAGGTTCCTCAGCAGCAGCTGGTGCAGCTGGCATTTCGACGTCTTCAGCAATTGGAGCTGGCGCAGACTCTTCCTTGGCCTCAGTAGCCTCGACTTGCTCTTCTTCGCCCTCATCATTGATATATCTGAAGACATCGTTAAGAACGAAATAACCGGTAGCTTGCTGAGCTAAAACGAAAGTTTGAACGAATTTCTTGGGCTCGGCAGACTTGTTGGAAGTTTCACCAATAACTTGGATGACGATGTTATCGAAGGAGGATTGGGAATCGACATTGGTGACACGAACTTTACAGTCTTGGAAATCGAGTTCGCGAATGCGTTCTTGGATACCCTGCGAAAAAAATTAGCCACAGTTGCAGTTATGAAGTCGCGCAAAACTTACAGCTCGGCCAACCGATACTGGAGCTTGAGCTCCCTCAACACCAGAAACGAATTGAGATGCCTTTCCATAAAAGAGCTGTGAAATGTTAGCGCAAATTTTAGTTTTAAAAGCAGTAATCATAAACTTACGTGGAGCTTTTCTGGAGATTTGCTCAAAGTGGTGTAATATTGCTCAACAAAGTACCATCCAACTTCATCTTTAGAGAGCTCTCCACCGGAAGCACCTCCGGTTGAAGAACCAGCGGCACCGGAAGTAGCTGGATATTGTTCGGTTGACTTGTATTGGTCTTGTTGATTGAAAGTACCATTGGCGGCCATGATTGTAGAAAAGGTGGGGAAGGAAGACTTTTGTCAACCTCACAAGAATTAGAAGATAAGAGGGGTCTCGGAGAGATGCTTTTTTAAAGAAAATTTAGACAGATGAGATGGACTGTCGCAGATGGGTTCGAACAAAGTTCAAAATTGGGCGAAAAATAGCAGAATAGAGTCCTATCACAGAAATCGCGGGGTTTTCCAAATTTTGGGAATGTGTGTCGAAGATGATTCGAATATTCGTGAAATCTGGAGAAGATGATCGCTTTAAAGATTCAAGGATTGATATTACGAGCGCTATGTGGAGAGATTGATCAGAAGTACAGAAAGAAGCTTCTTGAATGTAAGTAAATGTGTTTTGAGGTGTAGAAGGATATCGAAAAGAATTTTCTTGGGGTAGTCGATGGTGGGAAAGGATGAAGCTGTTCTGAGTCTCCATTATTTTACAAATTCATAAGCGAAAAGAAGAACTCCGAGTGGTTGCCTCAGGCATCTAGTAGTTTCGTGCACATACCAGATCTAGATAACAAGGGTTCTATTGGTGAGGAGAGAAGGGGGAAATGATATGTAAGTGAATGTGATGGGTGGGCGATACTACAGTCAAACACATAATGCGAACAAAAGCTTTGTAAATCATTGTTGTCCCGCTTCACGAGATCAAGTTGTAAGGTTAAGCTCATAAGGGTGGAGGATAGTAGTAGTAGTAGTAGTAGTAGTAGTAGTAGTAGTAGTAGTAGTAGAGTACCATAATATATGCTTGCCTAAAGACTGCGTACATATCCATACTTTGGACAACGGTGACATTAAAGTTGACATTTAAGAACCCCTTACACAGTCCAACGATAATCATCTTTTGATTGTATATTGGCCTTGTTTTGAAATAATCAGTCTGTCGAAACAACCCAATCCTTCTCACAGCTTCTTGAACATCCATGATCTTATAGTACTAAGAAGCCCTTCGACCACTATGCAATACCCATGGCAGATAACGCCTCATATGAGATCAAACCATCATCAAGAGCATCCTCTAGAATATTCCTTACTACCTCAGGCTGCAACTTGACGCATCTCAATAACTTATCTTGCTCACCATACAAGCTCATAGCTAGAGCTTCCTTAACTTCAGCCTCCTCTAGCTCCTTGCTCAACCCCTCAACTTTCGCGAAATTTCCAGCGCCACGATAGAATTTCTCGGCATTCTTGGATAAAACTGCCCCATTCTTGAAAGAAACCTCGTAGTTACTAGGTGGCTGTCCTAACTGAAATCTCAGAAGGTCAACATCACCCCGTAAGATGTGAATCTTTGGTAAATTATCGGCCGAAGGAAGTTTTGAAGCTTTCGTCAGATTGTCGAGTGCTGCCGTTAACACCTTCCATCGCGATGCTGATACTTCGGGCGATTGAGCTGCTTCGTGATTCAAACGAATAGAAGAGTTATATGAGATGAATGCTTCAGCTTTGTCACAAAGTCCTTCGAGATTGTCGTCGATGCTCAAGGATGCGTAAGCATCGTTTAAGGTTCGTTCGTATGTACCAATGTCAATTCGTTGGAATCTGAAATTGGCATCGGCGAGAGCGGCAATAAAGTTGGACTTTGCAAGACCAGCTTCTTGCTGTCGGTCTGGAGTGCCTTCAAGGTAGGTTTGTAATTTTTCACCAAGCAGTGTCGTTGAATATTCTTCAATCCATGCTAGACCTCGACCAGCATCAACGTTTACCAGTCCACACAGTATTGCGAGTGTTTGAAGCTGAGCCACCACTGTATCTAGTAAAGTTTCAAGAGTTACCGGCTCAACAATACTCGCCCACCGATCATCTTGTGGAGGTCCAGAATTAGGATTGGATAATGAAACGCCGCCTTCCTCCATGTCTGGATCATCATCTGATATGGGTGCAGATTCAGCTTGGGTTTGTGATTCAGTGTATTGGTACTCCTGTAACGTCAAACATCTCTGAAAGAGCTCAATCGCTTCCTCCAGCAACGCTAGGTTGTTATCATTACCGACATTTCTCGTTTCTGATGTTACTTCCGCGATACTGGTAAGAACCTGGGCGGTGTTGCTGATGTTGTTAGCCGTGAAAAGTACCGAGGGATTTGTGTACTACATACAATAGGATATCTGCATTATCCTGCTTTAAACTCAATGCAAATCGACTAGCTTCTAGGGCAGCTGATAGGAGGTCCAAGAGAGTTCCAGGCAATTGTGCTCTAAGCTTCGGATACTGCGTGAGCTCATACAAGACTCGGGCTCTGTAGGACATTAGATTCTTCGTCACAAGAATCCAAGGACAAAAAGACCTCACCTGTTGTAAGCAAGATCGAAGGAGTTTGGAAACTTTTTTAATGCTTCTTCATAATTGTCGATTGCTCTGACAAAGAATCTCGTTGACTATTGTGATTCAATTTTCTTTTAGATCCCGTTGAAGACACAAGTGGAAGTGGTTCATTGAAGCCTTACCTTTACAGCATCACCCCCTCTCCACTTCTCACCTGCTTCTTCGAAATCCACCCCAGCTATGACATGTCTCAGCTGCCGTGGCCACCTTGAGGCTTACGAATCAAATCATGACTTACCGGCAAGATATTCATCAGCAGTTGCTGGGATCTGCATATGTTACATTACGTTCGCTGATTTGATTTGATTCATTTGTGAAGACTTACCTGGGGTGTATGCTTGGACTTCTTTTTGGTATCTCTCAAAAATTGTTTCTTCGGCATCGTGGAGGATCAGTTGGTAGGTAATGTTGAGTGTGGAAATAGCAATTTGTATGTTCAATGTGTTCAATGTGTTTAATGTAAGAGACTGTTGATGATTCGTAGTTCTACGAGTACTGCGTCGTGAGAAAATCCAGGTGGATATTTTATGGTGGGGTAAAGTAATGACCTGCTTTTTTTTCTTCTGACTTCTCTTGTGAGCGTGGGAAGCGACGTATTGAGGATCGATTTGGGATGATATTGTGGAGGCAAGGGCGATGAGCAATTAATTCATCGATGACCTCCAATTGCTGCATGGCATACAGAGGACATCAATTAGGTACGAAATACTCCCTTGCACTGGTCTGCACTGGTCTGCACTGGTCTGCTCTGCTCTGCTCTGCTCTGCTCTGCTCTGCTCTGCTTCATTGCAATTATTTGCCGAAAAGACATGCTGCCTCCTGGGTACTGTATCACTCGCTCACTCCCTTCCAATTTGTTGGCTTATTACTCTGCACATACATATCCGTACAGATCCAAAACACCAGCATCTATTCGCACTCGCTCTGATAGAACGGGCGGCCAGAGAACATTGCCGCAGATTAATGAGGGCAGAGGGGTACCATCAGGTGTTTTTGCCTACCCCTCCTCCCCTCCTCCCCTCCTCCCCTCCTAACCCCTTCCCCTCGACGGCATCCTGCATATGCACTCCAATACGACTTTCACTTTTTGCTCAATACCGAAAAAGCAAAATACTACCACACATGTGATGTTCGAATGGCGTGCAAGATCTTCAATTGGCTGATTATGGTTGCATGCGTGATGTGATGTAAATGGATCTCGACCGTACCGCACCAAACGCAAGAGCAATTCCTAATTAGGGTTACTGTGTGCGATATTACATGTTCAGCTAATCAACGTGCGAACGTGCTAACGTCTCTTCTGTTTCATATGATACAAGCATCACTAGATTCCCCTAGTTCAATGCGACCTAATACGACGGCGTTCTTTTTAATCTAGAATATATCGTGGTTGCCACGTGCGAGGGGTAAGAAATAAACTTTATTCACTTGACCATCCGTCCATGTTATTTTACCGATGATGCTCAAGTCACGTCTGGTCCCGCCGGTCCCGGTGGTCCCTTTCAAAGTTTCTTTCCCATCATAGATCAAAATCGTGAAACTGATACTCTAGATGTTTTGGGCTGGTTGGATGAATGGTTAGGAATAATATTGATTCTCGATATAATAATCGCATCTAGTCTCTAGCCTCTGCATCTAGCCTCTCATCTCCAGTCTCCAGTCCAGATCTCCTTGAGGGAGGTACTCTCCAAGTTCGTGTGTGATGGGCTACGGTTTCTCTCCACTTGAGGGTTGACAAAAGGTTCTCCTTCTATTCTAAACAAGATGGCCATATGCCAACTGTCCTTGGAATACTACCGCCTCTTCCGAAACATGTACGTGCTTAGGTAGACATTACCTGGGTACACAAGGCCAATTCGAATCGACCAGTATCAATCATAGCTGAATCTCAATGTCGCTGCTATCCTCGAATCCACTATTACTGCTCATCTCGGTATTGTTGGTAGGATCCGAGTTGAGAGAGGAAGAAGGATCGACTTTGATATTCACTAATACCTAGATGAGCAGTAATAGTGGATTCAAGGATAGCAGCGACAGATAGACAAAATGTGAAAAATGGACTCTGTTAACTCTTCGCTTCACTTATCCTCTTCTCTCTTCTCCCCTACTCTCCCCTACTCTCCCCTACTCTCTTCTCCTCTCTTCTCAATCTACCCAGCGAAGATACCTCTCTATCCTCCATCAGCCAAAAGCAATACCTGTGGATGCCTCACAATCAACATCCACTATCCAACATCCAACATTTCAAAATTCCATCGTTTTCTCCACTGCACTAATATAAGACGAACGCTGATATCAGCCCAATCGTTGTAAAAAGATTTTCAGAATCCCTACACACCACGTTTCTCTCTCACCCTCCTCATGGTACATCTTTCCTATCACACTTATTATTCCGATCAAATTTGTTCGTCGAGATTCGTCGTGAAACTTTAAAAGCTGACTGCATCAAATCGATCCTCCAGAAACTCCGCCGAACCACCTATCAGAGATTGATGACACTATCACGCAACTAACTAATCAAGCTGCCAACCCGCACATTGCCTTTTATCTCTGTCCCTCTCAATTGAGTCTTACAAACGCTCCACCGACTTGAAAAGGAAATTCGTGTCTCCGTTTCTTTCTCATTCCACTGCAAGTCTGCCATTCTGCAAGTGATTGCTGCAATCTTTTGTCAGTGCGTTGCCGTTTTTAGAAGCCTTTTGATTGAAGTTGATCCACCTTCGAGAAGGGGTCCCTTGAATTTCCTGACAGACTTTCCTGACACTCCTTCACTCCTGTTTGAAGTTGACTGCCCTTTCAATTCCCTTTTCCTCGTGGCACCCAGGGCTTGACCCACTTGAACACCTGCTGCTACTACAAAAGCCGAAGACGTGGATCAACGCCATCACTTCCAGACCAGAATAGCCTGAGAGAGCCCATATCTTTTCACTCCCTCGAGCCACTCTGCGATTCGATCATATAACGGTGGCTATTAGGGACCACATCATACTACAAGAGGATACCTTGATTTAATCTGTCATACAATCTCATCCCGTGTCAATCTGAAACGAATATCGCAAAGATGGTTGCGTCCTTGGATTCTTCCCGTCCTATCATGGCACCAAGTGTATGTTTATTTCCTTCATTCTCCCTTCTTTATTCTACACAACCTTCCCGTTCATCCATCATTTATATTCCAGCATAAACCACCTCCACAAATAACCATCGATCATCGCTGACAATTATGCCTTCCACAAAGGTCTCCTCCAAAGGCAATCGCTTCAGCACTTACAGCCAAGCCATCTCTGTCGAAACCACCGATTCTGCCCAAGAAGAAATCACCGCTATTGAAGAAGGGTTCGACAAGTTACACAACAAGAAGTTGGAGAGTCAACGTTGTGATCTGACGACTGAGAAGAGAGACAATATGGGCAAATTGGCATTGGGAGCCAAGTTGGAGAGGGCGTTGGGTCGAAGAATGGGTAGCCAGGATGCCATTATGCGAAAGAAATCACCTTCACAATCATCTGCCGAATCACCTACATTATCAATGAGCGAAAAGACCGCTCTCTCGGAGAGTGAAAAGGAGAATGCCGCATAGTGGATGTGGATGTTAGATGTTGAATCGGGGGACGATATGGCTACTATGTTAGGAAGACGACTATTGCGTTACGGATTTTCACTCGGGACAGTTATGGGCATCGATTGGCGTTCCGTTCATGTTTTATCTTTTACGTCACCTTAAGCCTAACTGTTATACCATTTCATTTGATGGGGGTCGACAACTGTTTTCAAAGCTCTTATACCACACCAGCGCACGCATTAGCGAGAGATGATGTTTTTAAATTGGCATGTAACTTGCTCATTATTAGAACAAGTAGACATAGGGAGTCTAAGGATCAAATAATAACTTGAATGCTTCCTACATATGTTCTATGTGAAAAGAAAGACCTGCGAAAAGTGATGCTTCCATGTTCCTGTCAGATTGAAATAAACGAAGGATTCAAAAGGCGCATAATAGATTTGGACATGGTTTCAGGAATTTGAATCATGGAATCTTCATCCCCCATTCAGAAGACTGAAACAATCATGATATCCGAGATGCTACATCTTGACTTGACTGTATGTAGCCTTGCAGCCGAGGCCAGCAGTAGATATGTGAAATTTCTCCGAATAGTAATGAATTGAATCGAATTGTATCCAGAGAGAACGCCCAATAGATCACAATCATGTTAGGGGGTTCTTTAACATGAGTTTATTCTCGAATTTAGATCATCCCATTTCCTTTCTCGTCTGTCTTTTGATGGCACTTTATCGCCAAAATCCATATCATCACGTGATTCAAAGCTTAATCAATTTATGCGTCTCTCTCTTAACGCGACCGCGCGACCTCAATTGCCAAATTGACCTGCAGAAAAATCGTTCCTCAAAAAAAGTAGTAGCTAACCACCACCAAAACTCAAAATATGGCTATGTACGTTTATCTCCTTTTAGATATGAATTGGAGTCAATTGCGATTCGAATACAAAGAAAAAATGCTGGAAGTTGTTAAAGCTAAAGGCGAGGCCTTTTCAGATGTGATTGCTAACATTATTAAACTTGCCAGGGAGAGTTTCGAAAATATCTTCCTTGATCTCTCGAAAGAGTCAGGTCGATGCAGGTTCGCTGAAACTGGATTCGGATGGAAGCCATCGAGCGGCGGAGATACATTCACACTCGAAAGCAGTAATATCGCAGGCGCGCAATGGAGCAAGGCAGCGAAAGGGTTTGAGGTGAAGCTTTTGTTGCGCAATGGTGATATCTGCCAACTTGATGGTTTCTTACAAGATGTTAGTATACTATACATCCTTGAATTGGCGCATTCTTTCTGATACAAAATAGGACTTTGAGCGATTAAGTAAAGTTTTCAAGAACTGGTACAGCACGAATTTGGAGCACAAGGAGCACGCTCTAAGGGGATGGAATTGGGGCAAAGGTGAATTTGGAAAGTCGGAATTGGTTTTCAACGTCCAAAACAGACCTGCATTCGAAATTCCATACACGGAGATCTCAAACACAAACTTGGCAGGCAAAAATGAAGTTGCGGTCGAGTTCACCCCAGGGAATGCTGATGATACGGGCACAAACGGAGCCCTGGGAGGTGCGCGTGCCAAAGGAAAGAAATCCGGGGCTGGAAAGGATCAACTTGTTGAGATGAGATTCTACATTCCTGGTACTGCGCCAAAGAAGGGAGCTCGTGAAGGAGAAGAGGATTCTGGAGACGAAGCTGATGGAGAGGAAACCAATGCATCTACCATATTTTATGACACGTTAATGGAGAAGGCTGAAATCGGGGATGTTGCTGGAGATACTGTTGCCACTTTCCTGGATGTATTGCATCTTACACCAAGGTATGTCGCATTTTCAATCTTTTGGTAAAAAGCTAATTATTCGCAGAGGACGTTTCGATATCGATATGTACGAAAACTCCTTCCGATTACGTGGTAAAACATACGATTACAAGATTCAATACGATAATATCAAGAAATTCATGGTTCTACCAAAGCCTGATGAATTACATTTTATGATTTGTATCGGTTTGGATCCACCACTACGTCAAGGTCAAACCAGATATCCTTTCTTGGTTATGCAATTCAAGAAGGATGAAGAAGTTACCATTGATCTGAACATGACGGAGGATGTAATGAAAGATAAATACGCAGGAAAGTTGAGTATACATTATGAACAACCATTACATGAAGTTGTCACACAAGTATTCCGTGGTCTTGCCGGAAAGAAGATTAATCAACCGGCCAAGGATTTCTTGAGGTAAGTTATCTATCCAATACTTTTCTCTTTGCTTTACTAACATTATTAGTCATCACTCACAATATGGTATCAAATGTTCTATCAAAGCTAGTGAAGGTTTCCTTTATTGCTTGGAGAAAGCTTTCATGTTCGTTCCAAAACCTGCTACATACATTACCTACGAACAAATTACAGTCATAACTTTCTCTCGTGTTGGTGGAGCTACTTCCGCTTCCCGTACCTTCGATATCGCAGTTGGAATGAAGGGTGGAGCTGGTGAAACACAATTCAGCAACATCAATCGCGAAGAACAAAAGAATCTCGAGGATTTCTTCAAGATCAAGGGAATTCGTGTTAAGAATGAGATGGATGAAGATAATACAGCACACATTGCTCTTCTTAATAATCCGGATATGCAATCTTCTGATGAAGAAGTCGTCGCAGCTAGAGCTGATAGAGGAAGTGCTGATGAAGACGACGAGAGTGTTGATGAAGATTTCAAGACGGATAGTGAGAGTGATGTGGCAGAAGAATATGATTCTGCTCATGAAAGCTCTGGAAGTGATAGTGAGGATGAAGGGGCTAGTGATGGAGAGAGACCGGCTAAGAAAGCTAAGACTGGTTAAGTCTAGCTGGTTATCCGTTTGGGGAAATTTTATTTGGTTGGAGGGTCGATGAAAGAAGAACCATAGTTTTTCTTCTTATATCTTGAGGCACGGCGTTTTTAGGCTGGTGAAGATATGATATTAGGTTAGGGAGATTGGGAATAACAAACTCAAGTGCATATTACGAAACCTGGGAAGGGAGTGGTGAATATAATCAGTAGGAAAATTATGGGATTTGAGTGGGAGAGGGGAGGAGGGGAGGAGTGGAGACGAAAATGAAATATTATCTAATTTTTATGGTTGATAATTTTATGCGATAACATGTGTGATATGGTGAAATTCTGGATGTTGCATACTTGTCTTGTTGTGTGGTTGTTGTAGCAAATATATTCTAGTTGGATATGTTTGTGGGGGGTTTTTATTGATTTGTTTGTAGGAAGAATGCTTGCGAGATGCTTGCGAGATGCAAGTCGGGGGTGGGGAATGAGATGGGATGGGATGGGATAGCATGAGCTTCTGGATTTGCTGGATTTATTTGTCTGTTCGGGGTTCAAATTGAGGGAGAAGAGAAGATGAGTTATTTTTATATTTTATTTTTTCCCCCCTATGCGTTGGATAGGATATTCGTGGTTTTATGTGGTGTGTGTATATGTATGTAAGTATGTTTGAGCTATATGAATAGGGATGGGAATAGCGTATCATTTTGACTCAGAGTTCCAAACTAACCATCTTTTCAACGCGTACTATCAATTCATATTCACCAATTTGGTTGTTCTATCTTAATAATCAATTCAAGTTGCGAAATGAATGAATATGTGGAAGGGGGGGAAGGGGGGGAGGGGAAAGCTCTATGGAAGTGAATGTGAATGTTGATGGATAATTGCAAGCTATATAGATTATCTTTTATATCTCGAATTCAAAGTCTGGATTGCAGAATTGTTGTGTGGTATAGATTGTCTGGGGATGAAATGAAATGGGGTTGAATTTAATTCTTTATTGATTTATTACTAATTAGAGAATTTGTGCTGGTTGTTTTGATATATTCGGATTTTGTCGTGTGGTATGGTATGGCTTTATTAAGCGATTTGGGTATTCATACAAGGCGTATGTAAGTTATATATTGTTTGATGGTGATTGATGGCCAGCTCATTTTGTCATCTGATTGTTTTGATCTCGTTATTGACCAAAATCACATGGAATTGTTAGCTCGGTTTTTGCACCGCGGTTTTGGCTGGATGCGGTTTCTTCGTTGTGCTTGCTGTGCGTTGTTTGAGAGAGGATAGTATGGTTTAATCGTATGTGTCATTTACTTGTGTTGAAAAGACATGCGATGTGGCATTGTGTTGTATGTGTATGGATGGAATGATGAAATGATGAGATGGGATTGTGATACAGGAGAATGACTTCTTGCAAGCATGAT
This sequence comes from Botrytis pseudocinerea, assembly GCA_019395245.1. Lineage (NCBI taxonomy): Eukaryota > Fungi > Ascomycota > Leotiomycetes > Helotiales > Sclerotiniaceae > Botrytis > Botrytis pseudocinerea. Next base: position 13,316 of record JAHXJK010000087.1, on the reverse strand, counting down.
GGATGGATGGGAGAGGATTGTTGTTGTTGTTCTCTGTCTTGGGGTTTGTTGGGATATAGAGTGTTGGAATATCGATCATGTGAATATACAGAGGATGCTGTATTAGCTAGCGGGGCGCTAGCGCTTCCCTATATAAGTAAGTACATAGCTTCTCGTAGATTATAATGATCATGAATGAATACAACAATAATAGACTAACTTGAAGTATTTCGACACGTATCAATTAAGTTGATACATACCAACACACAGATTTAAGCTGCTCGGATAACGTTTCTGAGTGTGCTGAGTTTTAGGTGTTGGAGTTAGAGTTATTACATTTGTTTTCAGTCTCACATGTCTCTTCGAAGAATTCTTTCAGCATAAACTTTGTCTCTTCATATAATTTTTTACATCCGCCAACCCATCAACCATCAACCATCTTCCAAATCTCACATTTCCAATCTTCCGAAACCCCAACTATTCCCCCAAGGCAATAATGACGCATCCAGCCGAGCAAACCGCACAAGCACAATTCGACCGCGCAAGCGAAACTTACAGGCATGCAGCGTGCAAACTCCAGGAAAAAATGCTCGAAGCCGGCGGTCTCCGGAAATTTTTGCTTGGAGAAAAATTTGGAGAGATCGTGCGATTGTATCGAAAATTACAGGATCTTTTGAAATCGTATCATTTTCCGGAAGGTTTCGAGTATGAGTTTGGGGTGGAATATTGTGCGTGGATAGGGAGGGGAGAGGGCGAGTTTGGTGGTGAGTTTGAATGTTTGAGTGGGTTGCTGGAGAGGGAGATGGAGCTGGAGGTGGAGAGGAGGTGGAGGTGGATGGGGGGGTGTTTGGTGGGTGAGGGGGAGGATGGGGAAGTGGAGGATAGGGAGGAAGAGGACGGGGAGAATGGAGATGAGTTTGTTGTTGAGTCTGAAAAATTAATGTATGCTTTGCAGAGTGCGTTGCAGGGGTTGAAAGAGCTTAAGGGGGGAGAGATGGTGGCGCCGGGTGTTGGGAAGGAGGAGTGGGGTGGAGGGCTTATTGAGATTTTTGCAGCGCTGGAAAAGATTAGGAGAGGGGCAAGGGAGATGCTTGAGAGTGAGAGGGGAACTGAGACGCAGATAGATAGTGGTAGTCGGGACTTCGAGGGGTTGAGAGAGGAGTTTCAGAGAATTTTGGTTACGTTGGTGATTCATTTCGGTAGGGATATGTCTTTGTTTCTGTCGAGTGAGAAAATAGTAAGTATTAAATACTAACGAAACACAACCTAGATTTTATCATCCTCGAAACCATCGATAACCCAACAATCTGCCAGCAAGTCGATCCTGCAAAAGAACTTCGAATTAGAAAACCAAAAGCGTATATGGAGCTGTTGGTCGAGAGTCGTGAAAATTTGGGTCTGAGTGTGCTGGCTCGTTTGAAGGCTATACGGTGTTGTATTGATTAGTTGTCTCAGAGTCGTTTTCGGGATGCAAATTTTTAAATCTTGGAGGAATAGATTGGACAGAAAATTAGAGGGGGTTTTGTTTTTTTAGAGAGAGGATAAAGACTCTTTTTGTTTTTGAGAAATGGGAAATACGATATTTGGATAGATGTGTATGCGATTCGGAGAGTGAGATTTGAATAGCCGTAGTTTAGTGTTTGAAAGTGATGAGGAGAATTAGATTTCGATGTTCACAATAGATGGATTGAATAGTGGTAGTGAGCCGTTGAACTCATTCAAATTTTAACTTGTTAATAATAAATCATCGAAAAGTGAAGTGGTGCTCTTAATTCAGCTGAGATATCAAGTAGTCTAGATCTGAGTCATAGATATCAATGAATGCAAGAGATAAAACGCTACACGACCCCTTTATAACTCAGAATATCTCGTGATGGGCTACCTCGGTTAGCTTTATCGGTGTTCGGTTAATTCTTCTAGCTTGGTCGGCTGAGTCGATAGTCTACATGACGTCTTTTTGGGACAAAAAGTGACAACAACTAACTTTTTGGTGAAGATTACTAGTTCTTAGTATATATTGCTCATTTTCAATATAAATGACTAAGTTTAGATACAGATTACTAATTATATTAAAAAACTAGCAATCTACACTAAAAAGTTAGTTTTTGTTACTTTTTGTCCCAAAAAGACACTATAGGTCTAGTATCCCTCACACAGTATGTATCGCTCATCTTTCTTGATAATAAAATGCTATACGTATAAAGTGTGAAATAGACATGTATCTTGCTGCAATCTAAAATTTGAATAATTGATAGACCCTTGCAGTTTATAGTTTGATGTCTCTAGGGAAAGTGGAATTTGTGGGGGATCCGCCTTGTGTCCTCTTAGTTCCGGAGTAGCTCCATGCTTATTAGGGACAAGACATTTTAGACTATGTAATGGGTACTCGTGGGGCGGATAATAGAGCTGACAGATGATCTGTGGGTAATCTGTCGGCGGGGCGGATAACTCAAAATCTGCGTAGGTAGCCTCGCAGGTTATCTGTGGATTACTCATATATCCGCAGATTATCCATCTGTCCGCGATCCGTCCTCACTTGATAGTATTATAGGTGCAGAGTGATGTACTATACCAAGGGCCCGTTCGGATCGTTTATTTTTAAAAAAATTGTTGACAAAATGATTTGTTGATTAATAATTCAGTTTAAATTTTGTGAATGTAGATTCAATTTAGAAGGTTTACAAAATGTAGAGTGACAAATGTTGATAAATGTTGGTCAAAGTTGTATTATAGATTTGTTGAGGTATTGTGTAACTTTTCAAATTTTGTAGATTTATATTTTGTAACTTTTTGTGGCCAAATATTGTATTCGGTATATTCATTTTGTTGACAAAATAAATTTATTGATTATATTAGTGTTCGGTAAATGCTTATCTAGGTTTATATTGCTAACAGATGTAGTTTTATATTGTTTAAAAAAAAAACGATCCGAATGGGCTTTAATTCTTACACTAATCGCTTTACTCAATCAATGTAAATTATGCAAAACAGGTCGAAAATATTTCAAAGTGTTATCTCAACGAAATTGATACTGTTTTCAATGACGGGAAAATCAGGAGAAGAGTGGGACTGAGAAGTGTTCGAGAACTGTTACCGCATCATTGAAACTTACCCAACTTCAACGCTGATCAAACCAGAAAAGGATCGCATGGTAGCCGTCGCCGGTGTCGTCAGAGTGAAAGCTATACCGAAGAAATCATTCAGCATGCCAGACTCCTAAGCTATAGAGCAGCAGCTGATAAACTGTAATTAAAGGTGGTGGAGCCCCTGGATGCAGAATATAGCTTAAGGACTTCTCTGGCAGATCTAGGACTGTGATCCGACACCATCATACTGAAGTGCACCATCATGATTGTAGGTATCTATCTTAAGCACGGTTAAATGGCTACCTAAAGATTCTCATGCTAATTTTTTTGGGGGGGGGGAGTGCCAGATAACTCAAATTCTTAACAAAAGAGATGTTTATGACGTGTCAAATCTCGTTCTTAGTCGTTCTTCTACCTCTCGAATTCGTTACGAAAGTACTTTCAAAGAAGCATCTTACTTCAATCAAGCAAAGAGAATTTTCTCGACTGCCAACATGCCATCCACAACTCTCGATACAACCTAGGTACCGGGAGTCTTCCGGATTGGGTAAGCTAGCTTGTATCGCAAGGTTTATGATATCGTTCTTGCTGTTCGAATTGATGAAAATGATGAGCCCTCTCAATGCCAGCGAACAGGTGCTGATAATATGTTTGAGATAAGATTCTTCCACGATGTTAACCCGATGATTATAGAATTATTATAAGTAGCTTCTTAAGTGATTTTTTATTTTATTATCTGTAATGTATCTACAAAGATAACGACAAAGCATTTCGCTAATATCGCTAAAATCAGGCAAGTGAGACATCTGCGGGACAATATTGACGGTATGTTTTAGGTATAGGGCAGATAAACTTAAGATCTCAATCGGTATTCGATTAAACTTTTACCTAGACTTCTATCACTTCTGCTTTAATTCGATTGATGATTGATATTGAGAAGCCACCAATCAAGACTTGGGGATTAAAATGCCACATCGGCTGCGAGAGTCTTACGATGCTTAAGAAATGTCGACTTCGAGTCTGAGCTTTACAGAGAAGACGAGGGCAGTAGAACTAAATGCAGAATGTACCTCTCGGTAGAGTTGCAGATGTCTAAAGCAAGTGAATTGTTACTCTTGTGTCGTGAAACTAATTGCTAGGCTTTGAGGTGTCTAGAAACATGAACCACATACACGTAGTGCAAAAAGTCCGGCCCACCAAACTACTTATACACGAAGAAAATATTAAGAAACTTACATTTTAATTCTTTTTAAGATCATCGATAACATATTCAGTACTATGAGATATCGATATGTAGTAAATTGAGTAGTTTTCTGTTATATTTATCAATTTAAAATTTTGAATATTGATAAATTGATTTGATAAATAATTATAAAAAGGGAATACCTTTTGAGTACCTAATCATTGGAGATGGAGGTTCTCCTGAACTTGACCCAATTGAAATCACAATTCAACTTCACCTTCAGTGCTCAAGAAGGTTAGGTAGCAAATCAGCAAATCCATGTTGCAATTACTACAATGGTTTCCATATTGTATTTTATGAAATAGTTGCATATTTGAAGCAAGATTCTTGTGAAAGGTAGAAGACTTGAAAACTTTACCAGAAGATAGTTAAAAGTTGTATTGAAATCTTTCGACAAAGTGTATTTACAATAAGTTTATTATAATTGTTACGTGGATATTTTAATTACAACTAAACAGATTTTTATAATATCGAAACAGCTCGATACTTTACCTAAGTTATATAACAACCCCCAGGAAAAACAACCATGGACTTTTTTGTTACTGACCCTTTCTGAATTCTTTCCACCCCTTGGCATTCTTGAAAACAATGAATTTTGGGAACCCAACCTAGAATGGAGGAAGAATAGCATCCAAAGCTGCATGCTAATAGTGGAACTCATCAGTATCTTCTATACTATAAGATTAATTATTAAACAATAAAAAAAGTTGTATTAGTATATAAAAGACTTGCTATATAAAGATTTTATAGATTTCGCGATTTATATCAAATTATTATTTGACAATAAAAATTTCAGCCAATCTAGGTTCTACTTTTGAATGATTGAATATATCAAAGAATTTCAGATTGCTATAGAAGACAATATTAAACAATAAATATTGTTTATAGAGGTATGTGTCAAATCAAATCTTGGAAAAAATCAGATTGATATTTCTCGAGATAACGGTTTATTTTTGATATTTAATGAAACAAAAATACAAAAGCAAACAAGGGTTATAAGTTTGGCTAAGGAAATTGATATTCTGATAAAATCCTTGATAAATTTTTAATCACAATTTAAACATTAATGAGAAACTGCATAAACTTTCCACAATAAAGTAAATAATACTCTGATAATTATACTTTAATGCACACCTTATCTATTACCAAAAGCTTATAACTAACAAATTTTGCTTTGTTTAGCTATTCAATGCCAATGTTTTCATTAAAAGTAAAGCATCAATACAACTAGGAGAAAATGTGAAGCTACTGACTTATATCAGTATCTTCTATTTACCACTAGCATTCTGTACTGTAAGTACCCCATAACAGGAATTTTATCTTTCATTTATCACGATTTGCATATCCAATACACGAAGCAAACTATTGAGACAAGACTGTAGATATATACTGATAGCTCTGTAAACATTATAGGCGATTCCTAACATCACCGATAATATTATAAGAGATTCATTTATATTTACAACTATTATTGTTGGGTTTGTAACACACATGATTGTCTTCAATCTTAGCAACATTGTAAACCAATCGAAGGGAATTTACGAGCCATACAGGTCAAAGGTTATAAAGCAGGCGTCTGGACAAAGTTCGGATGAGTCTAAGTGGAAGAAGCGAACAGAAAGGTTCGAATCAACTTTTAGCCCCAAAAAAGGTGATGGAGAACCTTCAGAATGGTGGATTCCTATGTACGTCTGACTATACCCTATATATTAGCCTAACTCAACCTTCGGAGCTACACTAACTTTACATTGCGGGTCCAGCTACTCTGTCATAATCATTTCCAAATGGTTTCTTGTTTGCTTTCAAATTGCATTCCTGCGGGTGCGTCATTTTTGCTGGAAGATTTTTGTTTCTTTCGGAAACGTGTCTCGATGGCTACGTCAACTTCTTAAGTTTCCTCGTGATTCAACTTCGAATGACAGTCAAGGAGATTCGACATCAGATCATACTTCAGAGACAGTTTGAATGAACGCCTAAGAATTTAGCATCAATGTCGGCTATGTCACAGGAAATGAATATGAGAAGCAACATATGGGAAAGGGAGGAATGAGGTGGACATGAATGAGAGAATGACAACAGTGGACTCGCGAGCAAGCATGTAGAAGGGCCGCTATTTGGCCTTCTGATGAGACTTGTATCGTAAAAGATCAATTCATGCAGAACTTTGTATTCAAGGGGTTCAATATTATCGGAAAAATTGGGAAATGTTTAAAGTCAAGGTCAAATTGTATTTGAGACACGTGAGTGATAGAGATCAAACATAAATGGTATCTATGGGCAGAGTTGCAGATGCACTAACTGAGTAATTTTGGTAATATTTGACAAAGGAAGGTGTAGCCATGATGAAAAATTTAATCTCCTTCCACTTTCAAGTATTTATCATTGTTCTTGGGAAAGAAAGATCGAGCACAGAGCTTATAGAGCTTTCTCCTTCGACCAAACACTTTCATCATCACCCACCATTATTGATTGTCTCACTGCATCCAATAGACCTACACCATGGGCAAACCGATAGTCCAGGAGCTGCTTGCAGCCTACACAGATGCTGTTGAAACAATCAATGATATCAAGTCGAAACTTATGGGAGACACACCACTCGGCAAACCAAGACGCCAACTCACCACCCACCTCTTCAACGATGTAAATAGATGGTGGGAGATTATCGATGGCATAGAAAGACATTTAGCTCTATTCAAACCCAACAACACTTCTCAGATCGAGGATTTAATCAAGGCTACGAAATGGTTTTACCATGGTGGCCAAAAGGAATTTGAGCTCAAAATGACGGATATTAACAATACCATTGCTATCTACGTCCCAGGCACTCCTGAGGAAATATCTCGGATTAAAAATGACGCGAGAATGACCTTCGTGGTTCTCACCAAGAGATTTCGGTTGATCGAGGGCTTAGTAGTGTTTCGGGAGATTCGAAACCGACAACGATGGCTCGATCAAAATCCTCAAGGTGCTACCAAGTCTCAACTACAGTTTCGCGAGGAAGAAATGAGGGCTCGTGATGCGAAGGAGCTTACCAATCTACATCATACTTTATTGAGAGGCTTGAAAATTCTCATTAACTCCGTGGCCTCAGTACAGGATCCATACAAATCTAAATGGAACATGGAGGGACTTGATATCGAAGGGAAGCTCGAGGCTTCTCGAACAATCCTACTTGCAAAATCAACAGATTTGCTTGAAATGTACGAAACTGAGGAGGAAGTATCAAAGGACTTCAAGCAAAATATAAGTAGAACATTGATTATGATGCTCATACACGTTGGTACTAAATCTTTTCCCTTCACAAAGATGTGGAAATCCAGCCTTACTCACTTCTTCTAGATTACCTTCTCATAGAGATTTCTGACCCTTCAGTGTATAAGGACACCATCACAGATTATACTCGGTCAAGAAAGTCGTGGAATTATTTGTGTGGGATGGATTCCATATATACAGAGGAATTGTCGAGTTATTATACTGCGTGGGAACCTCAATTCTCTAGGCGCTTGAATGCCATAGCAGTGGGCATCAGAGTTTTGATTGCTGCTGAGCTTGTTCTCGAGAAGGGAAAATCGCTACTTGGTAAATCCTAGATATGTACCACATAAATTTTCAACGTGAGCTTTTCAATGGAGAGTTTCTGCGCATGAATCAAATGAAAATATTGTTAAGGTTAAACGAATTTGCACAAAATCGAAGACTATTGAGATGATTATCACAATTCATCGCCACTAGAGAGGCATCTGAACAATCAACCCAGCCAGCCAATCGAAAATGTGTATCCAAGCAAGATGTTAGTTTAACACCCCTTACATTCATATCCACTGGTGATCCACTCAAAAGAAGCTTAAGCCGAAAATGAAGAGTACCCTCCCCCTTTAAATTCATAATTCAGTTGTACACTTGTCCAAAACTACATTTCCATTTCATAAGGAAGAAAAAGCACAGGTAACAGCTAACCTTAACCCATACAGCCCTTCAAATAACCCCATAATCGGAAAATCCGATCCTTAGACTTTGCCAAAGCAATTCCAAGTCCAAGAGTCTGTCTCATTATTCAAGATGCCATCAAACTCCAACCAGTCTCATGGGAACAGGACCATTTACAATATTATAAATATCAATTAAGTAAAAAAAAAGCTAAAATAACATGGAGGAAGAGTACGTAGTGCCCAGGTATCTATGCGAAATTTCTCGCTTATCCTAACCACATATTTGAGCATTTTCCTTGGGGAAAAATCATATCGTATCATATCCCATCCTGTCTTCATTCATAATCGCATCAGCCATATACAAAAGCCTTGAATATAAACCGACATCTTCATGCATATCGTTCCGTTTTGCCATCACATCCACTTTATCTCTTCATCAATAAAAAAGCACATAGACCACCCCTATTTTGTCAACTCCGAACACCAAACAATAATACAACTCGAGGACCAAAACTCAAGTAAAATCAACTGTGCCAGCCGTTCCAGCTCCTACACTTTGTCTTTGCCTCTCCATTCTCCTTCTTTGTCGCCTTTCTCTCGCATGATCAGTACCAGAATCTGGACTCATGGCACTCCATGTACCGTGAGTATCTTCCGACATATTACTCCTTCCTGCGTCGAATATGCTTCCTCCAGCAACACTTGGATCTAACTTTCCAGCACTTTGTGGTCTACCAGAACTCTGTGGTCGTCCAGAGTAGTAACCTGAATCTTTGGGTTTTTTCCCGCCTGCAAATGCAGGGTTGGGTGGTGTGAGAGGACCAATTGGTGGTGGTGGAATACCAGCTTCTTCACGTTTATCTCTAACCACCGATTCAGCTCGTCTTTCAGCCCTCTTTTCCGCTTCCCGTCTGTATCTAGAGGATACTTCGCCATCGCTGAAATCACTTGTTGAATCCCTCCGAGAACGTCTTTGGCCACTTCGGGCTCTTCTCGAGGCACGTTCTGCCGCAGCTTCTTGTTCTGTAAGACGTCTTAAAGTAACGTTACGGTCTTTATCTCCGTGCATTTTAACTTTAACACTGACAGGTGGGCTTGCAACTGCCGATCTAGAATGAGACCTTTGACGACGGCGTTCTTCTTCTGCGGCAAGACCAGCAGCCCCAGCAGCGGCGGCAGCAGCAGCAGCTTCTCCTTCCTCTCTTCGAATAGACGATCGGCGACGACTTCGACCAGGGGTTGGAGTAATATCACTATCGGAAGGTTGATGAAGAACACCATGTGGATCGGTGGGCATAGGAGGCATTGACACTGTTTCTGTGACGACATCATGATTGGAGCGAGATTGGCCCATGTTTACCGGAGCTGGAGCTGGTACTGATACTGTTGCTCTAGGAGCAGGATGAGGATCGACAAGTGATGAAAGTTCAGACGATTCAATTGAACTTTGCCTGATGTGAGGTCTTGGTGGGAATGCGTCGCTTGTCAAATGTGAACCTTGATTAATGTGCCGAGAAGCTCTCTCTCGTTCGTATCTTTCATCTTCTTCGCGTTCGATACGGTCCATTTCCTTCTTTTCTCTACGATCTTTCATTTTCTTGGTAAACCAGCCTATTCCCAAACTGGCAAGTAGTCCATTTCGCAATGCGTTGTTTTCTTGTGGTCTTCTAGATGGACTAGCGGTAGTACCAGATCCGTAGTCGTAGGAATAACTCATAGAATCAAAACTATGAGCCCGGCCGGCTTGACTTCGTACTGGTCTAGGAGTTACGGGCGTTTTGGGTCTTGGAGTTGTTGGACGTGCTTTTGCAGCACTAATAGCAGCCGCAGCAGCTATTGGAGCTCCAGGTCCAGGTAAGACGGAACGGCTTTCATAACGATCCGTTCGCTCAGTTGTGAGAGTTGAATCACTATATTCACTGTCATTACGTCTATGTTGCCTTCTACCTGGAGTATCCGGAGCAACAGAAGAATATTCATCCTCGTGTTTTGTTCGTTGTCGGCGATCGAAGAAACTCTTCGCGAGCGCACCAGCTCCAAGAACTGCCGCACCCTTGAATAATGAATTCATAACGCCGCCGTCTTCCTTTTTCCTAGACTCATATTTCTCTTCTTCGACGTAACTTACTGATCCTCGTCGAGATCTTGAGCCCCTGCGGGAAGGTATGACTTCTCGAATTCTGCTGTGGCTGCGACTGCGACTGCGACTCCTACTTCTGCTCCTCTTTCGATCCCGATCTCCGAGTAGAGCGGCAGCTCCGGCACCTGCGAGTAATGGACCAAGGATGCCTATACCGAAAGAACTTTTCCTTCTCTCTTGAATTACCTCGCCATGTCGACTTCCTTCTCGTAGTACTTCGGGGAGCGCTTGGAGTGCCCTGTACGAAAGAATAAAGTATAGCAATACCAAGAAACCCATCCAGACCGCAAACAATATAAAGAGGTATTTTGGTGATCCATACAAAGTCAATCCTAAAGGTACTTGCGCAATTGCAAGAAGTGCCGTTACGCGACCTATCCATTGATGTAAGACAGCCTTCAATGGAATCCTTCTCAAGACTCGTTTCTTTTCTGAATTATGTGTCAACCAGCCCGATAAGAATTGTACCCAGATGAGAACATAAATTGCCAATCCGATACCATGATGAGGATTCGTTAAACTTCGCGCATTGCCTACTGCCATCCATCCAAGTATGAAGATAACTGTTGATAGAAGAAGCGTCATGATTTGTAAATATATGTGATATCGGATTGCATTTCGTATATCTCGGCCGTAAAATCTCGCAATAAATACCGCCGCAGGTACGATGAATAGAAAAGTTATTGCAGCGATGACACCATGAGCTGTGATTAATCCTTTGTATCCCGGCATTGTTGCGAATCTATTCCCCATTCCTATCTGCAGTCAGCTCTATCATTCATCGCAATCTCAACAAACTAGAGGCCGACAAAGATTCACTCACCATTATATCTCATCGTCTCGAAATTCAAGCCCATCAAATTGGGCAATAGGAAATCATTCTTCGTAGCATCCCATGTCCCATCTCCAACATACATTGTACTTGATGAATATGTGCTGCTCCCCGGTGGAGAGAGATCATCAGTCGCCATTGCGACGGGCGGATCTGCCGCCTAACAGCAGATAATTTCAAAATTCGTAGAGTAATTCGAGATGATGGTTATCTTGTGGCATTCAAGACAGCTGTTGAAAATAGAGGAGAATGTGGAAGAAATGTTGTTCTGGAAGAATATAATATGGCGGCTGGGAAGGATCTCGACTGCGAAAATGTGCTTATCGCACAAAGTTGTAAATAATTATGATGGGTTCGCTAGGTAACCAACGCGGTGAAGCCAATTAGCAGGGGCAGAACTGTTAGAAACAACAATTCTTTAGAAAATGAAGCTTTTGATAATTCATTGATATCTCTGAGAATATAGAATCATACTACAGGATTGTATAATCACAGAAACCTAGAACCAAGCATGACAGTTTTCTGGTTCGCGGGGGAGATGAGAAGCAGACAGTTTTTAGCTGGTGGCTGGGTAGCTGCAGCTAGTTTGACAGCAATATCCACCACACAGCTCCGCAAACACCAATCACAGCATGGTGTTTTAGTGCCCGGACAGCACGATGGCTTATGCGGCCACGACGATGGGTCTCTGTGGTTTGGTATCACAGTATTACATACAGGCCGTTTTCAAAAAGAAACTTCTCAAAGACGAGAATCTATACCATGTATGGGGTATTGCGTCTGATGAGCCTCTCGATGCGCATTGAGCACACCTAGTATGGGCAACGGCTTGGAAAAATGCGGAGAAGTTGTCCCAGAGAGATTGCTGCATGATTGTGCCTGCATGTATGTTATCGGCAGGGCTCAAGCTTAGAATGGGGTTCTTCTTCTTGATGTTGCTACTTCTTGAAGGAAACGACACTACTATCTTCGAGTACCATTATCATCCTTAACTTTCGAGGTTTGCACTTGGTCAGTCGCCAGTCACTAGTCATGATGTATGCGAATTTCTGTTGGATCAACGTGTCGCAATTTGTCGGCTCCGTTGCCCCTGCAATCTTTGGAGATAACCATTTAAATCCGGCATTAGACGGTCAAAATTCGCCGTGTTGGATGTCATGAGAAGTTGTATAAAGCTCAACACATTCTGGTTGTACAATTCGGTGGTTATTACAGCTATTGTTAGGTTCCACAATGGAGAAAGAACCCGAAATCTCATCTACTAGTCAACTTGATATTGTTCCCGAGATTAGTGCTCAGAAACCCTCCAACCCTCAAGAGAACCCCAACCCTCCCGATATCACGTACGTGCAGCCTTATAGCAGTATCGGTGTTGAAAAGTCAACCAAAACCATTGACAATGAAGTACTCGAACCACCTTCAGGAACGGTCGAAAATACGCAACCCAATCCAGTATCAGATGTTCCATATAGTGTTTTTTCTGCCTCTCAAAAGAAGATGATTGTCCTTACCGGGTCCATGGCAAGCCTCTTCTCTCCTATGTCAACGAGCATATATTATCCATCCCTCAGTCAAATTGCGAAAGATCTCCATGTATCAGATGCGAAAATCAGTCTTACAGTTACTTTGTTTTTAGTATGTGGTATTCGGTCTTCCCTCTGTATTTGCGATATTCTAATCAGTCTCTAGGTTATTCAGGGCTTAGCACCCATGATGATTGCGGGATTGTCAGATAAAGCTGGAAGACGTCCAGCATATATCATTTGTTTTATCATTTACTTCTTCACAACTCTCGGTCTTGGACTTCAAAACTCATATCCGGCGTTGATGGCCCTACGCTGCTTACAAAGTGCAGGAAGTAGTGGTACAGTAGCTCTTGCTAATGGTTTAGTTGGTGACATTATCACTTCTTCTGAACGTGGTACTTACGTTGCATGGGCTTCTCTTGGTAGTATTCTTGGCCCTATGGTTGCTCCTATCATTGGAGGAATACTGGGGCAATATGCAGGTTGGCATTGGATATTTTGGTTTCTCTTAATATATTCATGCATTGTCTTTATACCCCTTGTTCTCTTTCTTCCGGAAACTTGCCGAAATCTAGTTGACG
>JAHXJK010000059.1:0-168109 GCA_019395245.1 Botrytis pseudocinerea | reverse complement strand
ATCTAATATAGATTTCTATAAAAATCAATTAGCTAATGGATTAACTAAGTTATTAGATAGAATCAAATTATCAAGATTTATTGATATGATTTAAAATTTTAATAATTATTATTAAAAACAAAAATATATATTTATTAGTACTCTTTTTCCCTTTATAAATAAGATTTTTAATAAAACTAATATATATATATATATAAGATATTAGTACTCTTTTTCCTTTAAAAATAAGAAGGTTTTAATGAGGCTAATATAAAAATATATATATGAATATATATAAAAAGATGATATACATTAAAGGGGACTATTGTTTTAATTAAAATAATTATTGTTTTAATTAAAATAATATAATATATATATCTTTTTAGTAGTATTCAATTTAGTATTAGTATATTATATAATCAGATCATATGATTGTCGCCTATAAGCTTACGAAAGCGATTATTAATCCAAAAACAACCATTAAGCCGAAAACGGCCATAAATCCAAAAACAGATATAAAATAAAGAATATAAAAAAGGGCTTTATTTCGAAAGAATAAACAAATTAGAAAGAAATCTACAAGAGATATATAAAAGCGGAAATACTGAATTAAAAGGAAAAAGCATAAAAAAAGGCCTTTTTCCCTTGAATATAAAATAAGAAAAGAAATTATTCAATACAGATTCTTTAATATCACGTGTCACACTGCTTATATAATCCATTTTAATCGTTAACCTGAGCCAGCTTCCATACTATATTACTAGCCTATGACCTACGATAGTAATAATATATAGAAATGGAAAGGGTGAAATTATTCTTTTATTTTTAATAATTCAAAAATAGATTCATTTCTTTAATTGATATATTGAAACAAATCTTCCTATAGAATAGATTATTAAATATATTTAATAAATAAAAATAGGTTTAATAGTTGAAATATTTTGATAAGTATATTAAGAATTGAAAAAAGAGTAAATATCAAATATTGGTATTGGATAAATATAAAAGTTATAAATCAATAGTTTTTCAAATATATTACAAAAAGAATAATATTATATATTTATATTTACTATTATATTCAAATCATTTAATTTAGTTATTTGATATTGATTGTTTTAATAATCTGAAATGTTTATATAAAGATTAAATTAATGTTTTTATTAAAATATATATCAAATATATTTCGAAGGTTGAATTCTTTATAGTTTTTAAAATTGTATATAAGAAATCAATCACTTTTCAAAATATAAAAGCAAGATTTCGAGGAACAGATTTAATTTTATTTAATTCTAAAGCTATACTCTCGAAATTAGATATTTGTACTTATATATTTACCCCTTTCTTTTTCGATCTAAATCAATAAATCTTTTAAACCCTTTACAATCCAATTAAAGCTTTTTCTCAATCAACTTTAATTAAATCTCAAATAACTTATTATCAATCAAGTTTTCTAAGAATAGATATTTATAAAATATATTTTTGAAACATATATCGAAAATAAATAGTATTAAGTATATCGATAAGAAAAATTCAAATATCAAAAAGAAATATTTACTAAATAAGAAACTCTTAATATATTATTTCAATAAAAGATTGATATTCAGATTCAATATAATGAGTATCGAAAAGAAGGGAATTCTAATAGAAAAGTATCTTTTAATCGATATTGTAATAAATATAGAAAAACAAATTATAATATAAGAATTTATTAAAATAATATAATAGATTCTAAATTATTAGATTTTTAATAGTTTCAATCAATTGATTCAATTATTATTGAATAATATAGAGTTAAAGGTGTAAATTAAGATAAAAGTGATCCGCTCGGTGATATGATCCGCTCGCTGATAAACCACGTTATAAGATTTAAATCCAAAATATATATATTATATTAAACTATTTCAAAAAGAATTATCTAATAAAAAAACTAAAAAGAATAACTCCTCCGAATTGATAATATATTAACAATCAAATCTAAATAATTTATTATACAAAAAGAATTTTAAAAAATCGAAATCAATTTCCTAATTTATTTATTTAATTCAAAAGATTAACTATAGTATTTCAATTATTAAAAAGAATAAAATCTACATTACTAATATATTTTTTAAAATTTATAAATCTGATTTGATTAATCTTATTCTTCTTATTATTTTCATTTTGATTATTGATTCTTTTTTTCTTTTTGTTTTTATAAATTTTATTAATAAAACAAACTCCTATCAAAGAACTAATAGTTATTTGTTATCTTTTAGAAATCCACTCTATATCAAAATATTTAAAGTAAAGTTTTTAAAACGAATTTATTTAATTATTAGATTTATTAATATAAATTTATTAAATAATACTGAAAGCCCTTTTTCAAAATTTAAAAGAATCTTTAAAGTGAGAATAGAATATCGATGTATTATAAAAAACAAATTACAATAATTTAAAAATGAAAAAATGAATAATAAATTTAATTGCAAATTTATTAAATTGAAAATAATAAAGTATAATAAAAGAAATGCTTTTCTTATTCAAGTTTTCAAATAATAAAGTTAATATATTTTTATTTAAAAGATAATATGGGGTATTAATAATTTGATAAAATTGTTTTAATATATTATTCTCTTTAAAAATAGATTCTTTAGATTTATTGGAATCTATAATTATATTTCTTTTTAACTTTATAAAACCTTTTTAAAGATCTTATTAAATTATTATGAAAATAACAAAACCTATTTAATTTGATAAAGCAAAAGTGTAATAATGATTTAAGAAACCAACTATTATATTCAAATCTTATTTACCATCTAAAAGCTCCAAAAAAGTTTGAATATCTTATAATGTATTGGTAATAGTATATATAGTATGGTAATATATAATTGGAGTTATGAACTTCTTTTCTTTATTCAAATTTATAATAACAATTAAGTATAAAATAAAAATTATTATAATAATATTCAAGATAAATAAATTATTTTAAGAATTATTAAATTAATTATTAATAATATCAAAGAATAAAAATAGAATAATTAATAACAAATCAATACAAATCTATTATACATTTTATAAGATTATCAATTTTATTTAATTTAGATATTAAAAGAAGAGTTAATTCCTTTATAAATTATGATTTATAAATTTCTTTTTATTTAATCTTTTTTTTAAAGGAAAATCTTTATAATTTTGATATATCAATTATATTGGTGAACTATTACTTTAAAAATATTTTTATTCTTTTAATAATTATTTAAAATGAAATATTAAAAGATATAAATTTGATATAAAAGGTTTATATTGAAAATAAAACAAAAAAGTATTAGAAAATAGATTTTCTTTTATTTATAATAATAATTATATTTAATAATAGAATTTTTATTAAAATAACAAAATTCTTTATTAAAAGAAATGTCAATTCGTTGAGAATATTAAAAGTAAATAAAAATAATTAATATAGTAAAGGTTATTATAAATTGATTAATGATAATAGCTAAAACAATGAATTACAATATAGTTATTTTTGTATAAATAAATAAAGAGGAATAATTTGATTGTAAATAATATATTAAAAGTAAAAAAAGTTTTTTTATAAAATTATTAATAATTTATTAATAAAATGGTGAGATATATAGAAATGTTATTGTTTATTTATTTATTATTTGTAATATCTAAAATAAAATTAAAATTGCTTTTGGAATATAATACAGAATCAAATATATAATAATGTGGTAATACAATTTACATTCTAAATAAACAATATATAAAAAAGCAAATACTTTTTGGAATATAAAATGTAAAAAGAGAAACTCTATTATAAAACAAAATATAACCAATTCAATTAGATATATAATAATAAACCCCTTGGGTTTACTACATACCGAATAAAATTTGTATATATATAAATTGTATAATTTGCATAGTTATAAAAAAGCAATAAAAAGTCTTGGTGTTACAATATATTAGTTGATTTATTATTATTATTCATTTTAACAAAATCAACAAACTTATATTCATTGAAATTGAAACATATACTATTAAACTAAACATTTACATATTTTAAAAAATGCATTCAATCAAAACACAATCAATCCTTTTTATTGCTTTATTAAAAAAGATAATTTTAATAGTTTAAATAACCCTAATTCATTTTTGATATTACTAAACTATATTTAATAAATATCAATAGAAATATTATAAAATCCTTCAAATATTACTTTTCCAAAAACAAGTATCAATAAAGTAATGATAGATTTCATATCTTTATTGAATTCTTTGGATATCACTTTTATTAAAATATCAAAAAGGAAAGGTTGTCTATCTATAAAAGGATATAGAAAGTTCAATATATCGAAATAAGATACTACCAATGGATATATAATTTCCTAGAATGATCCGGGAAATGTTAATCGTGAGCTCTCAAAAACTCTATTTGCCGATGATTGCATGCCTACAAATGGTTTCTCCTGTAGGTCTGAGTTTAAGGACTAAGCAAGCCTTAGGCAGGGAGCTAGCTCCAGGCCCTTTTCGTACGGTTCGTCACAATTCCCAAATTCATCGAATCACAAGGAGCCATATATAGGAATTATATAGCTATGGAAGCTTTTGGAATCACTAATATTGCCTCTCTTTTGCCACAGTTTCGAGGATATAAACGCTCCTTCTTCAACCAGTAGTTAGTTCTTCAGATAGATTCAAATTCATGGATTTATACTTCTAGTAATCCGGATCTTCTTATATGGGTTCTCCTTTATTATTTACTTCATACATCAGCCACCCGGAAAGTGGCTGGAGCGAGTCCAACCCAGGCTGCTTAGTCGGTTTCTTCGGAATATATTCGACAGGTACCAACTCGCCGTCCTTCTCTACATAAGAATTATCGTCAGCATGGCCATAGCCATCATCCAGCATATTACCACTACTTGTCACCTGTATTCCGAATGATCCTGCTACCATTTTTGTGTCATAGAGAGTCCCGTTATCATCTACGACTACAGGAACTGAAGCAAATCCTGATGGAATGTCGGCGGTATCGACTCGATGGTATAAAACATTGTCCAACTCGCAGCCTGCTTGACGGCCCTCGAATACCTGCAAGGAGACGGGGCGCTGTGGTCCATTTGTGTCATAGCGATGATATAGAGACTTTCCGTCTTCGTTCCAGAAACAGAATGCAGTTATCCAGCCCGACAGAAAATATGGACCGCTTCCTCCAGTTTCATGCGCGATCTTGCTCCAGAAATCTTTGACTGCCGGCGAGGGCTCCGGGTCGAAGGATGCGACAAAGTGTCGAAGGACTGGTCTCAACAGAGTAGCAAATGTGGCCGGTTCATCCCCGAGTTCGGGCAATTTATCAAGCCTCTTGAGAATGTCCTCCCAGTCTGCTCGCTCGCCTAGTAATGTAACTGACGGTATTCCACAAATCAGCACCATTTTGTATGAAAAGTACTTTTGAAGGGTACCCATCATCAAAACGGAAGCAACTGTGACGTCGTCATCGGTCGTCGTAGTCCAATTGGGTATGATCCACTTCCGCAAACTAGGATCTTTTACATTCTCTTGAATCAAATGCGTCATTCTTTGTGCCAGGAGTCCGAAATCCACAGAATGTATAGTCCCTAATTCTTTTACCACGAGTTCTTTCCGGCCCTCATGCGCAACAAAATAGTCGCGAAGCTCTTCGGCATGCGCGTTAATGTAGAAATTGAGCTGCGAAAGGATGGAGAACCATATGTCTTCGGGCCGGATAGTCAAGTGGTGGTGGCTGCTGTAGGCGTGGAAGGCTGCCCAAACCCAGCCATTGGAAGACGACGCGATATGCTTCTGGGCGAAGAGGGACTTTGGAACGGAACTTTGGATGATCCATTTGCTGTTTTTGGAATCCTTGGGGCAGGAAGCTTGAAACAGAGCTTCAACTGATTTCACACCACCCGAGGACCTCCATTCGCGAGCGGCGTGGTCGGCGGTGGTGAGTGTAACAGACATGATTGTGGAATGTTTAGGTTTCGTATCGGTGAAGGACTTAGCATATGCGTAAGAAGCAGCTGCCGAAATGAAGAGAAGAAGAAAGCCTACACTTCTATACTTCATCTTTGATCAAATGCTAAATATGATGTGGCACCAACTAGTTGCTGCCTAGACCCGAGTTGAACTTGCAGGGTCGCCCAGATATAGACAATTTGCGAAAGACCTTGAGCACCATATTGTCAGGGGGTAGGGTCGATGGTATAGTAGAAGGATCAGCTGTACAGTATGCAGTACTATTCAACAGGCTATCTACAATCGGGCAGTGAAGCCAACAGGCAGGTTCATTGACAGGACTTATTAGCTTGAAGAGCTACAAGTTCAATCAAGCCAGCAGGCGTGATAAACCCTTTTCCGGTTAATCCTCGGGTTCAGGGTCTAAGCTCTTATCTAGTCTATTTACTTAACTACCAGAGTCACATGACAGCTACAAGCCTTCCTTGTAAGGGAGAGCCGTAACACATATACGCGCTACCGGTAAAACATCAGATTACACCAAAATTTATAATATATATCATAGGGTGCACAACTACTTGGCATCTTTCAACTTTTTATTCCTATTTGTGATGAGTACTTACAATATTGCCAAAATTGAGCTCCTGAAAGAAATGTTCGCTTATATAACGTGGTTTATTAGTGAGCGGGTTATATTAGTAAACGGGTCACTTGAAAATACACCAAAATTAGGCCTTTTTTAATATTTTTATTTTAATAACTAATCATTATTTTGAAAAAAAAAAGAATTCTCAATAATAGTAAAAAATCAGCTTCTTATAAATCTAGCTTTTCTATAAATATTTCTATTATATTCTAAAAAAAATTAGAAATTGTCACGATTTTCGTTACAAAAAAGTTATTTTTATAATGATTATTTTATAAATTCAATTTTTTCAAAATTAATTAGAATTTTATAACTCATATATATTCAAATACTTTATATTAAGTTTTCAGAAAATTTAATTTATAAATAAAGAAAATACACAATTACACACAGACAAATTTTATATATAAAATAAATGATTTATTCACTGATATGATCTGCTCACTGATAAACCACATTACCCGATTTTGAAATTAATGATTACATCGTCGATGCATCCCAGACCTTTTATCCGATTTGTGGATTAATGTGCCTGGTCATGCAGGCCAGCCGACAGGGGCCTTCCAAACATTATTCCCTTGGTTCGCCACCTTCTCTTACAAATAAAATTGCATGATAGAGTGGAACGCCATTATGCGACGTGGGAAGTCGAAACAAGATTTTACCTAAAGATTTGATTCGTGGGTACAACAGGAACATTTAATCAGAAATCACCAGGGTTGGCGAATTCTGTAAATCCCCTAAATGCCCCGCATACGTTGGTCCCATAGCTACTTTTAATAAGTCATTCAAAAGTCGCGATATATTCATGATGCGACTTGTAATAACGTAACTTATGGTGAACCGGTTCATATGGGGAAGCGGGTCACAAAATTCAAATTTCTCTATGCGATCTTATTCTACAAGCTACACATTTGCGTGGCCGTCCTCGTGGCTTTTTCTCCTTAGGCTTTTCCTCTACCTCACATACAATTCTAAATACTTCCTTAATACTAAAAACAAATTGATCTTATAATTTGATTCTCTTATCTTTAATTCTTTTTTCCCAAGTTTCAATTATCTTCTGAATATTAACAAACTATTTCCAAAATAGGATTATCTCAGCATTTTGAGATTCTATAAATCTAATCATTCTTTTGATATATCGACAAATTGATAATACAAAAGAGTTATTATTTGCTAAAGCTAAACCAAAGATCTAATTTGCTTACCTTAATTCTGTTCTATTTAAAAAAGACCTCTGAATATAGAAAAGTCTAGACATTGATTGACAATTCTTGTTTGTAGAATAGAAAATTACTGGAAGGAATTAAATAATAATATATCAAGCATTTTTTGTAGGGAAAAAGGTACTAAACCAATTCTTCTCCAGCCAGCTTTAATATTAGAAAAGTTGAATACTTTTTACCTAACTTTTTGAAAGAGTTTTATCCAATCAGTTCTTTGAATTCATTTTACACTAGCCTAAGAATATCAATCAACCTCTAAAGAATGATATCGTTTTATTAACCCATATACCCCTAATATCAAAAGGCTGAAGCATAATCGTAGAGTAGTGCAGATATGTCTTTATCAATTCTAATATTAATAGTGCATAGTGTATAGTGCACAAATCGAAGAACAGAAACTAGAACTTTAGAAACACCTTCAATATTCACTCCTAAATACAACTAAAATATTATAATCCCAGGAATATTTCAAACTATCAAATATTACAATTATACTTTTTAAACCCTATCAAAAACAAAATCAAAAAAAATTACAAAAATCTAAATTCATTAACCGACCTAACTAAATTTAATTTAAAAAAAGAATCAAACTCTTATCTAATACTTTATTTATATATTGTCACAGAATCACCTACATTTAGATAAATCACATGAAATAATGTATAAGCTGAAGGCCTGTCATTACACAATCGGATTTAAATAATTTACTATAATAAAAATATGATATAAAAATCGAATAATAATATAATTAGAGTTATTCTATTAATATGTAAGAATCTATATATAAAAAGCTTTTCTGAGAATTATAATTTTATAATTTTAGATTTTAAAAATAAAAATGAATTTTGTTTATTTAGCTTTTTAAAGTATATTATTATATTATTTAAAGCTTATTATATAATTACATAGCTATTTAATGATTATTTAAATAATATCTTATAAATCTAATCCCTTTTTGAATAATTTAATATTTGAGTATCATTTATAAAAAGAAAATATCTTTTTTTATAATAATAAATATATTAATTTTTTTATTATATTGAATATTATTTTTTAAAAAAAAAATCTTTTTGAGAAAAGAGATTTCTATATTTTTTTGTTATATAATCTTATATAGATTTAGAATTAAAGCAATTTAAAAGATTATTGTTTTTTGAAAAAGATATTAATATTAATAATAAAGAAAAAAGCAAAGAATAAAATATTAAGCTTTAATTATTTATTGAAAATAAGATTTATAGAATATTATAAAAACTTATTATATTTATAATAAATCTTTAAAATTGTTTTTTTAATTTTAAAAGTGAAGTAATAATAAGTATATACTTTTTAAATTCAATTCTATTATTTTAAGATATATTTAATAAGATATATAGATATTATTATTTTAAGAATTTTATTTTATTAATTAAATATAATTTCAATTCCTTTAAGAAATAAAAAAAGCTGTATTACTAATATAGAAATATCCAAAAAGAATACTTTTTGAAAACTCTAGAATTTATATCGAATAATAATGATTATTTAAAACAAATTTATTTTAAATAAAAGATTTATTCATTCTAATCTTCATTATAATATTATTTTATTATAATAATAACAAATCGTTTTTATTTTTTTAAGTTTATTAATTTTATATTCAAGTTAACAGATACAATAAAGTCTAAAATCAATTTATGATTATTATTGGTTCTAAAGTGATTAAAGCTTTATAAAAGTATATTTGTTTTCAAATCCCAAAAATAATTTTATATAATTGATTAAACGAAAAGAAAAATTTAAAAGTATATTTTTGTATTGTATATATAAATACCTAAATTGATTAATTAGAAGCTAATTGATTAATTTGTTATTATTTATTGTAATTTTGTAAAAGTAGATTATATATATATTGAATATAAATATTGAACAATATTTAATATATTTCAACAAAACAATTTTATAATATAATATTAAAGATTCTGATTATTAATTATTTAAACTAAAATTATAAATCAATTAATTCTTTTTTGAAATCTAAATCAAAAGATTTCGGATTTCTTAATATAAATTATAATATTTCATTACAAATCCTATATTATTATTAATACACTAACTAATAAGTTTATTGAAATTAATAAATTTGAGATTTCGATTTAAGAATATAATTATTATAAATTAACTAGAAAAATAATAAAAAAACTAGAAACAAATATAAGCTTATATCAATTAACAAAAAGCATCTTTTATTTGAAAATTGATATTCCTTTTCTAATTTAGAATAAGCGCTTATATATATATTGTTTTATATTCATTAATTATATAAAAATCTTTAAATTTAATTTTAATATTTTAAAAGGGATTTTGTATTGTCTTATAATAATTTTTATATTAGAAGCAATTTGTAATTTAATATTCTGTATAGTGAGTTTCAATAAGATTATTATAATATAAAAATACAAAAAGATTAAGGATTTTTATAATATTGAAAAAGATATAAATAAAAAAGCTCAAATGAAAATTATTGAACTTGCTTATTAAGTTAAAAAGCATTATTTAAATTATAGTATTTAAATAAGAAATCCCTTTTAAATGTTATCTAAAATATGAAATTCTTTGATTTGATTAAGCTAATAAAAGGTAATTTTATAAGTCTATTATATATAATATCTAAGGATAGATATTTCTATTAAATGAATGCTTTTATTGATTTTGAAGCAAATAAACTTGCTTTTATTGATATTACACTTTTTATTTTATTATTTCTTATATTTAAATCTTATTTTATTATATTTGAGATTTTAATTAAAATTAAAAACTATAATAAAATAAAAGAGAGTATTATTATTTGTTCTGTATATTTCAATTTAATAATAAACTATTAATAATAATTATATTTATTTTTTATAATTATTAATTTAAATTTATATAGTATAATTCTAGATTAGTATTGATTAATTAAAATTCAAATAAAATCAAATTATTTTAATTGATATTTTAAATAACTTTAAAAATGTTTTTCTATTTTTTTATTATTAAAGAATATTGAATTAATTAAATAAAACTTTAGAAAATCAAAGATCAATTATTTTGAATAAAAAGATATAAAAAAGAAAGATATTTGATTAAATTATATTTATCATAAATCTAAAAAGGAATATTAAAATCAAATAATAATAATAAATATATTTTTAGAAATGGTTTTTTATATAATATTGATTGAATATAAAATCTCTATTAAATTAAAATCAAGTTCCTTTTTAAAGAAAGCTTTAATTCGATTATAATATAAGATATTATTCACTTGCTTTTTAAATTCTTTAGATCTTTATATTTTCAATCCTTTTTAATTATATTTTAATTATAAGAAAAGCTAATATTGTAAGATTTCTATAGTTATTTATATTAAATTCAATTTAATCATTTTTTATTGAAAAATAGAATTAAAACATAAATATCGAATCTCATTTGTAATTGTTAGCTTTCAAAACTTTAAATTTATAAATCTTAAGGAATTTATTTATATTCTAGTAAATGCTAATATGAAATAGTTGATTCTATATATCTACAAAAAATATAATAAAACCTTTTCAAAATAAAACTCAAATATATTATTTCCTTTTCAATTTTATAATTATAAAATCATATTAAAAGAAAAAGAAAAGAGAGTATTCAAGTATAATTCTTTTTATAAGATATTTATTAAATAATTTGAGATTATTAAAGAATATATTATAGAAAATTTAATAAAAGGATTTATTAAGTTTAATTAGATATTCTTTATAGTTCTTATTTTATTTATAAGGAAAATTAATAGGAATCTTAAATTCTATATAAATTTTAAATTATTTAATTTCTTAATAAAAAAGAATTGTAACTTTTTATTATTAATTAATAAAATACTAATTTGATTTATTAATATAAAGATATATATAAAATTAAATATTCAATAGACATTCTATTATATTAAAATGAATTCAGTTTCTAAAAAATATATTATTTTTTATATTAAATATAACTTTTATAAATATAAAATTTTTTTTGAATTAATAAATAAATTTATAATTTATTAATAATATATAAGTAGTATTTTATTTAATTATTTGGATATCTTTTGTTTAGTTTATTTTAACAATATTCTTATTTATTTTGAAAACAAAATAGAATACAAATCTTATATAAAATTTATTCTTGAAAATCTCGAGATAGCTAATTTATAAATAGATTTAAAAAAATACGAATTTAATATTATTTGTATTAAATATCTAGGCTTTATTATATCAATAAATGGAATATAAATCAATCCAAATAAAATCGAAATGATTGAAAGTTGGATATATTCTATTATTATTAAAGGAATGTAATTATTTCTAAGCTTTTATAACTTTTATTATAGATTTATTAGGGATTATAAAATTATAATAAAACTTTTGAATAAACTTATTAAAAGGAATATCAAATTTTATTTTGATAAGATCTATCAAAATATATTCAATATTCTAAAAGATAAATTAATCTTTATATTGCTATTATAATATTACAACTTTATATTATTATATATATTAAAAATAAATATATTTGATAATATAATTATTAATATTCTTTTATAAAAATATAAAGATAAATAATTTTCCATTATTTATTTTTCGAAAACAATAATTACTATTGAATTCAATTATGAGATTTATAATAAAAAAATACTTATAATAATCCGATTCTTCAAATATTGGAAAATAAAATTAATAAAATCCTTTTATTAAATTAAAGTGTATATTGATTATAAAATATTAAAGTACTTTATAATTATAAAATCGTTAAATACTAGATAAATATATTAGATAAAGGTTTTAATTGATTATAATTTTTTCATTATATATTATTTTGATAAAGATAATCTTTTTATTAATGCTTTTATTTATTATATCAATAAATTAGATTTAAAAAATGATATAAAAAAGAAGAATTGCTTTCAATAATTAATTAAGAACAATCGGATTGATATCCAAATTTTAAATAAAACTTTATAGAAATATTATTTAAATAAGATTATAATTATTAATATTAATTTAAATGCAATTATATTTATATTTGATTTAATTAATTATATTATTAAAGTAAATAAGATTATAAATAATCTTTCAATATTAAGAATATAAGTTATTTAAAATTATAAATATATATCTTTTTAAAAGGATTTGTTATTATATAATAATCGTTTAGTAATATTGAATATAAATACAGTAACCGTGCACAGCTGTTCGTCGGCTCCTAAAATCACACCAAAAACAAGCATTTTGCCCTATTTATAATAATAATAAGAAAATATTCAAAATCATTAAAATCAATTAGAATCTTCAGTATATATTTATTTTATAATAAAATACTCAAAAATATAAATCTTATTATTTCAGAATATAAGGAAATCTTAATTTATAAGTTTCAATTGATATAAAAAAAAAAGTTCTTGATTTTCGCTTATTTTGGTAGTAAATTTCGTTGTTTTTAATACTTTTAATTTATATCAACTTCCTATACAAATTATACAATCAATAAAAATCTTAAAAATAAATCACTTTATTTATTTAAAATTTTGATCAAAATTAAATAAATTGATGTAAAGTTTATTAAATAAAATATAAGATAATTCTAGAAAATATATATATTATTTATAGAACTTTTTATTCAATTTTTATATTTAATAAATAATTGTATTAATATTATATTAAATATTAAAAAATCGATTTGGAATAATGATACAAGGTTTTGTTATTATCTTATTTATATATAGATTAGAATAATATTCAAATTTTAAAGCAAAATATTGAAAAATTGAATTAATAATTAAAATTGAATAAGAAAATAGTGTTAGTAAACTTCTGGGTAAAATTCGGCCAACGAACAGCTGTGCCCTAGTACTATAGTCTATAAATCTATTTAATTCGAGAAATCCATGATTCTATATTTATAACTTATTTCTTAATAGCTAAGTAGTATTATTAATCAAGAATATAAGAAACTATTGTCTAATATATATAGAATTATTATACTTATAAGTATAATACTATATTATACAATTAAATTCCTAATTTATTATATTATTTTCTAAACTGTATTCAAATATAACAATACATTATTATAGATTATTATAGTTTTAATAAAAATAAGCATAAATATGACAATATATTTATTATTATAAATCAACTTATTAAACAAGCAATCTCCATTCTATATTATAAAATAATTAATATTTAAGTTCAAATTCAATTATATCTTTATTATATATATCGCTATTACAACTCTTTGAATATTATAATATCAAACTATGATTTCAAATTTATATTCCAATTCTGAAAGGAATTCACTCAAATCCTAGAAACTAATTTTAAATATTCTATTGCCTATTACTTTCAAATCAATGGCTAAATTAAGATTTATAAATATATATTATTACAAAACTAACTTTAATATAAAAGATAATATATAATTCAATATAAAGGATTATTATATATAAAGACAATCCAGAAAGCTTGATTTTTCTATATAAGGAAGATTCAAGATAATTAGTTATATTGAAAACTCTTTTAAATTCAATCTCCTTTTTATTATAAAAATCCACCTTGTTTTTCCTTTAAATAAATTATATAAAATATACGGTAATAACCCCATATAGCAACATTCCATGTATTGATACCTCAAATATCAAAAGTGCTAGTTGGGGTCTAGCATATGCTAGTTCAGGTCGTTTTGATTTTATAAATATTGCTATTTTAGTCCTAATATATTTTTTATTTTTTATTTCTTCGATTTTTTGAATTTTTTTATAATATCTAAAGTTTTTTTTAGTTTTTTTAACCTTTTTAGCTTTTTCAATTCCTTCAATTTTTTCAATTCTTTCAATTCATTCAATCTTTTCAAATTTTTTAGCTTTTTAATTTTTCAATTTTCTAAATTTTCAATTTTTGAATTCTTTTTAACTTTTTAATTTCTAGATTTTTTTTAAAATACTTAAAAAAATTCAACTTTTTTCAAACTTTTCAGTCTTTTCAACTTCTTAATTCTTTTAAATAATTTAAAAAATCAGAAAATTCTATTCAGAAAATATTTTAAAAAAAAAGAAAGACTACAATAACATCATTTTCAAAAAAAGTAAAGACTGAAATATCAAAAATGCTATTTAGGATAATTTTAGTTATATTCCTAACATTTGAGGTATCAATACATGAAATGATGCTATATAGGGTTATTACCGTAAAATATATAACAATCCTCTTCTAAAACAAATCCTTAAGATATTATTATCTATTACTATAATTAATAATTCAAAATAAAAGATAAAAAGAATTCTAATAATAAAAAAGATATAAAAAATCTTATTATATAGAATCTCATAATTTAATAACGATATTGATTTCATTTGATATTTTATATTAGATTTTAAAATGTTCTTTTATTTTCTATAAGATTTCTATTAAAAAAACCTTACAAAACTTAGCTTTTCAATTCAATTCCTTAACTAAATAAAGTTTTACAAAAATAAAAAAAATGATTATAATTATATAGACAACAATTTATTTATAAAATAAAAAAATAAAGAAATATTTTTAATTTCAAATCTATTCTAAATTTGTTGAATAAAAGAGAAAAATCTAAAAGAATCTTTTTTCAGTTCTATTCTGCTTATTTTAGCTATTCTAAACTAATCAGATCAATTGGATATAATAAATTCCAGTTCCTAAATGATCTATTCAATCAATTTGATTAATTAGATTGATTAAATCAATTAGATTAATTAGATCGATTAATGTATTTGGTTAAATTAAGATGGTCAATTAATCAATTTCCAATAAAATTCTTAAAACAATTATTACAACTTATTTTATTAAATCCCAATTAATAGATTAATGCAGAATTAGTAAAAGAAGTCTTTTTAGTTTAGATAGTATAAATAATAAAGTTTAAGGGCAAGCTTTTTTGAAGAAAAGGATAGTATTATAGAATCACCTATATTTAGATGAATCATATAGGATAATGAATAAGCTAATGGCCTGTTATTATACAATCGGATTTAAATAATTTATTATAATAAAAAAATAATATAAGAATTGAATAATAATATAGCCAAGATTATTCTATTAATATATAAGAATTTGTATATAAAGAGCTTCTTAGGAAGCTATAGTTTTATAGCTTTAGATTCTAAGAATGAAAATGAACCCTGTTTATTCAGCTCTTCAAGGCATATCGTCACAATCCCCATAGTGATATCAATAACTCTATATTAATTGATATGCTTTATATCGATTGCAATTCAATTCTATATGTTATCAATAACTCTATATACTTTTAAGTAATACAATAATTGGATAATATTAATATAAAGTATATATAAAATAAGCTATATGAATATTAGATTGATATTTATATTAGTTCCCCAGAATATATTATTTACAATATTGATATCAACTTTATAACCAAGGAATTTAAATAATATACAATTTCAATATCGATATAAATTAAAGCAGTATCTATTGAAGCCTATTATTCTATTAATAAAATTAAAAGATTTTATATATCTTTATATAGATCATTCAAGATTATTCAAAAAGAGACTCAGAATATTAGTATTAGTAAAATTACAATACTATAAATAACTATTTATAGAATCAAATAGATTGATATCAATATTATTTGTTTTTAATATATTCTTATGTATAACCAATTTCGATTCTTTTATATTAAATATTCAATAGTAAATATTAACAATATCAAAGGTTATAAAAAAAGTCTATAAATTATATAGTATAATGAAAATCTGTAATATTTTCAATATATATAATAGCCTATTAATTATTACATTTTATAAATTATCTCCAAGTAACAAGGTTTTGTAATAAAAAGAAGATAATGGAATAATAGTTAAGGAATAAAAAGATTCTTTTTTATTTATTAATATAAAAAAGGAGATCTATATTATCGAGCTATTTTATGGATTGATAAAATTTAAATCTATATTTATTAAATTATACTATAATATTAATAAAGATAATAATATAATTTTATAAGAATTTTGTGAAATTATATAATAAAAAGAATTAAAAGTATTATAAGATTTATTATAGAACAATAATAATAAGTTATTTGATTCAATTATAGTTATGCTTTTAAATGACTACAAGTTTAATATATTATTTTGTATTTCTAATTAGATTATTAATCACAACTATACATTACAAATAGTGTTACAAATCCAAGTCTTTCTATAAAAGAAAAATATCAATCAATTTATGATTAACTTACTAGATCCAATTAAATATAAGAACTTCAGAAAGAAGAAGATTGATAATCTAATAGTCAAAATTATATTCAAGATCATTCCTATATCAAATATTCCCTTAAGGATATACATATTCAAATCACATTTTATTAATAAAATCAAAAATATAAATATAAGTTCCGAATTTCTTAAATCATAATTTATAATCCAGATATATAATAATATCAAGAAAACTATTATTTTAATATAATCATCAACTATTCAACAATTATATCAATATATTCTAATTTTATTAACAATTAATATAAAAAAGATAAATAATATAGATATATATATTCAAAACATTATTCAAATATATATTCAATCAACATCAAATCTATACTACACATTTTATATTTATATTCCAAAGAAAATAGATTTACCAATTAGAATAATATTATTAATTATCAAACTACTATATGGTATATTGAAAACAAGAAATTATTAATTCAAGATTTATTATATTTATTATTATAAGAAGTTTAAAATATAACAATCAATATACAACCTCTGTCTTTTATTCACCTACAAAAAAAATACTAAATTTAATATTATAGAATTTCAAATAAATAATATATTTATTATTAGTAATAAGAAATTCATTCAAATTGAAGAATAGGAATTTAAGAATACTAATTTCATAACTAAAAACCACAAGGAATTTATTTATAACCATTTCCTTAAATTCAATAGTATTATTTTTGTATTTCAAAAAGATAATATTTATTTTAATCAGAAAAAGCAATGTATAAATTTCCAATCCATTTCTACAAAATCTACAAACATTCATAATATTTATAATAAAATTTGAAAGAATATATTTATATATAATTAATATATTATATAACAAATATAAGATATATATATAATAATTATATATTAATCTAAAGCATCGTTCGATTTATTAACAGCTATATAAATAATTAAACTAGATAAAAATATTGTCACTATACTAAACAAATAAATTAAATAATAAAAAAAGAATTCCTTTAGAAAACTGAATTATATTCTATTTGATTTAAATTTATTCAAAATCGTTATCTTTACTAATATTTCTTTTGTTAATAATAAGGATTATTTATTGCAAATTGGTTATATAGTTGTAATAATGAATAAATATAATAATACTAATAACATAGTTTATTAGTGGCTCGGCTATATCAATGGGTTGGCCATTTCAAAATATATATAAAATCAGCCTTTTTTAATATTCAAATTTTAATTATTAATTATTATTTTTAAAAGAAAATAGAATATTAAATAATAATAAAAAATCGATTATTCAAAGACATAATTTTTTTTCGAATAATTCTTTTTGATTTTAAAAAAAATCAAAATTGTTATGATTTTCATTACAAAAAAGCTTTTTTTATAATAACTATTTTAAAAATTCTAATTTATTAAAACTAATTAGATTTTTATTATTTATATATAATCAAATATTTAATATTAGATTATTAAAAAATTATATTATTAAATAAAGAAAGTATATGGTTTATCAGTATATGGGCCATATCAATATATAAACCACCTCGTTTTACATACAAAATTCGTTTGTACGTAACCATACACTTTCTTCATTTAATAATATAATTTTATAAAATCTAAAAGTATGAAATTTAATTATATAATTATTATAAAAATCTAATTGTTTATTAGAAATTCGAATTATTAAAGTAATTATTAAAGAAATAACTTTTTTGTAACGAAAATCATAACAATTTCCTCTTTTTTTATAATATAATAAAAACATTTATATAAAAACTAGATTTTTTAAAAACTGAATTTTTATTATTATTTAATATTCTTTTCTATTTCGAAAATAATAATTAATTATTAATTAAAATAAGAATATTAAAAAAGGCCTAATTTTAGTGTATTTTCAAATGGCCCACATACTGATATAGCCCACATACTGATAAACCACATTATATATAAATGTATTTTGTATATAAAAATGGTGGCTGATTTATTGATATGGCCGAGCCATTGTTAAACTACATTATTATATATTGATTATTTTTTAAATATAAAAGAATTATATATAATATTTTAATATTAGAGCTTTACAGATTAGTTTAGGGATTCAATATCAATATTGTAATTACAATTATAATTAATATTATTTTCAATTAAAAAATATTATTAACTATATATACTAATTCAAAGCTATTATATAATTTATTTATAAAATTAAATATAACAAATAAAAAAAGATTAATAATCAATATCATAATATTTCAATAATCTTATAAATACAAAGAGATTATTGAAATTATATAAATTAATGGGTCTATTAATCTAATTAATATAATAACAAAAGGAAAATTATATTAAGTATTAATTAATTTTATTGATATAAGTAAGATTAATATTAAATTAATAAAATAAATAGAAAAAAGGTAAAAAGAAAAAGGATAAGATTTATTAGAAAAAGATGTTAGAAATTTCATTGGCAAAAGAAGTTTTATTATTTTTCATTTGTAAATTAAAGATTTTAAAAAAGAGTTTCTAATATATAAACAAAATAAATAACTTTAATTCAATTATTATTATAATATAATAACTATAATAAAGTTTTAAATAAATATAAAAAAAACTAGCTTTTTTAATAAACCTTTATAAAGCTTACTACTTTCAATATATAACTAGCTTTTTAAATAGAATACAATTAAATATATAGGACCTACAATATTCGTGGGTGCTACGTCTTCTGTATTCTTCTTGTACCAACACAAATATCTCGCAATGTTAAAAGAGTATGCGGAATTAAGCGAAGATTAGCCTAGTTTCAGTTTCGTAAAATAATGTGAGCAAGATGATCCAGACTGTATTTGGGTAAACACGTCAAACTGAGAATCATATGCTAATACCGATGGATACTGCTAATGCTTTCTTTTCTAGCATGTTGTCCTCACAGACTGATTTATACAATAGGGGAAAAATAGGAGATTCTGATAACGATGTTTCAACGTTTGTTCCTCTGAAATATAAATGCATAACGGGATGTAAAATCGATTACTGAGAACTATATGTTATATATTCCATATACCATTAACCCAATGAACATGATTCTTTGATTCAATAACAGGAGTCTTTTAGCTACTTAGGGACTTCAAATTGAAGATATTCGATTCCAGTAATTCACGAAATTTTATGGGTCAGTTCTACATGAGTTTGTTTGAAACAATCCCAAATTAGTTGCACAAACAGCACGAGCAAATCAGATTGTCATTCGACATCTGAACTTTTAAAACCCATTTAGCAGCCGTGATTGACAACATACAAAACAAAATCAAGCACTCCAATATCCCTCGTGCAATGCGCTCATGCAAATCATGAATGATATGTGAATAAGTGGACGAATGCGAAAGTTCTACCATGAAGCACACATATGCTGGAAACATTATAAAACACCCTTATTTTTCTGAAATCGTATAAGTCAGTCCTTATCCGGTTCCAATCATCCATCCAGAAAGGATTCACTGCTTATATATCAATTATTGGAGTCAACTCTCTTATTATTCAATAAATATATCTCTGCACTATTCAACAAGTAAATTCACCTTCACAAATTCATATCCAAACCAATGGAATAATTACGAATAAACCAATATTGACGTAAATAACCGAGGTTCAATACAGTCAAAGCGATAGCTGGCTGTATTAAAACCCGCTAAACTTGAATTTGGTATCACTAGCTTCTTTTTGCCGGGCTTTCAAAGTAATAAAGGGTTCTTGTTGCACTTTCTACTTTTCCAAAAAAAAAAAAACATCATAGTTTCAGTTTGACTTCAACAGATCTCATTACTTCTAAACTACAAAAGATTCGCCAAGACTTCAAAAAACGGCAATTTCTTCGATTTCTCTTCAACTTCTTATTAAATCTTACTTGCTATCTCTAAAGACATTTTCTCCTTTCAGCAACTTCCTCCCGAAGTCTGTAGCAAGTAGTACTTAGAGACACAAAATCAGACATACAGTTTACGACATGTCTTTCAACAACAACAATCACTCTTCTACCAACGCAACCCAACCAGCCCCAGCAACCGCCTCCAAGGGCAAAGGCAAGGGCAGAAAAAACAAGTGGACAAAAGTCGATTTGAATGACATTGCCCCCTTGGCTGCCTTCTCTATGCCTGTTCAATCAAAATTTACAGGCACAGGCAAGTATAGGAAGGAACAAGCCTTCAGTCTCCGTGTCGAAGAAGATACCCAGGATGCAGTTTCTGGGGCTCATCGACATCAAGGTCCCCATAGGGGCGTTAACATCGACGGAGAATCTCTCGGCGAGATCGCCGATCGTTTGAAGAAGCTGGATTTGGAAAAGGCTAGGTACGTGCATGTTTCCTATTACCCCATCACTTGCTACCCCCTATATACATGAACAATACTAACAATAAAATCAGCAAGCCACTAACTAAATTCACGCTTTTTCCCAAATTGACAGCCGAGCTACGATTCAAGATCTGGAACATCGGCGCCCGTTCCTCGCCTCGCATTCTGGAAGTCGTATTGCATCCAGACTTCCCATGCCCACCGGGTGGCGTCTACGATTACATCGACACCTCTGATCCCAATGATTTGCGCCAATTCAATCATTGTACATGGCACATCGGTACTCCTGGGCAGAAAGTCCCGGCCATCTTGCAAGCCACCCGAGAATCGCGTGCAGAAGCACAACGCCTATACGAAAAGCGATACCTCAACAATTTTCCGGCGAACTATCCCTACCGCCAAAAAGAAGAGCGCCCATGGACATATTACAACCCATATGTCGACATTCTTTACTTCGGGGACAAAATATGCATCATGGTGCTTGTCAGATTCTTCCGCCGTCATTCCGAGGAAATCTTTCCTCGCCTTGCGTTCCGATGCGCAAATTTCATCGGTACGTGTAAGTACAAATGTAATTACGACACCTGGGAATGGCCGCACGGCGAGGATGAAGATTCGTGCGCTTACGAATCTGGAATCGGAGGCGGAGGAATCGACGTCATGGGCGTCCTTCATGGGAAAGATCGAGAGATTGCCCTCAACTCTCTCGTCCCTGGAGTGCCGAGTGTGGAGGAAGTCTTCTTCGTTGTGAAGACGGAGTGTATGAAGTTTCCGGCTGGGGAGATGCCCAGTGATTTGACCTTCCGCCCCGCCATACACAATGGTCTGACCCAGAGTCAGCAGAAGAAGCGAACTGAGTTTGGGGGCGAGGTTGACCTAGCTAGGGCCGGAGCAGGCGTTTCCAGCTGTGGAGCCAACCGATGGAACGCCAACCCTCCGGAGTTCAGCTTCGTCTCTTTTGCTCCTCCCGTGAAAGATGGCAAGGGGAAAAACCTCAAGCACGATGCTATCCAGGTGCCCACCCAGCACATGGGCAAATTGACGTATCGCAACGACGAGTTTCTTACGGATCTAGCTATCAAGGCCAATCTTGAGATCGTGCCTAGTCAAAAGGCATACGTCGGCGAGAGAAATCGCGAGATCGGCCTATACAATGGCACCGAAAAGGGCATCGAATTGGCCAAGGAAGAAATCCAGAAGCAATTAGTATGTCGAATAGCCCTTGAAATACTGATGAATTGATGCTAACATAAAAACACAGCTTGTGGATTTCAATGCGAATCGTCGTGGCCCAAACCACTAAGGTGATAACGGAAGCCGCGGTGGTTCTCGTGGTCGTGAAGGATATGGTGGTCACCTAGGTCGTGGGCAATAGACCGATCGGACGGTGGGGGGTAAGGGCATAGTGATTTATAAGTAGCATAACATAATCATCTATCCACTTCCATTGATCTTATTGATCCTAAAGCTCTAAGAAAAATATAAGATCCACTTACCTAAACAATTGTCTATAAATTCGAACCCCTCAAATCTCTACCACGACATCCAAATAATCAGGCACATTCAAAGAGCGCGAAAATCGGTGCAGACAAGTGAAACAAACAAAACTTTATTCCCGTACATATCTCTATCCAAATCAGATACCGCTCATCCAACGCCATTCAATCTATAATTCTCTATCCAAAATTTGTATACAAAGCCAGTCAGCAAATCAAATGCCCAATCCCAACTAATCCAATCCGCAAATTCCCTATCAAAAGAGTTAGCCAACAAACATTTCAACCGCCACCACTAGACAAAAAACTTACCACTCTCCTCTCCCTAAAATCTTCATACAATCCCTCCCAAATATCTCTTGCCCTACAATCATCACCTTCCGACACCGGAACACACGTTGGGCCCTTTCCGATCCACCCCAAATCTTCCAATTGCCATGGTTTTCTCAGAGGCCAGTCGCTGAAATGTACAAATTTTGATTTGCGTAATACTTGCACTGGATCCCATATATCATTTTCGTGTCCTTTTCCCCAGAAACCATTATGTTTAGTGACGGGTCTCCTGAATTCTCCTGTGAGAAGCGAATATATTTGATGGTCTATTAAACCACAGGAGTCTTTTTGTTTAGTGAGGACGGAATTAATGATATCCATGTCGTAGATACCCGCTTCAGCTTTTCGGACCTCGCTTTTAAGCCGTTCGAATTCTGTTGTGGATGGTTTGATAAGCATTATGTGAGATGCTAATTGAGGGACTCCTCCGGCATCGAGCCAGTATGCTCGTGGTGCGAGGAGTTGTGTTGAGTTTGACATTGGAGCAAGGAATAATTCATCCATGGATTTCAGAACAATGGAATCGGAATCTAGAACGAGAAGTCTCTCGTAGGATGTCTGATTGAAAGCTAGAAGTTTGGTGTAACTCTCCGCCCATTCGTCTATTTTGCATTAGCGTTTAATGATCTCATGTTTTGATGCGGGGTAAGAATGAGATTTGTTACCTTCTAGACTATGTCTATGCTTCAAAATCTCCACGTTCCTCAATTCCACTTTGTAATCATCTCTCGCCTGGATCAGCATCTGAGTAATAATCTCCATACCTTTCCCGTTGATATCCTCAACCCACTCATCTTTCCATAGTTGAGGATATATCAATACTCTTTTAGCTTTGGTTCCTAGCGTGTTCAACGACTCAAACATCATCAATGCATTACACAAATGATCTTTTGAGGTTGCATATGTAATGTATGCGTATTTATCCCACTCAATTGCTGTCTCGTTACCCGTCAGCGGCTCCACAACAACAGGAGCCTGTTTCAAACACGCAGGAGTTTTATACTGTAGATGCAATTCTTTTGCTTTGCGTGTTCCATGAGGCAGTAATAATAATATGATGAGTCCACAGATAACGATGGGTATAGCTGTTCGTACAGGTCTTGACCGGAGTATCTGCGCGATACTTGGTCTAGCCGCTTTAGGAGGGGGTGGTTCGTCGATATCAAAATTTAAGATTGGGAGGTAAGGCGAATTTTGCAGGAAGTCTGGAAGATCGCGTGATACCTGATGAGACATGCTTGATTAAGCCCGGGAAGATTCCAAGCAGGTATAGAATATGGCCAAGATGAAGAAATTTGTATCACGTGATATATATATATATATGAAAAACGAGAGATCCGTGAGACTGAATCAAAACGATGCCAATCTGCCTCTGTCAGCATCTTAGTTATCATATTAGAGGTCAGACTAGTACATACGAAAACGCAATGTAAGAAAATTTCTAGATGTCCAGAAGATCCAATTCTCACGGGATCACAAACTTTGACAAAGCGTGAATTCCGAAAGCCAAAAGAGCAAGCCACCAAAACACAATGTAAAGAGCGATCGATACCAGGAATGCCCAGATATACGCCGGATAAAACGCAACAAAAAGATCAGCAGACCTCAAGATACAAGAAGAAAATTGATGATGATAATGAAACGGCCGTGGAATCAATAGGACGCGTCAAATGGTTCCGGCTGTGGAGATGATTATTTGGGGACTTTAGTGCTTACTAAGCTTCAAGCTTGGTCTTGTTGATATGATGTATAGGGGTATCACGGGACTTTTACGATGGCGAGATCATGATTTGTATTCTGAGTGTTTCATGCTAAGTTGTTTATGAGTATGCGCGGATAGAATTTTTCATATGAGGGCATAGAGATTGTGTGTACATCGTTTGATTTTCTTCACCGCTAACCTAAACGCTACAAATGAACTCTACAAAACTTCAAACACTCGCATACGAATTCGAGATCTGGCGAACTTATTTTCATATTGAAGCCTAAAAACCTCGAAAGGATCACACGCAAATCTATGAACGGCGAGTCTCTCTTTTTTTATCCCAACGGTCTTGATATAGGCATGACAAAGTGCGAAGTTGAGATCGGATACTGATACCTCGTTGAGCATGATGGGAGTTGAGAAATCTATGGGACCCAGAAGCTTCATCAGAAGATTCATCTAAAGCGGTGACGAATTCGCCAAAGATAAACTCAGTGGATGTGTCCAAAAACTGTTGTTGCCGGGTTGAAAGACCAATTCCTGATGGGGGGTACGATATAAGCAGGAGGCTGACTTATCAAATCATCGAGCAACGGACTGAGGTTCACGGTTGTTTCATTTCTCGGAATAAGCTTCAGGAACTTTTGAAAACATATTTCAAATGAAGGAAAATTGCCACGTTGAATCTTGTAAACGTAGGTCAAATCAAGGCCCGAAGTGTTCCCAATACGATCCATCAGTTCTCAAAACACCATTTTCTAGAAGCAGATAGAAAGCTCTCTTTCTTAGACGATGAACCCTATAATCCTTGAAGTTCGTGCTATAATATGTTTGAATATTTTGAGGGACGATGATAAAGATGGCTGTTGCGCCGAGAGACTTCTCGGTGAACGTGTGCCAGATTTCCTTGTGGTGATTCGTGAAAGATTCGAGACGAGTATGACTTCGCATATAGTACTACAATGTGTGAGGTACCTACTACAAGTAGAGCAGCAGGTAGTGAAATTGGAGCCAACTTGTTATCGACATAATGACTCCTCTCCTTACATCATTTCTCTGCAAGTTGGTGGCGCATTCTTATCCGCTGCAGTAATTCCAGATGATGTTGGCGAGATACTGGAAAACTAAACAGCCAACGACAATCTTGCCGTATCCAACCCAACTGTTGGATCGATAGATACGCTGATGTTGGTTCAGATTTTAGCGACAGCTTACAACCCGTTAATCCTGGTCAATCTCATCTGCCGTCGCTCGCTTTTGATAAAAAAGAGGTCTCTCGAATCAATATCAGCAGTATGTGTATTTTTTTTAGTACAAGCCATTGGTGATCTGCGAAGGGTACTCCAGAAGTATAGATCACTTGCAGCACTAAAAGACCTTTACCTTATCTGCTTGGAATCTTACCTGTTAAGCTGGCATACCTCGTAAGCTGACATACTCTTGAATGACCTCTAGAAGTTATCGTGATTTCACCAAAGTAGTCAAAATTATTGCCAAACTCCCAGAGCGATTATTCTCCACCTCAGTAAGATGGTTGATGTTCGGCCCAAATCAACACCAATCGCTCCCAGGCTGCCCCAATTCAGTCTGAGCATGACCACGCTCTATCGTGAAAGCCGGTAAAAAGCATATGACAAGAATGATGATTGATATCGCAAAGAAACAATGAAGGTTTCAATCATGTAGGACTTCCTCGCCAGTTCCATGAAAATAGGAAAGATCCTGCTCTCCGGAATCTCGGTTCGTTGTGCCTCGTAAAACAATAGAGACCGTTGCCACCAACAGACATCGCAAGGAAGAATTGCTTGTCGACGTTCTGAATATTCAAAGAGTTGCGAGAAAAAAGCTATGAGGGATTATGTTTAACAGAAGATCCGGAACCACAAGATCAAAGGGAATGATTATACTGCAGAGTCCCCAGCCATGCCAATTCCACGACCAGCCGTTTCCCCAATCAAATTCCCAAAGAATCATGTTGCATGACTGAAATTCCGGAATTCCGACAAAGTATAATAATCTTCCATCAATGTTCATTGATCGGGAGCGGCAAAAACATAAGGTTCACCACTAATCATTCGAAACCCCATCCACAACCGCCATGAAACCAACCTAGCGGCGGCTACCCGAAAAGCATGAAGAAAAAGACGTTTTGTTGCACATCTCAAATCGGCATCGCTATTTCCGCCAATACCTATTTCCGCCCATGAGATGCGATATGCGATGGTTTGGTTTGCTGCGACGATGCGGAGATAACTTGGACGGAGTTGTAGCTGCCGCCACGAGCCAAGAGGTGGACGGATCGGACATACGATGATGTTGTCGCTTCGACGAGAGCAGGTAGATTATGGGAAAATGGTAGATCTACCTGCGGAAATTAAAGAATTAAGGTTACTCTATTCCGCAAAGCATCCGCAAGTTGGATTCTGTATTCCGGTGAGTTTCGTCGGAAAGTGGTGCGATCAAATCCGATGTCAGGCCAGAAGAAGTAGATAGATAGCATCAAGTCTAACATTCCGTGTCGACGGAATTCAACAAACTTGAGAATACCCACCAGCCAAGAAACAAATCCCACCTATAGACACCACTTAAAATCTTTTGTTGCAAGTCTAGGAAATTCCAAATTCCGTGGACATCTGCCGAGATTCCTTCACACGATGGATTGGGATCTTGGTTGTCAGGAATCAGGCGAGATATCGCCAGATAGTACTTTTATTAGTTGGCTGATAGCGGAAACCCCGAAGATAACAACTTGGATGAACATTGTGGCGGTTCTAGCTCTTCGTACCCACACACTGCACTCATGAAACTCCCTCCGCTCGGAATCTTTTTTGTTGCACGTCGTAAAACCGCCACATTCCGCAGACACGGCGTTAGATGCTGAAATAAATGGATAGCGAGAAGATGCTAATGAGCGAGCGTAGGAATAGTCCGTACGTGTTGGTGGAATGGTTGGACGGACGGAATCTCGGGAATTGCAGAGGAGGAAATCTAGACCCAGAAGACGGAAAGCGGACCTATGAGATCCGCCATCAGACGATTTTGTTGCACGTCGTAAAATACGATATTCCGAAACCGATAGCGATAGCGATATTTCCGCAGTTCGAGTC
The DNA here is from genome assembly GCA_019395245.1 of Botrytis pseudocinerea. Classification (NCBI taxonomy): domain Eukaryota; kingdom Fungi; phylum Ascomycota; class Leotiomycetes; order Helotiales; family Sclerotiniaceae; genus Botrytis; species Botrytis pseudocinerea. The sequence goes on along the minus strand of JAHXJK010000059.1, from coordinate 140,023 downwards.
AGTGAGAAAAAAGAAACGACACGGGCGAAGGTGGCGGTGGGTGGGTGGTGTTGGAAAAATGCTTGGGAAGATGCTGTCTAGCAATCATGTCGGGCTTTGTTTATTATTGGTCATGTACTATCGTAACATGATCTACGAATAAATCCTCGAGGTTTCATGTCACTAATCTCGTACCTGAGCCAGAATATTACCTACCATACCTACAGCACATCGGAAAATCTAACAAGAGTGAGATACTACCAAGTATAGCCCGCTGGAGGAACGAACTTGGGCCCGCCACCACCACAATGGAAATGGGCCAATTCATTCAGCATTCGGTAGCATTCAGTAGCATTTCTTTTTTCCATAGTTGCGTAGATTACGCCCCATTGGGAGGATACTGGTGCGTGTGTTAGATTAGACATTATTGACGGAACCAGTGATTTCGGAATTCGACAAACATCAAACCCGACGGACTGCAAAAGCGTCAGAAACAAACTAATCATCGTATCTCGTATTGACATTATTCCGCACTCGTCGGGAATCGAGGGTAAAGGCGATTGCTTGTGGAGTTACAGCATTGATCGTGGACCAATACTTCATACGAATCTACCAGACAAACAACCCTAGCATCTAGAACAAACTGTCGCGGCTTTCCGAAATTGAACTCATTCAGCGCGCCGAACTTGCAAACGGAAGATTCATTCCGTGGGTGGATACAGCCTGTGAACTTATGATTCTAATCCAGATCATTACGATTCAAACGCGTTTTTTCATTCTCCTGTTGCATATCATGAAAGATCCGAAAATCCGAATTCGAGGAGGTTGAGACATCAATATCAATCAATACAATATTCCACCAACTGACTCTGAAGCTCCGAAACCCCTTCATTTGACTCGCCAATCCGGTCACCAGATGCATCACCGATACAGCAAATCAATCCATCTACACTGTAAACCCCGAAAACCACTCTCTTATGTTGCACATCTGAATATCGCCGAATTTCAAATCTTCGGCGAAAACTGCACTCGCCAATTTCTTACCTCCGAACAAAACAAAATCACATCGCTACATCCGAAGAATCGGCGCTGTTATCACTCCATTTACGCTTCAGACATCGTGATCTTACCCCGAATTACATATTCGAGCATGATGATTGGAGGCCGTGAGATTCATGATGCTCTTGTTGCATGTCTACTATATCCGAATTGGACCGGTCGCCGACTTCTGATTATTTGAGAGGAATAACTAGTGATTTGTCTAATAACTGTTGTTGCGTTGAGTTGTTGTGGTGTGGTGTGGTGTGGTGCCAGCTGTTGGTCTTCTCCGCACAGTGCTGATGGACTAGCCCAATCTGCTGGCTGGCTAGCTGGCACGCACTTCCAATGTAAGAAATCCATATCTCCTCATTGAATAGTGTCCGCAACCACTTCTTCGCATGCCATGAAATTAACAGTCTCCATCCAATTCCACCAACACAACTCATGCCTCAATATGTTAAACCAATCGTCTATCCTCCAGAACATTTGTTGCACGTCTGTCCAAACTCCGAGATCCGTTCTTTCCATACTTTCGGACTTCAAATGATTGTTTTGCAGTAGCGGTTATGTCCTTTGGTGTTCTCAAAGCTAACCCAATCTAACCCCTCGTTGTTAAGCTTTGTGACATCTCTAACTGCAAAACCGACTCGGAGCTCGCTTGATTCATCCTCCGCCGCTTGCCAATCAACCTCCGAAGATCACACTAACTAACCAACCTCATTTCCTTCTCATTACTTTGAATCATTGGACGACACGCCGTTCCAAAATTCGCAAACCTATCTGTTGCACATCTGCACAAACTCCGAGCCGGCGGATATTACCTTTCTTCCTCTTTACATAATGTTTTCGCCCAAACTTTACGTGATTCGGAGACAAGACCCAGGAATTCGGCGATACAACATGATTTCGGAGACCGAACATGACACTCTCTCCCTCTTTTGGATAACCAACTATTGTTATGGCCGATATATATCATGAGACATCGGGCATTCTATTGGAAGTCAACCAATTTGGTTTGGTGTAGAAAGATCAAAAGAGTTTTGTTGCATGTCTATGTAAAATCCGAAGCAGTAGGATTCGGAGTTGATATCGCTCCGACTGCATGAGACTGACTAGAACATTGCCGCTGTTGGGTTTAGAAAAGTGTGGAACGACTCAAGTCCGATATCCATAAAATACGAGTTGAGATACAATAGCTGAGCCTGGAGATCTGTGGTCGATCAGAGGGAACACGGCCAATCGTAAAGCGGACATTACATTTCATGCGCAGAGCCGCATTAGTTTATCTCCTTGACCCCACAACGCGTTCATCTCATACTTCCAATAGACACATTCCAACGTCGCATCCATCCATATGTATCAAATGTTGCACATCTGAGAATTCCCGCAGCTTCGCTGTCAGATCCGCCATATCCGCAAGGCTCCATTGGTCACCTCGTGCAGATCTAGATCTCGTCTGATCTTCAATTTAAGAGACTCCAGTAGATCTTGGGCTGTAAGAGAAAGCCAAATGCGGGGCAACAGGGATCGAGGACTGCCGAACTTCCTGCTATTCCGGAAGTAGCGCACTGCACCTCGACGCATACACAAAGAAATTGAAACATCAATCATGTATACGAGAGGTTTTGGAGACACAAACATTTGTTGCATGTCTATGTAATACCGAGATCCCGGATGTAGTCAACAGAGTCAGTAACTACGTCTATCAGTAGAGATGTGGAGTTGCAGCTCAGTATTCTTCACCCTCCCGGATAATGGATAGAGGTGCGGCTATATCTTCCGCGGAGCAAGCAAAGAAGCAAGACGCTATTTCCACAGCATGCCATTCTGGGCTTCTTGGTATAGCTAGTCTGATTCTAACCCAATGTTAGCCAAATCCTAAGACTGCCAAGCTCTAACACGTATATTTGGATGATTTGTTGCACATCTAACAAACTCCGAGATCTCGGATATAGGGTTACGGCCTCGTTTGGCTTCATCTACGGAGTTGAAGCAAAGCTCCTTTGATCACCAGACCAAACTTCTTCATTCGAGCGGAGATTCGCGGACATTTCCGGACATATCCTCGGCGGAGGAAACAGGTGGTCCAAACCCCTTGTCCCAGTCATCATAAAAGGATTTACGAAAAATAAGGCTCTCCCAAGATCAAATTTTGCAATTTCCTTTCCTAGGCTATATCTACTTCCAGAAGTCAGGTCAATTCTCATAGTCACTGGGGGCATCTTTGAATCAGCAGACATCCCGTGCGTTTTCGGTGGAAATACGAGACACATTCTCAATTAGCCTAGACGGACGAAGGACATGCATCTGTGAAGACGAAGCCGGTATACTCAATAGATAAATTATTGCATATCTAGCACAATCCGAGTTCTGCGATGCATAAACACGTTGTCACAAGCATTTGTAATTTCCGCCCCCCGCCGGGCCGAGATTGAGAAAATTCACCGACGACAAGTATCCCTCCGGACCCATCAAGTAAGCACATCACTAATCGAGAGATATTCTTGCATGTCATACCATCGTCGAGTAGCTCGCATTCCCGTGGTTTTCACGAGTCGGCGGAATACACCCCCGAGTCCGCTCGAGTGTCCTGGAATATTTGTGGGAATGCCATCAACCTCGAACAAAAAGCGGGGAATACTCCTCAGGCCGGCTAATCACAAAGATAAGTAGATTAAAAGAGATGTTTCGTTGCACATCTGCTTGTCCCCGAAGCCATAGGCCTCCAATAAATGTCCATGAATTCACGGGGCTTAACCACCGAGTCCGCTAGGGTTGCAAGGGAAATCCGCTAGTATCACATACCTCCCACCGGAGGAACTCTCCCAGTCTACCTACCAATCAGGAAGAAAAATACTTGGGGAAAGTGTTGCGTTGCCCATCTTCTCATTCTAGAGAACTTAGAATTCTGATTATTCCCCACAAGTCAACGGAGCTGAATCACCGAGTCCGTCTGGACAACATGGGATATCCGCGAGTATCACATATCTCCTGACGAAGCAGTGTCCGTGCCTGTCTATTACCAAGACAAATGTATCAGAAAGGGCGGTTTGTTGCATATCTGTATGTCACTGAAAGCCTGAGTCTACAGTAGTCCCGTGCCGTCCATCGTTTTCCTACTGCCAACGGAGTATATCCCTGAGCCCACTGGCGTTGCAACGGAAATCTACGACGGTGCCAAGTCTCCCATGTGTCTCAGCGGAGTAAGATATCCGTAAATACCAATGATAGAGCTAGATATATGAACACAACTGTTTTGTTGCATGTCTGAGTAACCCCGAGATCTTGCAATCTCCGTCTCGCAACTACGGTACGCGGAGATTGCAGCCGATGCCGACCGCAGACGGTGTTTTGTATAGTACAGTTATGCGGAAAAGATGGATTTCGTTCGGCGGAGGAAGTTCCTAGACATGTTAATCAGAAAGTTAAATTGATGGAAAAGATATTCTGTTGCATATCTAACGGTGACCGAAATTTCGGAGGCGCAAGTTTCGCAGCTCTGTAAAAGCCCGGAGCTTGTGACGAAAGCGTGAGTAGTGATGGTGAGAATGCAATGAGACGCGACATCTCGGCGGAGGAAAAGGAATATGTCAGAGTCACGAGCAGATCACATTCCGACTCGCCAATCAGGAGAGAAAATGAGAGGAAATGGAAGAATGATGGATTTGTTGCATATCTTTAGCCTCCGAGGTTTCGGCCGATGGGCGAGTGAGTATACGGCGCTGCCATGGATGGTAATCAAATATGGAAGTGGATTGTGGTATTGAACATGTAGTGTTGAGCATCCATGTCTTTGTAGTTGTGTGTGGTTACGTCTCGTTGGTGCATGGCCTTCAGCACGAATAAACAAATACCGCACTTGATTATCCATTATCCATTATTCATTGTAATCTCCGAGGTAGCTTTCAACTACATATAGAGGTCTGGATTGCATTGGGACTTGTTGAACAAGTGAAATAGACTGTGGGACGAACTAGGCGTTTAGCATTTCTATTCTATACTTATATCACTTTCTATCTACTCTTCCTCTTGTGTTCAACATGATCTGTACGTTCTATTTGTTAAATCTAACCCATCTTCTCTAATTCCCCAACCACTCCCTCTTAACCACTTCCAACTCTTCTTGCAACCATTCTCCCTCCCCCTTCTCCTCATCCATAGACCCATCAAACCCATGTTCCATCCCCTCCATCCAAACACCCTTCACTCTATCCTCTCCAAACTTCTTCCCATAGATCTCCACCCACTCTTGCGTATCCTCCCACGGAACAGCCGTATCTTTCGTTCCATGAAACGTCAACAAATAAGGTCTCTTCTCTTCCCTCACATCCAAATCTTCAATAATCTCATCCAACCACAACCCCTCCTCTCCATCTCTCTTGAAAATCTCCGTCCACCTCCCTCTCTGCACCATCGTAACCGCGATTTCCGATCTCGCAGGTGGGTCCGCACTGATCACTATTTTCTGCCCCCCTTTGCCAATATCAGCAATATGATCATTCAATAGACCTTCATCCAGCTGCGGAACTCCAAAAGGACTCTTCGTCTCGCTAGCCACAGAGTACCAATCCTTTTTCAAAAGCGTCATGGGATATGCCGCAATAACCGCTTTCGGACCCGTGAATCCCTTATTATTTCCCCAAGAATCTTCGGGGAAGAGAGAGCTGCGGATTGCCAGGTAACCTCCCGCACTTTCGCCATAGACGGCCACTTTTCCAAAATCCACAGAAATGCTACTATTCAGCCCTGAGAGATATGACGAGAGGCCGTTGACATCAGACGCAACCCACGTCCAGAAATCCTTCACATCCTCCAAGATCTCCTGTCCACTAGCTTCAGGTAATAATCGATAATCAGGCATGACTAAGATCGCTTCACTCTTCACCACGAGATCAATCGCCCAATCGGGAAGCCATTCTGTGTAGAGCGCTGAGCCTGTAACTAGATATCCTCCATGAAATCTCACGAGGACCGGATATTTTTCCGGTGTGGTGGAGGCAGCGATGGATTTTGGGATAAGGATGTGTGCGGGGAATTCAACACCTTGCACGGTTTTATATGAAGTTCCGTGCAGGCTGAAGGGAGCAAGTTTTGGGTCTGTCATTTTTGGAGTTGGAGGTATTAGATTCTGTTTCTTGGAATTTTTAGAAATGTGATGATGCCTGGCGGCGGATGACGAAATTGATAAGATAGTGTTTATGTACTCGGGTAAAATTCGGTAAGTAATTTGTGGGTAAAATGTTAACTCTAAGTCAGTAGAGGAAATGTTGCTACTTTCGATGGTGGGATTGATGAAAAAGAAGATTTTGAAACTTGATGCTGCTGCGATAGATACTTATATTCTCGCAGTCCAAAGCAATTCTATTGACTCACCCGTGGACTTTTCGGATTTTGTTGTTAATTCCTATACTCTCGAGACTACAGTAAGACACAGTATTATTGCCGCGAGATTAATACAAGTGGTGGAATGACGTGGGATGTTTTAAATCTGACAAATCGAACCATATACGATGTTCTTGTTACTTGTAATTGAATATGTGGCAATGCCATTCTTTCAAATCTTCCCCGTTCATATGGCAACTTTCTAGCTATGGCTGAACATATTGTCGTTACTAAACCCAAATGCCCATTTCTAAGTATTTCCATACAAATCCATGCCATGCCTACTTCGTTTATATCGTAGCAAGCCTCAAGATAATTAACGACAAGGCCAATAGCTACTTTCCACTCGGTCAACCACTTCTGTCTGGTTGACATCCATCAAAGTCATTCTTTGGACTGATGTGATAGTCTCGAGTGCATCACACTCCGGATCGGTATTCTGTATGGTCTCAAGACAAGTCGCAAGCAAATCATCTCCTTCCCATTCAAACTTTTCATCGACGGGTATGAATTCGGAGGGTGAAATCGCCGTACGCCGAACAGCGCTTCTACCACGAATAAGCGTGATACTTTCAACGGCAGGATAACACAAGGTAAGCTTGTAAAAAGGATTGATGGAAAGAGGACCTTCGTATGCCAACCGCTTAACTCTAAGCCAATCAAAAGAGAGAGGGGCGTGTCTACAGCTCATTCTATGGCCATTACAGCGAGCACATTGAGAATATATGCCATCACGCTCCCAGTCAAAGTAGATTCTTGGTTCGGCACGTTGTCCTTCAGTGAGTGCGTTGTCCATTATCTCATTTAATGTCTTCTGGTCCCAAAACCCCATCTCAGGATCCCTTGCAAATGACAAGTCGTACCATCTCAAAGCTAACTTTCTTGATTCTTGACAAGTGTGAAGCAAAGCTGGAATTGGCGCATCCGAATAAAGTGCTGCACTCCATTTGGACTCTCGAAGCTTTATGTAACGTGCTTCAGGACGGGCGAAGCTCCAAATTTGCCGTTGTAATTTTCCGGGAAGCTCTGAGAAGTAGGGTAGGGTTCGAGGAGGCGCAAAATCTTCTTCCAGATCGGAAAGTCCCCACCCTATTGATATTAGTAATTATCTAAAGAATTTCCCACTCAGAGTAAGAGCCTACACTGGTCATCGTCTTCAGGATTTCCTTCGGACTCTTCGTTCTCTTCAGTGTCTTGATTGTACTTGGCTTCTTGAATACCATCGATCTCTTGACCTTTTCCAGGAGACAACAGTTCTGCTGCATCAGAGACTACTTCTACCAAGTCCAATAGAGCCGAGCCTGTTTTAAATGTCAGAATATGTTCTCTGTAGAGGCCCGTCGGTGATAAAAGATGCTTACGGGATTCTTCATGATATGCTTCCCTTTCTTCGGGTTCTTTGAACTTTTGAGGTGACGATAAATCTATCAAGCCAGATTCTTCTTGAAAATCCAATAGACTTGACGCTAGATCGGATTAATCGTCATAGATCTTGCAAATGGTACAACTGAATAAAACATACAAGACTGTTGAAAATTTGCTTGGAGCTTTTCAGTTTCATGATTTCCCTTGGCAATGAGTATAGTTGATCCCGTCTCCTCTGCTAAATCCAGCAGAGTCCAGTCTGGTCCAAGGCCAATGATTATTTTGGAAATCAAATGGTGGTCAGGGATTCTTACAAGTTTCTTGAGATTTTGTTGTAGTTTCTGTCCACTCTTCATGTTTTAGACCGTTTTTGGAAACTTCTCGAGTTGCTTGAGAGGGTTTCTCGATATCTGCAATCTTTTGCGCAATTTGAGGTGCAGTCAACACTGTTGCCTCTTGCCTTTGCCTCCTGTAATGACCTTGTCAGGAATCATGCCATGGATAAAGAAGAAATACTGACTGTTCTGCCATGAGATTCAAGTAACGTTCTAACATTTGATCCTTCCCCGAATCTCTTACAGAAATCGTTAACCCCTCCATTTTGATTGAATCTGTGCCAGATAAATCAAGGTTGTGTCTGGTTGCGCTTGAATAATTTATTGTACTCGACATTGAAGTTGAAGATATTCTCTGCGAGAGAGTCAAAGATGAGGTGTAGGTGTAAACTAACTCGATTAGGCAAAACTTCATTCAGCAATAGCGACCTCTTTTGGAAGGAACACTCGAGTTCCTGCCGGATGTGGCTGTTTAAAGCTTAAATAGAGTTGATTGCTAAGCAACCTTTTCTCTTCTATCTTCTCTTGCCGACCACACGCCTTTCTCATGGAGGTTGCACGAAACTCATTCTCCTCACGTCAAAATACTTTCCTGGGAACTTTCTCTTCTTTTCCGTCAATGTTCACCACAAGTTGCCACTTCTTCCACTGGAGCCAATTTATCGAAATGTCATGTTTCAATTGTGGCTTGTATGATAATACCAAGGCTCTTCTGATTGAGACAAAAACGGACGGCATATCTTTTCCTATCGCATCCATACACGATCAATAAAGAGGAGTGCAATGCGGGAACACCGTGGAGAAGATCAACGCAAATACCAACAAGAAAGGGCGCAATCTCCGGGTTATTTCTCTACTTGTGAGAATGCAGCCCATGTAATTTCCCCAAAATCCTTTATCTACAACGCCTGATATCTTTTCAGCGACCCTGCTGTATTTGACGACTGAAGTTTTTCGTTTTCGACATCAGTATGTCTACTATCTCTTATGTCTAGTCGTGTAATGGGAGCCAAGAACCAACAACAGATCTCTCAAACAACATGGTTTATCTATCCGCTGACCCGAAGAACCAGTAGGAATCAGATCCTTGACCTGGCGTGTTTCAGTAAGCCTTTCTATTATCAAGAAGTGATAGTCTCGACATGAAAACATCGTCTATCTGTGTCCAAAGCACCAAAGTATTGTGGGATAATCACCTTCATCTTAACAATTCTCTCCGTTGGCAGTCTCCACTCTGGAAATATAGCTTCTCTGAAATTAGCTCATTTTCTTTTCGTTTCTTGTGTCTGAGTATCTAGTCCTTGATATATTGTTCATTCTCTTGTTCTGTTTGATTTTAACCGAGTGGCTAGTTCTAGCACTAACATAGAGTTTGTCGTCTATTACAGTTGGCTTGGATGAAGTTGGATGAGGCACAACCAGGTTATGCCATTTGGTACATCCAAGCCTAAGCTTTATGTTGCTTCTCTGGTATTGTTGCTTCTCTGGTATGATATCCTATTGCGACTAATTATGCGGTGGCTCTTGCTATACTGGCAGTTACTGACGTTATTGAGATAGTCGGGATACTGACTACCATTTTTACTTTGATTGTTTAACCACTTTTGATAACCTCCATGCACAGCCACTCTTAGCAATACTCTTGTCACTTTATCATCTGTAACAACCAGAAATCCGAAGCAGTCTTGATCTTCTGACTTTTTTACTTTGGAACTATCTTCAAATTACCATACCAATCTTCCCATCCAATACGCAGCCCTCAATATTCCTTTCGCTCAAACTCCTTCCAAAATGACAAAAATTTCTAGAACGAATCCAACTAAACCTTTCCCCGTTCTAATTCATAGCCTTCAATTGTTCATGAATGTCCTCCAATTGCTTTTTAACATATTCCTTCATCATTTCCAATTCAATCTTCGACGCATAAATCTCCTTTCTAACACCATCAAGCCTGTCCTTGTGAAACTGGTGAACTCGTTCTACAACTCTTTTTCGTTGCTCATGCTCAAAATCTAGGAAGCTATGTCTCTATTAAAGCAACACGTTAGTATAAATTGAGCAGATCTGCACTCCCATTTCCACAACCATGAACTCTAAGGTCTTACACCATCTTCTCATATTATGCACAGCATGCTTACCTTCTTGTCAAGCGCCTTTTTCATCAACGTCTTCACCTCGTAGTTTCCCTCGGCTCTTAAACTCTTCTCCTCCTTCGTCAAATTCTCTATCTTCGTTTTCCAATCGTTTCGTTCCTCGAACTTTGAAAGCACAATCCTCATCTCAACCAATCTGAATTTTCGCGCACGTGGGTCGTCGACAGCGATTTGAAATCTACCAGGGAAATCGACAACCGCCTCCGCATTTTCGTAATCTAGAACTAAAGTTTACTTGTCTCAGTATGAATAGCACAAATTTTGCATCTCACATATTGTATCCGAGCAACGAGGAGGTACTTACAATAGTAAAGCCAGACATTCCACTCGATACGATTTTGCAAATCCTGGGCTGAAGTCTTCCACTTCACCTGCTTGAAACGACATCGCTCAACTGTTGCATCGAATTCTGCCTCGGTGCAGACGCCGCGATAGGAAAGTTTGTAGTCGAGGACAAGTTGCTTGATATCCTCAAGTACAGATATGAACTCGAGTTCCGCCATTGTATTGACGTGGTGTTGTTGAACTTTTTGTGTGGGGAGATAGTTGTGGTGATGGAGACAAGTAAGATTGGAATCAGAAACGAATTGAATTCAAGGAGAAAGAAAAGTCTGTGTGGAATATCCGGATCTCTACGGGGATTGTTTGTTTCAGGCCTCGAGGCAGGAACTTTTGGATCTGTGAAAGACTTCATGATGGGATAAGTATGGATGAGTTGGAAGTTGGTTTTGACTTGTGAGTTTGTGTCTACATGTTGATTCTTCCATTGCCTCTAAGTGTCAATCCTTGAATGAGACGGAATGAGCTGTATTACCCTGAGTTATAGATGCCAAGGAGTTTAAGTACACGTAACTTCATTGACTATTTCAACCATTAATCACTTCAACATGACATCCTTAGACATGAAAGACTCCAGCTATGCATGACTCCCAACTTTAACCCTCAATCACAAATAGTTGGTCCTTTAGGAAGTCTATCCCATCAACCAAACAAGACCTTTCCCAACTTTCCAATCCTAAAACACTTGAAACCCAACTTCCTTTCCACCAAGACTAATCCAAATAGACTCTTCCCTTAATAAAGATAATGAGATACAAAGAATCTTTCCAAGAACCCTCAAAGAAGAGCTTTTGCTCCTTTTCTTGACTTTTCATATCGGCTAGCAAAATTTCGCGAAAACAACCGATCACGGAGATATAAACCGAATGGTAGCTCTTCCTCGGCTGGCGTATACATAGATTAGTTGCGTTCATTATGAGGAATCAAAAGACGTAACCTTAATGTGGAAAACCAAAACATTGAGCAACTATCCCGGCTGGAACCTGCAGTAAACATTCTGCGAGGAGAACATAATGTGGAGCGCTGACGTGATATTCATCGAGATGCTTGGAGCTGTGCTTCTTGTTTTGGACGGGATGCTGTAATGTTTACGGTTTTGCTCTGCTCCTCTTATTGGAGCGGCCGCGCAGTGCTCAAGCCTAGCATTAAGCATTAGAGACACCCCACGCTGTTGTTGGGGCTCTAGGATCTACACTGTTTGAGTGCGGGAACATTGATTGGATTGGACTGACAAAAGGTGATGCTGACTGCCACTGATATTTATGAAATGAAAAGCACGAAGTTAAGCACGCGAGAAAACTTCAATCTTTGGATAGAGCTATATGAAGCAGGGTATCATTAATCCTCATCTCCATATCCCTCGGAATGATACTCGAATTCCGAAGGTAAAGGAGCATCTCCTTCAAGATCATCATCCACATTTCTACTCACAAGCGGCTTCTGCGTCTCTACCTCCGCTATCACACTGGCACTCGTCATCGGCTGCTTTGGTGCAGATACTGGTAGTTTGCCCAAGACCCTTGTCATCCAAGCCGCCCATTCCCACGGTCTATCCCTATCTCCCGGCAACGAATTGAAATATTCCCAACCCATCACCCCACCAAATGTAGGATACCTCAACTTCAGATTGAGAAGTACTTCCTGCAAAATCTCAAAAGGCACCCATCCACTACCATTCCCTAGATTGGTAACCATACCCACCACTATTTTATGTGCAGGCCATCCCCCCATCATCATCATATCATATCCAGCCGTCTTACTCATATCCCCCCACCCACAATAGAACTGGGTATTGTACCAGTCAATACTACTTCCTCTCATAACCTCCAGCGCTTCGTAGTTGAATCCACTCAGATTATGTTTTGGAAGATCAGATACCAATGCCGCAGCCACAGGCGCAAGTGTAATGACGAATCCAGCTCCAAAATCCGCCTTCAGTCGATCGATTAATCGGATTATTCCAGCCAAAGTCATTTCTTCCTCAACATCAAGATCTAAGCCGTCGAGACCTCGTTCGCGGATGAGATTTCGTAAAGGAATGTAGTAGAGTTCGAATGTGGTATCGTCTTGATCGAGTCGGGTGAACGAACCCTTTGCCGCCCCGCCAAGCATTCCCATTACTTGTATTCCGGAGGCTTGAAGAATCCGAAGTTCCGCCCACATGGTAACAAATCGTTCATGGTGAGGTACATGATCGTTCTGCCACTTGTTAGTACTTGCACACATGAATCGAAGAGAGATGTGGCAGATGTACCAGAGTTATATTTCCTGGGGGATCATTGAGATGAATTGCGGCGACATTGACATGTGTCACCGAGATGTTCGGTTTGGTTATGATAGGTAATATTGAACATAATTTGCCATCGGGATGATGTTGCGTCTGATAATATATGACGATTCTAGGAGTGGTAGGAGTTGGAACTGGAGGCATTGGAGAAGAGTCGTTGTTGTTTGATTTATTGGTGAGGTTGATGGTGGTCAGGGTCCTAGAATTAGTGTGGAGCTAGTCTGGTGGGGCATGGAGCTTGTCCCGCCTGGCTGCTCGGAGTTTGACGTCGACCCTGTATGAAAATGTCACAATTGCACAAGTGTTCATGATGGTATCGTATGCATATGTCTACGTGGTCTTGAATGAAAGACACACGTGAGGGCAACTTGTCGAGCTCAAGTTTGAAGACACCACGGCGCGAACGATCCCGTTTTGGTGAAGTCATTTCTCTAGCTCCCCAGTTTCATTCCACGATGAATGGCGGCTCTCATACAGATGAGGCTGCGAGCCTTTGGGTGTGGCATCCCTTATTGTTTTCTTACGACTATACCATGTAAGACCCTCGCCGATTTAGAGATGGACATTGCATTCCGGATGTTGCTGGGCAGTGCGAATAGGTGACCATAAGTGCTGCGGCTTCTTGGTACGATACGTTCGTTTATCAATAGAGAATTATCACAGAACTGGAAACTCCATTACAATCATCATGCTTACGAAAACACGCTTAGTCTGCAAAGTAACCACCACTTGAATCTCAGAGCCTGTCGACTTTGTGCTGTCCCATATCTCTGCATCACGTTTATTGGCCCTCAAGTTGCTAGCATGTCATATATTGAAGCATAAAAAGGCTCCAGGTTCTACAAATTATCCTCAAAGAAGTTTGATGGCCACGTATCACGGAAATCTGCCTTTTCCACGGGAATCTTTCGTGCCATCCTCTGGAGCTAGGGAGATGATCTTGCTCTGCGCCTCGTTTTGTCTTCTTGCTTCATAAATCAGCCCGTGCGACTTCTGACGGTTGCATTTCTCTTTGGGCTTGTAGTCCGAGTCTTGAAATATTCCGTTCTCTGTTTCATATATCAATCTGGCTCCAAAGTTTACATTCGTTCTTTCCAAGACTTGTCGCACATCTCTTGTCGATGATTGAGGATTCAACGTACTTTGAACTCCTTTTTTGACATGTCATTCCCTCGTATCGGATTTCGGACCCGTTTTTTGCGTCCAGTAGTGCAGTGACAATAATCTCCCTCGGCAACAATCAGAGACGCTGGATCATCGATACCTATGAGAAAATAAAGGAGCCCCCTCAGGATATTGACCTGGTAGATATGAGTCTCTCGCACAACACCCCATTAGACCTTCTGGAACTTCATGTCACCGATTCCCGCATCTGTGCTTGCTCAATGAGTGGCTCTCTACCCATAACATGCTGCTTGAGTAATGTTCAGGTGGAGTTCTTAACTGGAAACCCTGATCACCTCTGCAGACGCTGGGAGGTATTAGGTGACGATCCGTGAGTAACGTGGCACGGTGGGCTGGTGGTGAGAATATTTGCAACAATGCTAGAGTCGAAGTTTAGCACATGTCCCTGACTATTCCATAACATAATTCGACAATGTATTTTCCACAAGCTGGGACACACACATACGTATAAGTGTAGTCGGGAAATTCGTCCACCTGCCAGCTCATTCAAAAAAGATGAAGTATGCAAGATAATGAAAGAGGAGCAAGACATGATAGAGTGGCTAGAGAACCTCATAGCTGAGTTTGAGAAGAATTTTGGAAATTCTGGGAAGCTTCTACATGCATTTTAAATAGACAATTGGAAATCAAGGATTGAGAAGATCATGACTGAGAGTGAAGCGAATGAGGAGCATATGGAGAGAGTTTGAGAACTGGGTGTGGTCCTTTGATAGATATTCAAATCTTTATTTTTCGTTGCAACTTGGTAGGCGGAACTGTCTCCGCAATACAATACATGCGTCTAACATGATACCCCAAGCTTCATTGATTTAATCCATCTTTTTTATCGGAACTTGCAGGGAGAAAGTATTCAGATTGTGGGAAAGATCACTGATTTGATTTTGTGATGAGACGAATTCATGCGCGTGAGTGTGGGTCGCGAATTGCTTCCTCAACGTCAGAATGATCACATGATTTATTTCATCTAATGTCCTGCGCTAGCTTGGTGGGCTTCGATGGTGTGAGACGCATGTATGCATGGCTTTCATGGAGTTGTTGAAGAGAATTTGAAAGATCATTGATGGAAACAGGACTGCACGCTGGAGTCAAATTACTCATCGACTTGGGTTTGTAAAACCATTCGTTCCTTTTCCCTTCTTGCTTCCTCATTTTTCCTGCCCGAAAGCCATATCTCATATATCCTAGGAGCGTAGCGCCTACTTAGCCTGCGAAAGTTATCTAGTATATCACCATTAATGCATACCAAGAAAACTTCATAAATGTTCAAACCTGTAGAACAGATCTTTGTATGATTAATGAGGTCAGATGGAAGGAATCTACTTCAAAGTTTTGATAGATCTTGATTAGGTAAAAGAATATCTTTCTAGACTCAAAGTATCTATTTTGAGAGTCACTGGGTCTGAAACTGGCTGCAGTTGATATTATCTGTTCATCCAAATGCTGGAACAATGGTTTCTGGTTTCTAACTTTTGAAATTAATTTCAAAGAATGAGATCAATTTATGTGTGCCTTTACTATGAGTAACGTACACCACAATTAATAATGACTAGTGGACCTGAAACTAAAGTAGATTTCATAGATATAATTTCTTATTAATGCGGCGAATTAGACATAAAGCAAAGAGAAAGCAAATAATAACATTGTTCGCAAAGGACAAGACTGATTAAGTTTCACTAGAGGGCTTCCATCTAAGAAGTATATAAGAATCTTCTTTTATCTATTGGTACAAATAACTTTATATCTGGAGAAAGAGCAACCTATATGATCGTATTTACACTTCTATTAAGCTTGTCTCTCGATTGGTTCGAAGTCTTTGTTCATTCAATGAAGAGATATCAATCTATCGTATGATCTTGATCTTAAGTGACCAGATTCACTTATTTACGTAGTTCCAGTGAAGACCTCAGTTATTATTATAACTAAGTATGAAACACTCATTGTACAGTAGATTTATTGGAGCACAAATTTTAGCCGTAAGAAGTATCCAACTATTTTAGTGATACAGCTTCTTTCCGCTGTAGTTCTTGCGCTTTCCAGATTCAAAGACTATTTAGTAACCTCTCTATTTTTCGTACGTTCCTTCCTCCATTTATCTAGAACATACTTTAATATTCTATTGACAAAGCAGTCAAGCACTCTTCTAAATTCAGATAAATCTTACCACAACCTTACGCACCGGTCATCAACCATGGAAAATTATCCATTTTACCAATCAATCGGTCTTCATCTACAATACATGATTGTTGTCGAGTCCCGATCATATCGTGGGAATGTCGATAATGAGGAATTCTTGGCGGTTGCTGCTTATTGGAGCGAAATGATTGAAAACAATGACTATCATCGAGCTCTCGCTCGCCCCGACTTTAACATGTACAACATAGACTTTAAGATCTGGGAGCACTTTTGTAAGTTTTGATCTAATGTCTGTATCTAGCGAGTCAAGACCTAACAAGACATGACAGTTGCCATGAACACAACAAACAATTGGGTATCATTCCCGTGTGTCGATCCTCGTGGACCACTCGATATGGTCGACTTGAATCCATTTCCAGTCCTTCACTATAGTCCGCGGCCAGTCGATCGTGTAGCTATTGCGCCAGCCCAACAAAAGACAGCTCCTGATGTTAGTGCTTCTAATCAAAATCCAGTCTCATCGGTTAGAGAACAGCTTCCTGCATATCACCATGGACTATCAGTTAACGATTTGGAGCAGCTAGCACGAAGAGAGGTCAATGAACGTTTAAGACAAGGGGTACAAGGCAGGTCCGACAAGCCAACACGATTTCAGTAAAAAACGTCTAGGTGTTTGTTAAAATCAGGTTCGATGTGGTATTGACACTCATTGTCGCTTATTCCTCTTGTCTTTTGTCGCATGCATAATGCAAGTTGCTAGAATATTCGATACGGCATTGGATATAGAAGGAAGCTATATTCATAAGGATGTGAGACGGTGATGTTATGGGGGAGGGGGGGATGGAGAATATAGAATTCGCTATGATGGGTTTTAGAGGAGTAATGGCAAACCAAGAGGTATCTCTCCGTATGATCCATTCTCTATAAGTTATCGTAATTGATGAAATTAGCACGTTCACTAAATATGATTCTACGTTCCCTTCCTAGATTTAGAATATTTGTATGCCCAGAATGCCAATTGACTTCATTATAGAAAGTGAGACCAAAATCCCATTGGAAATTATCAAGTAGAGAAGACATCAATATATCAAAATGCCTTGAATTTTTAGCACAGTTTCTGCTCAGAAGTCTTGGGAGTATTAATTTACCTTGCTATATGCTGCTGACTATTCTTACTATGGCCATCTTGCATAAATCAAGATGTATCAATTAACATTCTCCACATGTATATCCTTAGTACCTTAAGACTCAAACGTATCTTACCTTAGAAACTTTGTGAACTGTTAGTCTATAACGTCTTTTGTCATCAGGTTGACTCGAACTATTTTCATCGAGATAATGGTGTGACAGTTTCCCATATACTCAACATAACTTACCATTCCAACTAGTAACATCATCTCGATTTCTTAATGTCTGTCTTCTGAATGAAGACGCTGATGATGAATGATTTAGCTTATCAATATTTTGGAGACTCTGGTCTCATATAAAGAAGAGTATCAGAGTGTCAGCCAAGGTTTGGGAGTCGAAAAGACCGAGGATGAGGATTAGAGCATTCCCCAGGGAAACAAGTGGGGAGTATATTGAATCACTGGTACAGACTGAATATTGACTGAAGAATTAGCTTATATCACAAATACATGGCTTGCGAGTGCTCAATATTTTATTAACATCTCGAGCTCAAATTGATTGGCTTAATAATGCTGGACCCTTTCAATAGTGTGTTTTGGAACGTAATTAGGAGCATTTAAATAAATGAGTACTTTCAGATAAATTTACGGCCTCTAGATTCTTATTAGCTATGATAACAAAGAGTCGCTCATTCGGCATTCAGGTGAATAGCAATTGGCCGTTTGGAACATTAAATTCACTTTGTATTGCGGGAGTATCCGGCAACTGTATGAATACTAATTCAAAGTAGCCGGCAAGTCCCCGACGGGGCCGAATGAACGAAATCTGGGATTTATACTGAATAGAGGAATACTTCACTCAGGTGCAACCTTTAACTCAAACAACGCGGAGAGTATAGTAGCGAATGCGAAAGGCATGTTATACTTGATTCGTATATACGGTATCAATATTTATGACACCTGTGTCCCGCCGTATCAAGAACCTTCAAGATCATTGCTACTATCCATTTAGACAGAAACTATGAGTTGGATCGTGTATAAGTCTTTATAAACATCACTTATTCCAGGTTAAAACCTATCCTGACATCCATACAATATCTTTCCTTAATGAATGCCAGCTTAGCCACAGCTACTCCATACACATCGATCACCTGCTCTTTCACATCAGAACCACCAAACCCTTCTATAAAAAAAGCGAAATTCCTCTTCAAAGCAACAACAAGGATAGATAGATACTCGACATGGACGATGAGATTACGCCTGTGGGCGATACGCAAGGAATGGCGAAATTCTATGAATCGGTGACTCCACATCTTGCACGTCTACTTCTCGAACAAAAGTTGCCATCTGTTGATGGCAGAACTGTTACAGTTGATGAGTTTTCCTCGGCAGTAGAGAAAGCAACATCAAACATCAATAGCAAGAAAATATTTCTTCAACTCCAACTACTTCGACCAGATTTTGTCCAATTTCTTATGGATCGGGAAGTTTGGGAAACCTTTTGTAAGTATTCAATCAATTATTTTGCACCTCCAACAAAGATGGAACTGACTATCATTAACCATAGGTGGAACTCCAGTCCAGACAGGCAATCCAAACTACAGGCCCTTTCCAAGAAAAGATCCTCGAATCGATAATCCTCTTCCTCGATACTTTAGCCCTAGCACTCTCACGGCTGATGACTATGGTCTCATAAATCGCGACAAATTGCACCCTGATTGTCCGAACTGTACCTGTGGCACTATTCCCAGAGGTGACCTCGAGAATCAACATCTTTACGAAGATGGAGGTGATCAGATGACTACGCCCACAGAGGAATATGCTACTTATCAGGCAGAATTTGATGGGTTTCATGAGAGACTTGAAGCTGAGTCTAGAAGACTAGGCTTTCAAGACTCAGATGAGCGGTGGGAGAAAGAGTGTGAGATTCAACAGGCTGAGGAAGCTGAAAGAATCAGAAAAGAGGATGAGCAAAAGAGAAAAGCTGATCTAGAGGCGATGAAGATTCACGAGGTGGAGATAATAGAGAATCCAGAAGAGTCAGAGGAGCCAAAGACAAAGACTAAGACGAAAATTACGACAAAGAAGACGAAGGTGAAGAGTGGGAAGAAGCTTCGTTCTAGGTGTTCTTGCATGTAGCAAAATGGTACAGATAGCTACTGCATGGTAGAACTAAGATATTGCAATTCTAGCACTATCAGACGGCGTGGCACAGGGAAGCACAGCGGCGGTCCTTTATAAAGCATGGTTTATTTTTCTATTTATTCTATCTGCTAGTTATGATGATATCGATTCTTTGATATCTAACTCCAGTAGCAATGAAGGCGTTGTGAAGAAATCCATTGTAGTTCGATTGTTTACGAAATTCTCTGATCTACTGGGTCTGAGTGTATGATGGAAGTTCGAGTGGCAACTTGAGGATGAGAGTTTTGGATAGAAAACGATGATTTCTCAAAATCAGGTTGATATTTGTTTTTCTACAGCTAAAAGCAACATACATACGTTTGGGGGATTTGGCCCTCTATAATTCATCTCAGTTAATATGTGTTACTGCTTCCCTCTATGCTCTGAAAGTGCTGTAAATATCTTCTGAACTTTGAGACTTTCTTTACAAAACAGTATTTTGAAAGGATCAAATAGAATGATACGGGGTAGATCTTATCTGCAAAGAAGTCCCCACAAATGTGAAAGAGTGCTAGATGTCATTAGTCTTGAAGGTAATCCCACCACAGCTGATTTTCAGGAAATAGTGCTTGCAGCATGAGAGAAAATCCGCCATGAGTTCCGTTTACGCAGCGGCTCTGAACCGTCGGTTGATGCCTCGGAGAGATTTCATTTCTTGGCAGTGGAGAAGAAAAGGCCTTCAGAGCTCGGCAATCTGTGGGGTTATGCATCGTTATTTAAATTTTTATTAAATTTATTATTATTATTGATCACTTTTTTATTTTTAAAAAATATTGATCAGTTATTCAGATATGAATATTATAAAAAGTGAATTTTGAAATAATTTTTAAATAGACTATAGTGATATAGGCCGCATACTGATAAGCCAGGTTATATGTAATATATAATATGAGTTATATTATTCTCGTTTAAAAAGATTCCTTAGATGCGGCACATCAAATGTGGCGGTGATGGAAACCCTCATAAAACTAGTCACTCACACCTTAGTATTAAGGTTAGCGTAAATTGTCGTGAAAAGGGAAAAACAATACGAACACCATTGGATTTTTTTGATTTTCCTTCCTGCTTCTGCTTGATGACACTCAAATAGACACATGGAGAGATCTTATTTTACCCGTGTGTATATCCGATGAATACGAGGGCCGGTAAGAAATCATGAACGTGGTGCTCCTTGAGGATTCAAGCCTCAAGGGCGGCCAATATTGAAATATCTGGTACATTCCAATCGCTCTCAGTGTAAGGGAGAAATTTTCCAAATGCCAATGAAATATCTAGGAGAGTCCAATTTGACTACAAGTAGGAATGTGTTCTCACATTCCTACTCAAAGCTACCATGACAAATTTTGCATCTTGGCAATCTGTTTGTTTTTGTTGTTGTTTTTTCGAACTTTCACCACCATCTTTCAATCGAGTTCTCTTCACAACTAACCCTCCAAGTAAAGCAATATCGCAAGTGCAGATATTATGCTATTATATGAGAGAGTTTTCTTCACAGATATAGTGTCACCCGCATTCATTTAGGTTTAGCCACGCAGGAAAAGGCGTCGAAAGCATATTTTTGGAGTTCGGCGACAACTTCAATTGATTATTTTGTACAATTTAATATTTCAAACATGCCCCCTTCATCTATAGGGGCCGAAGTTCCAATAGGTTCTGGAACTATACCGTTGGGTGGAATCATTGGTATCGCCATTGGCAGCGCTATCGTTTTGATTGTGTTTGGAGTTACAGCAGCTACATATGTAAAACAAAATCATCGAAACGCAACCAAACTTCGCGACGATGAAGTTCAAGATGACAAAAATACGAGTTCAGTTAGGCGAGCAAGCTCATCGCCGTATTCGCTTCCTCTATTCACAACTCCATACCATTATCTGCCGCCTAGGAATGTCCCTGGTCGGCGTGGTACGGCGAAGCACACAAACTTTATTGATGAGGATGACGATGAGGAGGATGAAAATATTGTTAGACCGGGTACGAAAAGATCATCTGGGCCTAAGAACCTCTTCCAAAAACAAAGATCTAGTATCAGAGACTCATGGCCATTGGCATCCAGAACTCAGACCCCCGCAAAATCGCTCCCACATGCTCAATCAGAGAAAAACATACGAATTAATTGTGTAGCCCCACCAGGATATGTTCTCCAGGAGCCACAGCGTCCGAAAAGGACGTTCTCGAGGAAGACTCATGTCAAGAATTCGGATTCTGTCGAAGATATTACAATAGTCGACGGGGAGCCTAATATACCCCGTGGCAGAAGTCGATCCAACTCGGAGAACCAGCTATCATCAATTCTAAAATCAACATCTCAACGTCTCAGGGATACCCATAGACAGTCTGTGAGGAGAAGTTGGAGCAATATAGGGAGATTTCCAGGATCACCTCCTAAACAAAGGCTACCTAATCCACCGTCGAACAAAGCCACGGAGAGCAGAGAAGTCCTTCTTGCACCTGAACGCTCTACGCCAGACATTACTTCCCGTGAAGAAATCCAATCACCACGAACACCAAGTCCGGGAAAGAGAATTCCAAGACTGTCTGGTAGAGCATTCAAGAATCGAGGGCGATCACCCACACCATCTGGAGATTCAGATGACAGCCTTTGTGGCATCGATACACCTGATCTTGTTATTCCAGCACAGCTCACATCACCAAGCAAGAGTGGTCGAAGATTTGAACTGCGCCATCGAATAAATCTTTCTCCCACCAAGGACTCTAATGTGGAAGTAAAGACAAACCGGATCCCTAAGACATCGCTCACAAATGATCCATTCTTCTGCTCGGTTAAGAGTGCAAAAGTTACCCAATCTACTACAATTTATGGGCCACAACCTCGTTACATGAGAAAGGCAACTTTTGGACAAGAAGAGCTCCAAGAGCAAGCAATGAGTCTTGGTGACTTACCATTGAAGGATATCTCAGGAAATCAAAAAGGGCCACTAGTCAATCAACCTCGATATCCTCCAACATCAACTGAGCTTAACCCGTTCCAGTGGTCACCAAAAGAAGCTATGCAAACTCGACCCAGGGCAGCAAGTCCTAATAAAGTCATATCGAAGAGAAAGGGACACAAGCGTTCGAATATGGTCCGAATGTCTGGCTTGTCTAGACCAACAAGTGTCAGTGTGGTTCATGAAGAGTCGGAAGGGGAATCTCCTGGAATGACAACGATAATATCTCGACCAACTCTTCGTGTAGTTGAGCCAAGTCCTTCGTGTGCTTCACTCTCCAGTCGATACTCTAGTGCTATGCCTCGACCCCCGTCAGTTTCTACCTTCAATCCCAGTATATCTATACCCTCTTTGAAGCCAGGCTCAAGGCAGGTGTCATTGAATCGTGAAAGGTCCGCAACAACACCCCTTTTGAGGATCAGCCCGACTTTCAACATTCCACAACTCAAGCCTGTGGAAAAACATACACCACCCGAACAAGAACCATACTCCCCTACCCCACAACCTTCAAAAGTCAATCCAATTCTCGACGCTCCTCCATTGAAGCCAATGGAGCGATATGTATCTGGGTCATCAGACTCCGATGAATACTCCCCAACATTATCAGTCTGTAATTATTACGCCGAGAACTTAAATTCTGAAGTCGAGTTCTTCAAACACGCCCGATCATCACTTGCTATGAAGTCTCAGGTCCGTCGTCACATACAGAACATTGATGAAGAAATCATTAGCCCCGATACCCCAACGGATACTTTAGTTTCTTTTCCGGCACTGCCTCCACCCGAACCGGCAATTGAAGAAAACAGAAATCATCACCCTGATGTCCTGGAATCTTGGAGATCCGAGCGTCCGCCATCACGAGATAGCAACCCGTCAAATCTTTCCCGAATATCAAGTTTGGCCATCAAAAACTCAAGAGCACCAAGCCCTAAGCGTGTGTCTTTCAATGAAAGTTCAAACAATAGACCACCGCGCCCTGCACGATTTTCTCAGTCCTCAATTAATAATGCATTGATTCTCGGTCCCAGACCGTTCTCACGCGCGAACCCTCCGTCCCCATTAACTATCCCATCTACCTCTTTACCCGCACCGCCAATCCTTAGCCCACTCTACAATCCTGTTCTCTACCGGACCCCGACAGAACCTTACAAATCTGGGTCATTCAGCACCGCCATGACCACTCTTGCATCCAATACTCCCAACTCCACTCGTGAGTCAATCGCTACAAGCATCGGTCTCTTACGTCGCATGAATTACTGAATTTTTGTATCAGGTGCTGGTGATACTGATTCTTCTCCAATGGTGCCTGGGATTGGTCTTGACTGGAGCGATCGCCATCGCGCGTGTCGCTCATCTCGATTTTATCTCTCAATCGGTTCACCCGTCGATGGTACAGCCGTTCAAAATTATCGGTCCTCTCTCAGTATGCTCTATCCGAGTTCTTATTCTGCATATTCCAACTCGTATTTTCCTCAAGAAAATGATTTCAGTACTAGCGTCAACATATTGGTGAGAGGACGCCATCGAAATGATTTGATGAATCTAACTACGGCAATCTGCAAGAGATACTGGAGGACATTGATGCAAATCGTGAGGGAAGCAGAGGTGCAAGCACTAGAGGGAGTAGTCCAGTAGCAATGGGCAGACATGGAATTAAAACGTCAAAGAGAAAGAAATTTATCTTTGACGAAATTGACTTATTCTCCCTGATGGAGGAATCGGCTACATGATGGACATACGATGATGAGGAATGAAATGTCCGTTGAGCCCTTGTCCGTTATCGAAAACCAAGACTAAACGTAGAAAAGGAGTGGAAAAAAAAATCAACCAAGGACACCAAAGATATCTTCGCTGTCCGACGCAATGATTAAGCCTCTTACGAAAACCACTCGGCGAGAAAGTAAAATGGAACATCCCAGTCCCATAACACCACCAAAATGGGGATGGAGTCAAGCGGTAACCATAGCAAAAGAAAAATTGAGCAGAAGTCCAACTAGAGATAAGAAGAACGTGGTAGATGATGATTGGGAAAGGGGAAGAAACAGTCCTGAGAGTCCAGGGTTGTATGATCAAGATGGATTTTTGAGGAGTTCGCCGGAACGAACAACTGTAGATGCGAGTCAGAATGGGGATAATAGGGGAAGAGCAAGGCGATCAACGGTTAATGCGTTTTCTGGAGATTTGATGGAATAGAAAACGAGGGAGAGGTTATCTGCGCACATAGTCACGTCATAATATTTGGATGTGGAGGACTTGTGGAATGCAGAAACATAATGTGAGAGATAGCGGAGATGAAAAAAGAGATCGAGAGATATTTGTCTCCTTTGTTGTTAGTTTTTCGTGATATCTAAGATTTTGATCTTTATACATTTAGCATCTAGATGCTTTTTATACCATGACTTTAAATAACATTTTAATGTTGCAGCAATCGTCATTTTTGTCTGGAATCTAGTTCATATATAATTATTAAGTTATACTAATATACTAATAGAAAGCGATGCAAATTCAAATTACACAAAAATGCTTCAATCTTCTCTCTGGAACCACTATTCAATCTCAGAAAACCAATCGTCGAGTCTCCAGACATCACAAACAACAACCAATGCCGACATCTTCATCCATCTTCATCTCCACCTTAGCCCGAACTCTCCTTCCCCAATTCCTTCCCCAACACCTCAGTTACCCCTTCATCGCCATGAATCACGACTTCCGATTTCTTCAATGAGTATTTGACTGGGTTAACAGCGTTAAAGATTTCGGTTAATTCTTCGAGCTATGGTTTCATAACTGTCAGTTCGAAGCCCAGAATTCATGATACCGAATCAGATAGTTTGGATTGGGTACATGGAACGAGAAGAGAGAAAAATTGGTGGTACTTACTGTTCTGCCTTTGGTCTCTACGAAAAAGAACTATGTATGGGGTGTTAGTTCGTTTGTTCTGTTGTTTGTGGGGTGGAAAGTAAAATAAAAGGATAGGGTGAGAGAACATACGTATATGAAAGCCACTTCGAGTAAATCCCAAAATATAAACCTGAAAATAATCAGCATACCTTTCAAGCCCCAAGTCGAAAGTCTTAAATTAATACTTAAAGTAACTCACAAATAATAGTACCTCCATCCTGCCCCACTAAACGCAATCCCCGTCACAAAAGTATTATAAAATCCCGCAATATTTCCCACCAAGGTATAAACCACCATTCCCTTCGCCCGACTCTCGTATCTCAGTACTTCCACAGCATAAAGTCCTTGCATTGGCGTCCAGCCCACGGCAAACACGAACGAGAAGAGAAGAATCATGGCGATTTCGGCGTTAGATGCTGCTGCTGATTTTGCGACCGTGAGATGAGTTTCAGGATCGGTAGTTGTATTTAGAGCGTTGAGAATAAGAATTATGAGAAAGAGGAGAGAAATGAGTGAGGTGGAGATGAGGAGTTGAGGACGTCGACCCCAGTGATCGGTGTAAGCTGCCCCTAAGAGCGCACCGATGAATGAGAGGACCGATTGCATGCCTTGCTAATCTCGATGAGTTATGCATTAAACATGGGGATCAAGTGAGTCAATTTCTTACGAGAAGTAATTGAGTATGATTGTTCTCTATTCCTGCACCTGCTAGCATTTGTGGATAGTAATAACTGACGGGACCTACTCGAATATCAACTCAGAAATCCTCCCTACGATTCATGCTCACCAAGCTCGGAACGAAAAAGAAAAAGTAGGAAGCACACATACCATTGCCAGTCCATTGACCAAACAGAGCAATAGCACAAGTCAGCATAGTACGATATCGAACTTCCCTCGAATCAAACAATTCTCTGAAATCCCACCATCGTTTATCAGCACCCGTTTTCGAGATCTCCTCCATCATTTCGCGGAGTTCGAGTTGCACTAATGGAGAACTGCGATCGCCTTCGCCGTGATATTTTGCCATGATGTTAAGTGCTTCTTCATGTCGATCATTTGCTACCAGCCATCTTGGACTCTGTGTCTCATATTAGCATCACTTTTTATTATTTTCCGAGCTCCAGAATCACAAAGAGTTGAAAAAACATGCCTCTGGCATAAACAGCACCGAGATAAATACAATCCCCGAGAACGTCATTTGTAACCACAACGGGATTCGCCAAGCACGAGATCCATTGATGTAGCTCGTAGCGTAGGGTACTACCAACATCAGCACTTCTTCCAGGAAGAGAGTTGGAGAAGACACTCACTAAATGTCCCAGGTATAGCGCCCACAAAATAAAACGTAGTATAAACACCAGTCATCGCACCTCGAAAGGATGGATGCGCCATCTCGCTTACACTACACATTGTGAGACTTGTCTGATCTCTTCTTTGCGCTTCAAAGATTCAGTTTGCACTTACTAGGGTAAAGCAGAACTGGGACCCATTGCCGCACCAACACCTTGAGGAGTCATCAGCTTGAAAACTGAAGTTATACATAAGTGCTGCCAGATACATACCGAGCATGAACCTTCCAATCATAAAGGCCGCCAAATTCTGACTCGTAGCCTGCACAATCGCTCCTATGATAATAACTCCCGCTCCCAAGAACATTCCCCATCGTCTTCCCTTCCACTATCGTATTCATTTCCATTAGCATCTCTCTTCTATATCATTTCCCACTCGTCTCATTCCCCTTTGCTCCCACAGGGCCCAAGAGAGAATCAACATACATCAGCAGCTGGTCCCGCAAACCCTGCCCCAACCAAATTCCCAATCGTAAACATCGCATAAACAATTCCTGTTGCCGGCGTGCCTTCTGTGAGATCAAATCCAAAGTAACTCCTATACTGCGCATACGAATTGATGGAGCTCATTACACTCCCATCGTATCCATTAACTGCCGCGTTTAGCGTGGCTATAAAAAGAACAATGTAGAGTTGACCCATTCTCCACGTCCATAGACTCGGTTTTTGTTTTGCTATCGCATCTGCCAGGGCAATGTTTTGTACTATTTTTATTGTGGTGGATGGTTCTTCGCGTTGATGTTGATGCCGTTGTTCGTCATGAACAGATGCATCTCTGTTTGGTGTAGCTTTCCATGCATCTAATTCGGTGTCTTTTGGTACTGTATTCGCCATCTTGGGATTTTAATTATGAAGTATGGTCTGATCCATGAAATGATATCGAAGTTGATTACAGAAACGATGTGAAAGAGATAAATTTCAAAGTCGTTCATCTATGGTTCTAATAATTCCATAACCTGACATGGAAGACCGGAATTCTATTCACTTTTTGTGACGAATGTATCAGAGCAAAAGATTGCACACACGAAAAGGTTTATGTATCTTGCGATCCCATTGTGGAATGGTAGATATCTTACCTAGGCATAGAACGTTGAAATTCCGAAAGTCTAAACCGGCACTCTTTCCCCCATCCAGTCCAAATTACTTGGTCAAGAAAACGCACGTTGGCCGGTAAAATATATGCAGTGTAATGCAAACTTTGCAATCATTGGTTTGAAAAGCCATGAATCGAGGGGTACAATGACGATCATTTACCTTACCCCACTTTCGACGTGCATTTATCAGGCAGATTCATGTAAAGCGATAGGAATAGATAGTCATGAATGTAACGTTTCTACTTATCTGAAGGTGCCTCGTGCCGTTGCCGTTGTTGTTGAGGTTGTCGTTGTTGTTGAGGTTGACATTCTAGCAGTGATCTTTATTTCAAGTGATCAGGAAGGGTAGGAGTATGGTCATTTGTTTGAGAATCATGAAGCAATGGATGTGATCTTTAAAGATGTGGTATTTTGAATGTTTTTGTGATACATGTATAGTTTTTGAGTCCTTCTAGTCCCGACTACGATTTGGTGACCAACGTTTGAGAACAACTTCTCTCACCTTATACTTTTCAAGTAATTTATCCACGCTGTTTTCCTTCATGTTTTCATCGATAGGTGCGGGTATATCCACATAAACCAAAATCAAAGTCTTCTTAACCTGAGTGATGACTCTATTGATGCAATGCATCCATGACCAGCTTCTTTCCTGTTTGCCTTTCACATAAT
This sequence comes from Botrytis pseudocinerea, assembly GCA_019395245.1. Taxonomy (NCBI): domain Eukaryota; kingdom Fungi; phylum Ascomycota; class Leotiomycetes; order Helotiales; family Sclerotiniaceae; genus Botrytis; species Botrytis pseudocinerea. Next base: position 111,549 of record JAHXJK010000059.1, on the reverse strand, counting down.
TTTGCAAGAATGGACCACTGGACCAGTAAGGATCACTGTATGATGGAAGGATCAAAACAGCAAATTCAGCGTGACTGAAAACTGGCCCACGATTGTAAAGTAGATAATCAACCGAGAACTTTGTTCCACCACGCACGACCCAGCCCAAAGAACGGAAATGATGATAAACAACATAATTCACGAGGAAAGGATCGTCCGTTGATAGACTCGGGTTTGAGGTGGGTGGAAAGTATGACGATTTTCTGAAGAGTGAAAACAAATTTTGATTCGAAAGTGCTTGTTTGGTGACGGGATCAAGGACAGTAAGAGCTCCTAATCCGTAGGAGAGAAAGAAAGCTTCTTCCATAGTTAATTGAAAGTGTTCTTGGTCTTCGATGACCATATCTTCATCCAAAATCAGTTCAGAGATCGCTCCAGGTTTCTCTTCGGTACTTGCCACAGCACGCCCAGGGCTTGCTGGTTGAGATGGCAAGAAGGTGGTTTGTTCCACAGTCGGGGAAAATCGAACACTCTTTTGGCGGTCTGATACAGATGTGGATGAACCGTTTTCAGGTACCTCACCATCAGATGCGCTGTTCTGAATAGAAGCCGTGGAGGCTGGTGTCAGCGGAGCATCGACGCGATCGGCGATGAATGCTGAGCTGTCTATGGTTGCAACCTTTTCTTGTGTCGTGACTGAGTTGTCATCAACCTCAACAGATGTTGATCGGATAAGGGATTCATCCCGAGCCTTATTATCTTCGGTAGCAAAAGTTAATTTTGCAATGGTTGCGGAGTTTGGAAGTGCTAGCAATTCCTGAGGACCCACCGGGGCTGAGGGTACATTAGACTTGAATACATGTTCATCAACAATTGTGGTAATCGTTGGTGAGGACAACGAATTTGTACGGTCTTGATGACTCAAAAGATTGAGTTCTACGAGAGAGTTTGGTAGTGCAAGAATGCCCAAGGGTCCAGTAGGAGCGATAAATGACGCGACATTTGAAGAAACAACCTCATCGACACTTACTGCATGTCGAGACAATGGCTCTTCGACGGTTTGTGTCTTTACATCCTCAATAGATGAGTTGGGTAGAGCAAGAAGCTGCATTGGACCAGTAGGAGCTTGCGATAATGTAATGCTAGTGAAAGCAACATTATCTGTGCTATCTAAGCAATGCGGAGATATTTCGGCAATTGCTGTTTTCAGATTTGGCTCAGCAAGAGCGGGAAGATTGTCAACTTCGACTGTGATGTTCTCTTCAGATTGGACAATAATTTTGGTTTGGGCTAGTTCCTTTGCCTTTGCTTCTTCCAACAAAGTCTGATCAATAGCTTCTCTTTCTTTTCTCGCCCGCTCCCACTTGGTTTGTTGACGATCGGCACGACGTTTTCTTGTAACATCCTCGCTTGCAATCGCTTTTGAAACACCCCGTCGCTTTTTCTCTCGCGTCAGCCAACTCGGTTCACTGCGACTCAGACTTCCTTTCCCATAGAAACCTTGCTCCCAGAGACCTCTGATAGACCGAGAATCCGTTATGTGAATGGATCGTGTTTCAGGTGAGAACCATCCTTGATAAAGGGTATCAAAATGTGATGAAGGACGATTGATTGTCTGCGACAACCAAACATAAAGAATATGGAAGAGTGAAAGAGGATTGTGGGGTATGAGAGTAGGGAGAGGAAATGTTCGAATAGGAGCAGGAAGCCCGTAAAGTTTGTTCAATTGCTGGAACTTAGACGGCGGTCTAGGTCCAACATGTTTTGGTTTTGTGGGAGTTGTGGCCTCAATTGGAGCACCAGCCGGAGTCACTGTATTTGTGTCTGCCATGATTGAAAGATGAGGCTATCGTGAGGTCATTGCGATTTCCTGTAGTGAATCAATGGTTAGTGAACGTTCGGTAGAAGCATTGCGCCAATTGATTCATGAATATATAGATGTTTGCAATGCTCAGATACCGTTGTAGTCTTCTCCGAAGAGAATTGAGCGTACAGAGAGGACGAACAAAGTCAGAGCCGTCACTCTAAGCATCGAATTGAGTCATCACCGCATTGCATGACAGTCAAAATGAATTGAGCTGTCTAGATTGTATGTACAGAAGAACAAGTGTAGAGCGAAAGGGACATATAACTTACAAATTACCAAAACTCTTCTCCTTCTTGTGGGAGAAGATGTTGTGGTCGATGAAAGTCTTGAAAAACAAATTCGAGCGATGTGGTTGAAGATGAGAAGAATCTTTTTTTTTATGAGGAAGAAATTTCGAGTTTTGAAGACGGCACTAAGAAATATCTTGTCGGTAAGTGCCGCTTGATCCAAGCTCCCTTCCCTCCACTCACCGCTCTGTGCGTCAACGCATAATTGAGCATTACGTAATCTTCACGATTCAAACAATATTGGTCTTGTCGGCACAAGCGCGAAGAAAGCGTGGAACAGTTTTTGGTTTGAGACTCAATTTCCATGTCTTTCCACGTATACACATACACAGTCCTCATAACGCCGACCTGACTGAAGTGGAACTATCTGAGCTCTCCATTTTCATACAAACTACCATCGATGGAATTAGACGGAGGAGCTTATTCTACTCTCGAAAGCTCTTGCTATTAACTCCAGTTCTGGTAACTGTCCCGCGTCTTGAAATGGACAAGGAAACTTTGATATACATCATAGCCCTGGCATGTTGGACGTGGTATTTCTTCATTCTACTTGTGCAAGCGATAGGCTCTACTCAATTGTAAGATTTCCAATTCATACTGCTGTAGCCCCAATGTAACCTAACCCATTTTTACTTTAAGGTTTCGTTACTACTCTTCCGTTCCCAAGCCCGCTATCTCCCCAAGTTTGGATAGCGATGACATTCCCCATATTACGATTTTACGACCAGTGAAAGGACTAGAGCCACAGTTATACGAATGCCTCGCAGCCACATTCAGACAGACATACCCAGCAAATAAGTTGACAATATACTTTTGTGTTGGATCATCCACAGATCCCGCATTCCCAGTTCTTCAACGTCTGCTGGCGGACTTTCCCGAGTTCGATGCAAAAGTGTTCATTGAAGAGGAAGATCCAAACCTGAGCGGCCATGGAGGAGAGATCGGCAACCTTGGACCGAATCCTAAGATTCGGAATATGAGTCGCGGCTACAGGGAGGCAAAGGGAGATATTGTTTGGATCCTCGATTGCAATGTCTGGGTTGGAACCGGTACTGCTGGACGAATGATCGACAAGCTGTGTGGGTTGAAGGCTGATGGCACGAGGACAACACCATATAAATTCGTCCACTTGCTACCGTTGGTCGTAGATACAGTTGTAACCAGCACGGGCGGAGAGACAGATCGACTTCTCACAGGCGGGCAACAAATCACATCCACAAATTCAATGGCCTCCAACATCACAAACGTTCCAAAGAACGAGTCCAATTTCGACGCAGGCGCAAGGATTGGTGGTGGACGATTTGAAGAATCCTTTATGGCGTCTTCGCATGCTAAGTTCTACACCGCAATCAATACAGTATCGGTTGCGCCATGCATTGTTGGCAAATCAAATATGTTCAGGCGTTCTCATCTAAATTACCTTACCTCAACTTCTCCTGATTATTCTCCAGGTATAGACTTTTTCTCGGAAAATATTTGTGAAGATCATTTAATTGGAGACTTGTTATGGCGAAAGCAGGTACCGGAGGAGGAAGCTGGAGAAAGGTGGCACAAACACGGTTTGGTTCCTGGTGACTTGGCTATACAACCAATGGCTGGTATGTCAGTTCGAGAATACATTGCACGCCGAGTACGTTGGCTCAGAGTTCGAAAATGGACCGTTACACTGGCCACATTTGTTGAACCTGGTGTTGAACCCCTGTTATGCTCAGCCTATGGCTCTTTTGCAATCACAACACTGCCTTGGTTTCATGAAAATTTGAGTGTGCCTCAGACATGGCCTGCTTTTGCTTTGGTTTGGTTGTCAAATGTTGCTGCGTGGATGACCCTTGATTGGTTTGTCTATGCGCACCTTCATTCTGGTGCATCTATTGAGCTGGATTCAAATACGCCTTCCTTTGCACAACGTCCACAGACAAGGTCTAGAAGACCCTTCAAAGTATGGGCATCTGCATGGCTCGGCAGGGAAATCCTTGCATTGCCTATTTGGATATGGGCATGTCTTGGTGGAACGACGGTAATGTGGAGAGGGAAAAAGTTCCGCGTCAACCTTGATATGAAAGTCATCGAGATCAAAGGCGAGAAAAAATCATCCACCCCTGAAATCGAAAATGGACGAGCGTACAGTAAAGATAGACAAGATTGATTGTCCTTGTACAAAAGTCAAATTCTACCCAATAATAATATAATATATCATTATGATGTCGCACAGCATCTACATCTTGGCTTCGCTTACAGCTCGTAAATCACTAATCATAGCCAGTGACATCTCTTTACATATGTCGGCACAAGCGTGAATCCGGGGCCCCTCAATCTACAAAATAGGACCGATCGGAGATAGTGGAAATGTTCCATAAAGATATATCCCTCAGATCGCCTCAAAATTGCGACCCATTTTTCTATAGGTAGGGCTTCGCGAGCCATCGCCAGCCTTATCGTGCATGCTACATTACTTGTTTTTCATAGTGCCTCTATTGGATTCGGCTTGGGCACTACCACGTTGCTTTCCAAAACCCTGCATATGCTTCCTCTCCAATCTTGCGTGTAATCTCATCTCGCACTTTCTTGTCCCTTTTCATTGCTTGCAATGAACAATAGTATAGTGCATCGGTGCATTGTTCCCCTTCCTCCTTACACCATCACTCTATCACAGTATGTTCAAGTGCGCAAAGTAGCGGAATCCCATCAAGTCTCAGGATCCAGTAAAGCGTCGTGCAGCACCACATATCTCCCTTCCTAACCAGGCTTGACGCTTGGCCCCCGTAGGATATCAACATGTATCTCGCCTACGCCATGCTCCTATGATGCATTTCCGGACCTGTTAGATCTACGCTCGCTAAAGCAAAAGCAAAAGCGGAGAAAGAAGACTTCTGAGACTAGGACTAAGCCAAACGCTGTGCTGTGAAATGCCAATCTGTATCCCGTTTTTGATCGAGTGAATGTTGCAGTTGCTGTACGTACATACCCTGCGTATGCACGTTGGTGTTACACCTTTGAGTAAGGTAAGGCCTTCATTATTGGATGGAGCTCTTTTGGATAGTTGTGAGGGAGAGAGACTTTAAAGTCGGGAAGGGAAATGGAAAATAGGTATTGAAAATTGACGTCTACTGGTAGGGGAATCTGAAAAGATAATCAAGGAGCGAAAAGATAGTTTGGAAAGATAACCCTGCCGAAGAGGAAAACAGAAGAGGTCAAAGAGCAAGCTTGCTCTGGAACGTTGACCTGTGCTTGAAGTAAAGACTAACGGTCTCTTCACCAGAGGGAGGATGGGTGTTCATAGTATGTAGAGCTTCTCACTCTTCCTATTTTCCTCTCGCCGATACAAATATAACTAATCATATCAGTCCTTAGCATAGGGCCTTACAAACGCGACTACCCAGCACCGAATCGCGAAATGCCTCGTTTCGTACCGCCGATCAAAGTTAAATTTGCTGAAAGCGAGATCGATGATAGTCCTGTGCAGCCGGTGTTAGACATCGAGGAAGATGCAGGGACGTATATGTTAGTGGGAACGTGGGAGGATGTGGATATGAAGGAATTGGAAGAGAGAGGAGGGAGGGAGAGAATAGGAGAGAGTGTTAAGGTGTGTGCTTGATGTGATCTTTCTTATGGGTTTGGGGATGCGGCTTATGGGATTTTAGGTCCGAGATGGGCGTGTGAAGGAGATGAGTGTGGGAATGGAGAGAGGGAAGGATGAAGGTATGTAGAGATCGTAATTTTTTTTGGTGGTTGGAGAACTGAACAAATGATAGTGAATAAGGAGTCGAATGCTCGTGAAGAACGGGAGGGGAAGCTTAACAGGAGAGAAAATTAAGTTTCATGAAGGAATAGGGGCGTCGGTACGGTCTATGGATTTCCGGGGGAAGGTCTGAAGGCTAGTAAATATATATCATGGCTTTTTTTGGCAGTTCTTATGATCAATGTGCGGATTCCATGGAAACTTTTCTTGCTCTGTACCTCTTCTTCTGTTTTAAAGTGTGGTCCGATTGCATGTATGTGAATGTATAATATATTACTAGGGTCTAATCCGTTAAAGCAAGGAGTGCAATATAAAAATACATTGAATGGTCAAGAGGAGTGAAATTTGATTCTCAAATTCTCCAGCTTGGAATATCAGATCTTCTGCGGTGAAAGCTCTCCCGCAATATAGTTTTCAATTTATACCATTTGGACACGATTTGAAGCAAGTGCAGTGATTGATATCAGATGGGGTCTCTGAAATATGTAAGGTGTGTCGGACCATGAATAGACAGATGAGAGGGAGGGCTTAAACCAAGCTTTTCAAAACTTAGCAGCCTGACCTGTTATCAGATCTTGAGATTGTGATCAGATAGTGTATGGAAGATCATCAAATGGTATTAGTCTAGATGCTCTTAATCATCGCATAAGAATGAAGTGGTAGCGATGGTTGATTTGGCATAAGCAAAGAAGATCTCCCGAACACGTATGTGTATACGAGTATACAATAATATCAGTTCAATATATCAGAGCATAGGTATCACTTATCATTTCCGCGCCTTACATGAGAACACTTCGTTTTTTCAGAGTATTGTGAAATGTTTCGAGTGCCTAAATAACAATCAGGTAGCTAATTCATTCATTCATGAAAACCCGAACGCCAGCCATGTCACATCAAGACACTTCACTCCTAAACTCCCCTGGGTAATGTAACGCTCCATCAATATTTCCTCCCATTTTTTCCCACCATCACAGTCCTCCATTTTTTCGTCTACCACTTCTTGGCCTCAACGCCTTGCGGTGGTTGAATTGGAACAGGAGCTTTCTTAACATCCGCCCAAACAGTACTCAGAGAAGTGCCATTACTTTCTTGGAAACTCTTCATCATAGCTTTCTTAGTATCTGGGTCTGCATTTTTATAAAGCTTCTTGAAGAAAGAATCCATGGCATCACCACCTTCTTCATCGCTGTCTCCGCCTGTATCCTTTGCTCCATCTTTCTTTTCAGATTTAAGAGCAGATGAGGCGAGGGCATCCCAATCCTTTGGACCATTTCGAGAGGATGTTGGGTAAGAGGGTGCCTTTTCGACAGAGGGGTCTAGGACTGCAGCAGGAATTTCGGACTTCTGTTCTTCGGTTGATTTGTTGATGATGGGCTCGGTTCCTTCAAGGTTAGACCACTTAAGTCCTTGCTTTGTCTTGTATAATTCAATCTCGATCTTGAAGGGAGAGATGTTGAATTTACTTTGGGAGGGATCGATTTGCGCGAAAAGAGGTGAAGCTGTAAAGTCGTATGTGTTGCCAGTCTGTCCGATTGGGAAAGAAACTTCAACCTATGACGGATTAGCTAATATAAAGTATACTCTCGAAAATAGAGACATACCTGTCCTTCATCGATGTTGATTTGTGCAGTATCTTTTGCAACACCTTTGGCATAAATTGTAATTGTAACTTTCGAGTTCGATTGAATCCACCTACAGAATCTGTTAGCTCCTCATTTTACGACTTCGAAAGCAATTATCCGTACTCTTGTCTAATGTTCTCCTTTGCAGTTACTGCTGGAGCGGAAATTGGCGCCTTTGAAGAACCCTCTGCACCTTTGCCCTTGGGATCTTTTGCTGCCGGTGTGACAGCAGCCTGTTTATTCGGAATTTCCTTTACTGTGCACTTGTTACATTCCGCCTCCTCACCACCCGCATTTTCGTAGTCCATTTTAACCTTTGCCTGCCACATAGTCAAAGCCTTCTCCTTTGGATTCTTCTGCATACACCAAGCCAGACATAATCTTGCATCCCCAAATCTGCCTAGACCATGAAGAGCGACTGCTCGACGAAAGTGAGCGGTACCGATTAGCTCGCGACGAGAACGAGCGATGGCTGCATGGACGGCGGCATCGGCATCTGCGAGTGATGCATCGTAGTTCTTAGCACGTTGATATGCTATAGATCTGGAAATAAGGTAGTTTGGTGAATTAGGACTTTCGGCGATGGCTTTGGTTAGGTACTCGATGGCCGCGGGGTAATCTCTCTTGTCAATGGCGGCAGCGCCGAGAGCTGCTTGAGTTGACATGATGTGTTTGTGTACTTGGTAATATTTGAGGTTACGAGCTTGTTGGTTGTAAAACTGATTACTCAAAATGTCCGAAAATGAAGAGAAAACTTTTGGAGAAGAAACGGCGAATTGATTTCATTTATAGATCTGACCTGCTGGCCGTTGGTACTCGAGTAATTAATTAGACTGGAAAGTTCGATGGTTCAATGTTCAGCCTTGTCGGTAGCCTGTCGTAGTACGGCACCATGTGGAGCATAAGCCACCCAGATGAACCAATTGAACCACTTGAAGAGCAGAATGGCAAATATTCACATTGGCGGGGTATGATTTATAGTATGAAAGCTATAGTTAGCTATAGCTATATCGAAGCTTGGCCGTCTAGCGTTATCACAGTCGGTTGATGGTAATAGTATCCATTCACAATTATATTATTTTAATCACAGAACATCAATATACATGAGAGTAATTATGGGAAGATACCAATGTATCACCTAGTCAGGTATAGATATGAATGTTATTATATTAAGCTCATAGATATTGTGTAGTCATTACGCCCTTCCGAGACCTGAATTAAAGAGTCTCCCTCCCCTCTCCCTTGTGTCATTACAAAAGTTTAACGTCTCCATATTTCGTGGCGAATAATCCCAAAGCTTTCATTGGGAAGATGAACTTGTAATTAGGATACGAGATCATACAACTCTTATTGAAAACACCCTCAATGGCCTCTTGCAGCCATTCGCCATTAGCTTTTTGTCGGCTCATGATAAGTTTTAACCCTTTTTCGATTGGCGTTCGATCCGGGTAGTTGGCCTCAATCAAAGCAATACATGCCCAAGCTGTCTGGACAACTTGAGAACCAGATGGATGCTCAATATATTCTGCTTGTTCGCAGGACTGAAGGGATGTTAGAACTATATATAATCATAAGCGAGAAGCTGCATACCTTGTAGCTTTCAGACCATCCACCATCACTTCTTTGCTTGGAAATGAAAAAGTCACACCCTTTTCTTACATGCTCACTATTCTCGTAAGTTTCTCCAATACTTGCAAGACTTTCCAGAGCAAACATTCCAGCATATGTGAAACAGATACCCCAACTGCCATACCAGCTACCATTGGCATATTGTGCTCTTCGAATATATTCAATAGCTCTACCCTTGAAAGCTTTGATTTCGGGTGCGCGATAATCGGGATAGAATTTTGAGAACAATGATAATGCTGTGACTACAGCGGTTGTGCACTCGGGGTAATCGTATTCGATCATGATTCTACCAAATACCTCAGCTGCATTCAACATTTCCAAAGCTTCCGAACCTCGAGTTGGCTCATAAGATGCACAGCCGCCAGATTTGTTCTGGTATGTGAGAAGAGTGTCAATGGCATCGAAAATGCGTTGGTCTTCCAGTAAAGTTGGATAACCAGGCGTTCGTTGTAGCAGTAGAACGGCTTTCAAAGCTTCGGAGATACAGTCACTGACAGCATATCCTTGATCTTTATTACTGAAACCCCACGCTCCTTTTCGTTGTTGACGATAGCAAATATCTTGATCGTCGACATTCTCTCGAATTTGTTGATCCTCAAGAAACTCGAGTGCTTTAGTCAACATGGGTCTCCATCTTGGATCTTCAGCCAAACCAGCATCCATCACGGCTTGGATCAAAAATGCCGTATCCCAGCATTGCACTCCATTTGTTCCGTTCATCAACATCCCTTCATCCTTGACCCACATAAAGTCAGCCATTCGTTCTCGATGTCGTTGTACAGAATAAGCATTAGGACCCTCTCGAATATAACACGCAAGAAAGTTCATAGGTCCATTGACAGGTCCGAGGTTGGAAAAATCGGTATTCTTATCTTCCATTTGAATTAGCTTGAATACCAAATCTTCGGCTTGCTTCGCCAATCCATCAGTCCGAAGATACGGGTTGTAAATATTAACGAGAAACCAGTTTGCTGTGTTCAGAAGCCATGACTTAGGGTGATAATTATCTCCCGGATGAATGCTGTTTCGGTTTCCTGCCCAATTGATAGATGTATATGGTTCTACGAAAAGCTCTTGTCGTAGTTGCTCAACAATGGGCGTCGTTTTGTATGTGAATCTCTTCGACCATATGAATGACATGGGTACATAAACTTGGCGCATGTGAATCCACCATCTCCAAGGATGGAAAGGTACCCAGTTAGGCAACAACCAAAATTCTGGCGGCACGGGGTTGACTATATCCCATTGACATACACCTAGTACGCTCAGCCAAAACTTTGCCCAATGCGGTCCGTTCTTAGCACCACCAAGTTTGTGTAGTGTTCCTCTAGCCTTAATCATTCGTTCGTCCTCTTCACTGACCCCGACCAATCGGAGAACAGTATAATTCATGGCAGTCCCAAAGACGGTACTCTCTCCCTCAATGTGCAATCCCCATCCTCCATCATCTGGATGTGCTCGTGCAAATAGATAATTTTTAATTTCCGTAGCAATATGATCTGGAATTGGAGTTTCGGTGACAGTCCAAGTGATAACTAAGCCGGGAAGCAGAAACATTGGCCCACCATATTCACATGCCCAATTGCCAGGAGGAAGCTGAAGTTGTTGAAAGAACTCGAGGCAATTGTTGACGGAATCAAGAGGACTTTGAGCTTTTGGAAGATCCGGCAAACCCTGACAACACTGTTAGCAATGATGTTACAGTGAAGTACAATTTCCATACTGTTGGCAATCCTAAGAAATACTTGTCTGCAGTTGTCTGAGGCCATTCCGCAGCATCCTCATCATTTTCGAGATAATGCCATGTCTGTCTACCTCTTTCGTCGAGTAAACGCCATCGAGAGTAATCTGTACGTTCCTGTAATTTTGGCCGTTTCGTTGCCTGCGTGGTATTCGAAGAATCAAATGATCTTTTTTCGCCCGTTTTTGCTGTGTTCTCGGTGTCACCCATAGGATTGAGTTTCGTTCTCGCCATGGTAAAGGAAGGTCAAATTGGAATGATAGGATACAATTGTCAAAACATAAATTGTATAATTCCAATAACGTATAAAGTTACAAGCTTTGGCAGGACCCTAGATGTTTCAGGGGCCGTTGAGGCGGTCAATAACGGCAGTTAAAGGTCGCCCTATTTTAGCGCATTCCACATTTTCTCGTCTCCCGTCTTCCCCGCGGATCTTCAAATGTTCCAATTTTAGACATCAGACGTCAAACATTCAAACATTTGAGGGCATTTGAAAGAATCGTGTGAAAGTCTCTTCCATAAATTTAAAAATGAGGAGTTGATAATGATACACTTCCAGCGGATGAGTCCGAACAAAATCCAAGAATGCCATGGACTTTGATCTTTTACAGGATATTCTGAAGGATATGCCGTCGTCATCATCTCAATTGCTACATGATTTACCTTCCAGCAGACTAATCGGTGGGATTAATTCTACAGATCACAGTGATGAACAGAAATCCGCGTCAGCTCAACACGGAACACACAGTAACGATACTATTCTGTTAAGAACGCCATTATCGACGCCCGAGAAGATTGAAGATTTGAATCCAAGCAACACTTCCACACTATCTCACCAAACAGGATCTGCCATATCCAAAATTGAAGAAATTTTTGAGGCCATGACTGATTGTATGATTGGGAGAAGGAAACAATTTTCTCTTCATTTGAAATCTCGGAGTCTGGGCACAAAAAACGGAACTCTAGGGAATAAAGAAGTTCTTGGTTCAAGAATTGTGCAGTTTCCCAGCTCTTCGCCTCGAGAAGCGTGGAAATTTGGTAAATCTGATGTCTTTGTTTGGCATGCTCTACTAATGTCAATACAGTTGCGTTGCTACGGGTTCTGGAGCTTTCTCATGAGGCGCTTGTCACTGGAAACATCATTACCAAGAGGTATTCCATCATCACTTGGCACCAATGTTTGCCCAGACTGACAATGCATCATTAGAGACATGTATTATCGAGACCCGGATCTTTTTACGAAACAGGCAATTGTCGATCGCTTCGTAGATGACATCGCGTGTACTCTTGGGCTGAAGCGCGACGCTCTGAATGTAGTCAGTGAACTCCTCTCCACAACAGCTTCAATCCTTGACTGAATCGCAATTTGCAGATAGCCACTGCCAAAGGATTAGTCACAGGCTGGTTCATTATGAAGAGAAGGAATCAGTCCGCAATGGATTATTCATCAGCTGCAGATGTTTGCTCCCAAGTACTCTACTGGCGCCACTTTTAACTAACTTTGCAGTCACAACTGGTACCATGGGTAAAGGAAATAGAAGAGATGAACCTATCACACGTCAAATGGATACTGGTAATTGAGAAAGAGGTTGGGCATCCTCCAATGCGTGCTTACAATATCACTGACTACATGTAGGCGACATTTCGCACATTGACAGCAAAGCGATATTGGGAATATTCGACTGCAGGCAGAGGGATATTACTTACAGTATGTAATTCGGAGTCTCTCTCCCGTAATCTTGCACAGTGCCTAATCATAATAGGCAAAAGGTTATCCTGATATACAAAGCCGACAGTTTCTCCACTATTTGGCGAAACATTATCCATTGGTCCCGATATATGCTTTGGTGGACTTCGATCCCGATGGTATAGGCATTATGTCCACATACAAGCATGGCTCTGTCGCACTCGCACATGAAAATGAAGATCTTTCCGCCCCTTTCATGCATTGGCTGGGACTTCGAAGTAAGGACATGATGCAAGGAGGAAAAGAGAATGAGGGCTTACTAAAATTGACGGAACGCGATAGACGGCTCGCAGTGAAGATGTTGCAAAGAGATCTGTGTCAGGAGTATGGAGATGAACACGAATGGAGAAGAGAGATTCAAGTCATGTTGATGCTAAACAAGAAGGCGGAAATCCAAATCGTTGGCAATGGTGACGCATTAGAGAATTGGCTGAATAAACAATTGGGAGAATGAAAGAATAGACTGAAAGGATCATAAGAAAAAGCTCTTCAATGGATCATCGACTTTATGAAATAATGGAGATGATTGCTCCGGTGATATCACAAATATGTCGCGAAATACACGAAATGAAAAATATGAAATTTCGCCTTTCCATCTAACACGACTTTATCACATTCCAAAGTCGGGCCGTTCCCATAATCAAATGTCAAGGCACAAAAAGTCAAAAAAGACGATTAAATCAACCACGCGCTATATTTCTCTACTCCACGTGAGCTGTGGTTTACCACACGATCTTGATCGGTCACCTGGCCAGGGCTCCATAATCAAGGTACACAAATTGGGACTTTTGGGACTTTATCAGCAAGCGGACGGGGACTGGGACGTGCCAACACGGCTATACAGCCTGGTTTTGTGTGTTGGCGAGAAAGGTGACCTGGTTCGGGTATTTGTGTGGAGGGAGGCAATGGCGTGGTGAATATGTGTGTGGTGGGTTGGGGAATGGGTGGGCGGTGAGCATGGGTTGAGATGAGGCAGTTTGTTTCTTGGTGTGTCTAGGAAGAAGAGTGGTAATGCGTAATAAGTATGATTAAAGGGCGCGATTATTGATCGTTCCCTTGCTCTGTATGTTTTTGCTTGGAGATTCAGCTGTGCTTGCTTGCTACGTGCAGTGGTTTTCGTGTTTGAGTTTGTGTTTTTTGCAGTATTTGATAGCAAATGATATGGAAGCATGATCAGCGATTATTGACCACGGGCGCATTTATTTGATACCGCAATTTGCTTCTATCCATCTCAAGATCTGGATCTCCTAGTGGAACATAGAAATACACATGGTCATCTTCGGTTCTATACATTTGCTGGGTGTTGGAAAGCCATCCCCTCAAGAGATTTGCGCTTTGCTTTTGAGTTATTTGTTTAATTTGTGGTTACGCATGACTGGTTACAGAACCTTTCAACTGGATTGATATTGGAAAAGCCTCTATGAGGGGATTCTTGCTGATTTGAATGCGTTTACAATTTGATTTCTTCGCTGCGATATATGGCGTTCTAATTATTCTATTATCTTCTGATCTTTGTTTTGCCATATAATATCATGAGCCATATGCCGTGAAAAACATATCAAATTTATGATTATGGAATGTGATGAGAATAGCAGAAAATGGTGAGGAACTTATGGAAGGAATTGCATAATGTGTATTTAAGTGAGAAAAGAACTTTTCACTTGTGTATGAGGAAAGAAAAGTGCCCGGCCAAGTGATCAAGGCAGACAACATGATCTTTTTTCAATCATTCAACCAATGAATCAGTATTCTCTCTAAAATCACCTCATTGGTTTTTTGAAATCTAGGAAAATGCTTATTCGGTGGTACAAGGTGTTGTGTTATTGTTTCCCCCTCCCCCTCCCCACTCCTGATTCCCTTGAGATGTTGATTGCTCTATTGGTAATTCTTAGGTATCGCCTCATGATGTTTGGTTGAATGTACCCCTGCTGGACTGACTATAATAGATGGCTTCAAAAGTCTTACACTTGAAACTGGACCAAGGACTACTCACATTGAGCCTTTAGACTTGCATGCATAGAGTCAGTCAGAATTGTTCTTAGATTATAAAGAAGTAGTATTTTATACATGGTTATACAAATCACAATGAAGGATTGTATATATCTATAAAACCTCTTTACTTGAAGGCATTCCGATCAATTTTTAACAAGAAACTACCGAGATTCACGCAAAATATTCACAGCTGTTTCTGTGCAACCTCCATCTGTATGTCATTTGTGAATGAACTTAGCAATCTCTTAAAGTGATAATAATCAGTCATTATCCATCATTCCTCATTGTAACATCTCAATAAGTTTTCTACCAGATTAGAAGTCAACAATAACAATTAATTTCCTGACTTAATCATCATATCCGAATCCTGGCTTATGTAATTCACTCGAATTAGTTGTTACAACAGAGAGCAGACTTTTGTAAGTCTTTGAGCCTCCAATCGGCGTATCAGATGGCAAGGACAGCCACTTAAAATGATTTCAATATGCATCTTATTTAGCCACACTGCAAATAAAATGGATTCAAATTAATCTATCTATGTCAGTATTTGAATCATGTGACGACTAGGCAGCTGTAGTAGGTAGTGAAGTGATTAGCCTCGAGGAACCCATTGTTAATACTGCCTTTCTATGCTTTTAAAAATATGCAAAATTATGACAATCCTGATTTAAATGCTCACTACACTTTCATTCATCAAGTTCATAATAACAAATTCTGCAACAATATTATTGATCTTCTTCTCGACTTTTGTAGTCCTCAAACAACGATCGATTTGACTACAAACTACTCATTCACACCCAAACACAATTTATAATTACACCATGGTTGATCTTATCAACAGGATCGAAGAAGCCGAGCTACTCAAATCTCTCAACCCTTCGAGCTACGAAGCTACATACACGGAAATCAATGACCGAGCTCGAGAAACATCGACAAAAGTTCTGGATAATTATCAAATACTGCGGTGTATCATTGATCGCAGAGAGGAAATTCTTCGGCAACAGTGGAAAAAGAAATCAAACGCGCAGCGACGTAAGATGTTACAGAATTGCGGAATTAAATTATCTGAAACTCATCGCGCAGACTACACGCAATTTTTTCGATGGCAGCTGAGCCCTGATCAAAATTCAACTTCTGATAACATGAGTCATCGAAATGACTATATGCATCCACACTTGAATGTAGAAGATCTCATCAAGGTGAAGTCTATGCTCCTATTGATCAATTCTCGAGGTCGCAACCCTCCTCACCTCTTCACAAACGCAGATCTCAGAGCAGCAGATTTAGGGGTTATCAGCGGTGCTTTACCTTTAAGCTTTCTGAAGGATCATCATTTACTGCTAGAAGGAGAGTCGACGGAGACTTACGGACGACTAGTTTCATGGACAGACGAAAAGATGAAGCAAAAGATCCTGGCAGGGTTTGGACATTTGCCACATCAGGGTCTACTGATTCTTGAAATCCAGGATAATCTTTATTCGTTCCTTGTGAACTGGTGCAAGGCGCTTCTTCAGGGCATTGAAATTGCCACAATTTGGAGACTTGCTATAGAACCAGAGCCACCGCTACTTGTAGAGGCCTCCGGTGACACAGCGATAGCTTCAATAGCCATGGAGACGCCATATCGATTGCCATCTAAGCTGGATTTAAATCGCTTGCAAGCTGTAGTCACTGCGAAGCGACTTAGCTCGGAAGATTATATCCACGATTTGAGGGAGGACCCCGGTCTTTTCGCTGATGCTGTAATGGAAGAAAGCGAGCATAGATTAGAGAGAGTACTAGATGATGAGGGCAGAGCTCACTCATCTATAGGCAAGCCAGAATTCTGGGAAGATGTAACTCGGGCTTTGGTGACGGATGCATATTATAACTTGATTGCCTGGGATCTTGCTAGGAAGCAAGTCGACCGTCTATCTATCCTTAAGGACAAATACGCATTTTTTAATCATCCGCAGAATGATATACCAGAAGAGCTTCTAAAGGAGTTGTTGAGCATCAAAAATGTACTCAAATTTATAAGAGGAGGTTATAAAAAGAGCTTGACTAGTGGACTTTCAGCT
Organism: Botrytis pseudocinerea; assembly: GCA_019395245.1. Lineage (NCBI taxonomy): Eukaryota > Fungi > Ascomycota > Leotiomycetes > Helotiales > Sclerotiniaceae > Botrytis > Botrytis pseudocinerea. The sequence goes on along the minus strand of JAHXJK010000059.1, from coordinate 94,886 downwards.
TCGTTGCCTTTTCGCCACGAATTCCGTCGAGTACCGAGGACTTCTGGTAATGGATTATCTGTCAAACGAATTGGCAAAGAAAGTGTTGCAGTAGTAGATATTGGAAAAGAAGATCTCATGGGGTTTCTCCTATCTCTGATATTTAACCCAGAAAAGCACATGGCCTTAGGCCAATCTGCAATGATGGACGAGATCGAGCACTTGATCGAACAGGACCATCAATTAAAGGCAAGAATTACACCATGGGTATCCCGAGTACTTTCTAATGTGGGACTAATTGTTCGGATTGAAAATGAGCTAGATCTCTGTCTACCATGGGCAACAGGGTTACCGACGGACATGGAAATACACAAGGACTGGCTTGAACAAGATTTAATTGACAGGTCTCAATTGCTACCCATATCAGGATCTCATCTGAAAGAAGCTTTTCGCACACTGGGAGTACTAGGAGACCCTACCGATGGACGGTACAACTATCCATGTGAACAACGTCGAACCAAAAAGATTACGGAAGCAATGCAAAGTGCTGAGCGGAAACTGGATTATTTTTGGACTAAGGTTGACTACAATTATCGCAAAGCCACCCACATTAGCCGCATTACTACAAGCACTACTTTGAACCAGAGTGTGAGTCATATATCTACCAATCTCAGAACTGTAGAAAGAACACCTGATTGGGTCGCACCAGCCAGGCCATTGAAAGTCTTTCCTAAAAGCTCGCAAACTTCTACCAGTATACCGCAGTTTTCTCTTAATGAGCCAATATCTGACTTTGTTGCTCGTCAAGAGAAAGTTAAGCCAAAAACCCGCGGTGTACATCATTCTTCTGCGAGTCTTGTTGAAGAAACTCCTAAACTACCACCATATGAGCCCAAAGAACGGATCTACAAACTCAAGGCAAGAGGTCTGAAAGTGTTCAAGGTTCTTTTTTTCCAATCGTCCGAAACAAATCTTCCAGGGGACCTCCCTTGGACTGAGTTCAAGTATGCTATGGCAGCAATGGGTTTCAGCATACACAAACTTGACGGCTCAGCATGTCATTTCATTCCGCCTTCGACTGATGAGTATGTCGGAAAACATGGCATACAATTCCATGAACCGCATTCTCCGGGTAGTGCGGCCAAAATCCACTTCCATGTTGCAAGAGCTATGGGAAGAAGATTGAACAACACGTATGGATGGCATGGTGGGATGTTCGTAGGCGAATAGGCAGGAGATTTCTGGGTACCGCAGTTGCCGCCGACCTATCTTGTATGGATGAAACGAGAAGCAAAGGGGGAAGGAGCACGGGAATTCTTGGATATTGAGAGTGCCATGGGAATTTATTGATGACCATAGGAAATGATTGGATTTGGTTGTGATTAAGTGCGACTCTATAAGATTTAGCTTGAGACAGAAGTAATGTTATGCATGTCATGTTTGCTGCTTTGAACTTCCTGATCATTTTCATGCTATCTCATAAAAATTGGTCACTCATAAAATGCTCAAAAACGCTAATCAATGGGCTCAAATGATGTTTTCAATGAATTTTAGATCTTACAAGAATTTGAAACCGACAGAAACACCAAATACCACGAGCAGTTTGCATTGCCAGGCAAGATCTGCTTGCAATTCCGACGAGACTGTTGTAGTCTCAGTAAAAAAAGTGTCTTCGGAGTCATTGTTCACACTGGCGTTAGCGCGAACTCTACTGAACACCCCGAAATTCCTTTTGGCTAAACTCTAGACATTTTGACATAGACGGGAGTGAGGAGAAAGACGTCAAGAACGAATAAAACATATCGACTTTATTGCCAGGTTTGGACAGGGAAACTGTATCCTCATATTTCAGCAATAGCGTACATGCAAAGCTCAAATTCAATATACGTAACCTCCGGCCAAATATTCGAAGTGACCTTTCACTCCCCAAAATCCTGTTTTCGGGTACATTAGGCTTGGGGGCTCCAGAGAAGAACGGCTTCAAGGAGGAGAGTGAAAGGCTCGATATTCTACCAGCCATAGGTTTTGGTGTTCTGCGGTTATGGGTGAAGACTGATATTTTCGGTGGAAAACTTCCCAAGATTGTATACTTTATTTAGAATTGCTTCTATAACAAGCTCATTTATAACTTGTCCCATTAATAAATAATGAGAACTCTGCCTTGCCGTTCATCACCATTACTTACGACACGCGATCAGCAACCTTCTTCTTCTTCTTCAACCAAAAACCCCTTCAATGCCAAATGGCGTTTGTTCCTACCTTTTTAACTGCCGCTTTTCTTCAAGAATCTGGACATCTTATCTTTCTTTACCCACTACATCTACATTCTCCAATATTCCAAGCAAACTTCCTCACCCCACCCAGTTCACCAAACCTTTCTTCCCTCGCTTCCGGTATCATAAGTATACTACCCTAGCTCTCCCAAAATCAGTACCGAACTCTAAATTCACATTATAAATGACTTCTCATGCCAGTTCTATGTCACACTAGTCTGATGTCACGTTCTACAAATGCGTCGCAGAAACCGTTCAGATGTGCAACAAATCTTTTCGCTGGAGGTGATCATGTGACGTTACTTATCTCCTTGACCAGCAAGAACGACGCGCCTTGAGTACCAGTTTACACTCATGAATCCGCTGTAGAGTACACTTTTTAGATCCTGCACTTCAAGAATTCGTTTTTCGTTATCAATGGGATGTTTCACATTTTCGAATAAGAGAATTGTAATGGACATGCGAAATATCATTCTTGATGAATGTTACAGGCTTAAAAGATATGTGTAAATTACACAATAACGGATCTTTATATCAATTCTCAATACCCAGTGACCAAAACTTCTACTCGACACATCATGAGGTCTGCCCTGATGAATTCTTGAGAGGAGTTGTTTTTTGACGTTTGATAGTCACCATGCCATGTATGGTAAAATGGTAGTATGATACTGAGTTGCACTATGGAAGCATTAATATGAGTAGATTTGATGATGAATCATCTTTAGAATATTCATCGACTCGCAAAATCCAACAAGAGAACTTCAATTGCGCGAAAGTGTTAGAGCCCCCCAGTCAAATGTTCTATCAACATAAACACCACTGCTCACCTTCCTTCACAAATAATCTCGCACTTTCCCCTCCGCCACCACCTCAACAGTTATACCACGATCAAAAACAAATTTCACAACACCAAGCAAGCAGAATCCACGAGGAATCATTTTGTAGCAGAAGGATCTATTGCATTGAAAGCTTGATACAAAGCTAAATCTAGAAATGATATTCGAGCCTATCTATTTATAATACCGCTGAAAAGCTAGCTATAATGATCCAATCCATATCGGTATCTATTATCTATTAGCTATTTTCCCGCGCAATCATGAATCATCAATCATCAATATCCATCGTTCAAAAAAAGAAATTTTCGTGACCTCGCTCTCTCTCCCATTACTCTTCCCTTCGATACATCTTCACAGCAATACCCTAAACTTAAAAAGCAGAATAGGTATAGACATTTCCCAAAGTGCTCAAAGATCCATCAGCATGGCACAATGAACCTTGCGGTTCCAAGGTGCGGTCGGAAGTACACATGAACCAGGAATAGCGGGAAACCCAAGAGAGGTTGTCCATCCAGGGCATTACTTGGCCGATGAAATATTCTTGGTCGGCTTCTGTGGCTGGGTTCCAGAGTGCAAACTATGAGTTAAAAAGTTAGCAGATGATCAGAGGCAGGGATAGCCGGTTCGTGGATGCGAAGTTAGAATTTGGGGGAGAGAGTGTGTGTGAGGAGGGGAAAATGTGTGTTGAAAATGAATGAAGATGAAGTAATCTATTCAATGGTGGAGATGGTTTGGCAAGGAAGATCAATCGTAATGAGGGGGAATAATGGGTAGAGAACAATGTCTTAAAGCGAAGAAAGGGACAAAAAAAAAGAATAACATACCTCAGTAACCCAGATTGGACGACCTCCACCAGCAGCATACGCAGCACCGATATAATTATAAAAGTCCGCCAAATAATTTTGACCACCAACACCCTCATACCAATGAATGGGCACAAAATCGATCTGGCAGCCTGTGCACAAGCTCAAGAAAGATTCTAACCAAGGCAATCCGCCAGCACTATTTGTGACTTGTGGAGCACCCAATGCAACACGGCCTGCAAAAGGTTGAATGTAGGTCTTCCACGCATTAACAGCTTGTTGGGGACTCATGCATGATTGACCTCCTCCGCATGCATCGGGTTCATTGAAGGCCATGACGTGGCCAGTACCACGAGCAATGGCGGCGTTGACATTAGCAGCCCAGTTTGAAGTGTGATCGGAGGAGTCGGACCAGAGACAAGGGATAAATTCCATGGTGGTGGGGAAGGAGGTTGGCATATATGAATCCCAGTTCCAAGCCCAATTGACTTCGGAACCGCCGCCGTTAAATTGTTGAATGAGAGAAACGTCGTTGAAGGGGACTCCTCGCTTGGGCCAAGTGGCGAGTGTGGTTTGGGTGAAGAAGGCGAGGAGAAGAGCGGAAAGTTGCATGATGGTATTCATGATGTGTATACTGTGACTAATTAGCTTGCGCCACGAGATCGGCTAGAAGAGGGATTGGGAAGAGAAAGGTAAGATTTACGTTATAGAACTCACGGAGATCTAGAGAACAGAATCGCTAATGTTTATGATGAAACGAAAGACTGTTGCGATTAATTAGAGCCAGGTTTGAAGATTGTGGGAAGAGTAGATTGCCGATCCATTTCAGAGTGATCTGCAGGGTGCAAACAGAATCTGGATATGAACTTACTCGATTGTATTCTGTAAGAATAGAAGTGGATTGGAAGGAAGAAGAGGGTTGAGTAGAAGCGCTGTTGTGACTGCGACTAAGGGAGGGATCAAGGACATGCCCTCTTTTATGTACCTCCATGCCTCTGCGGTGATCGGGAATCTGGAGCTAAAGAACTGTTGAATTAGTTTGGACATGGGTATCAAGGGATATTCCGATTTTAGAAGAGCTCTTGAAGCTGTTAATGGGCCGACAAGGTGCTGGCTTTGGTATTGAAAAAGCGCTAGGAAAGAACATATATAGTCAATTTGCTCAATTGGAACTGTTGAAAGAATCCATAAGCTTCTAGCTTAGCTCTAGTTTAGGTGAGTGGGGATTTTAAGAGTTCATGCAATATTGACTAGCTCCCGCAATTTGGCGTTGGCGAGGTAGCATTTGAGTATATAAAGCTTTCAATAAGCAATTCTTGGGTGCAAGATTTGCTCGGATGAGATTATCTTAAGAGCAATGGACAAGATCGGACGAAGCTCAACAGCTATGTATTAAATCAGCAGATGATATGAAGAGTACCTTGATCCTCTTGAGGTTATAAGGCGGCACTCGAAAGAAATCTCTGCAACTTTGAGCAAGTTTTCTAACTTAGGTGCTCAACAATTCAGAATAATTCCCTCGTTATCTAGATAGTACAATGAAGTTTATTGAAGATATAGCATCGATCCTTGGCAAATGCTTATGTATTTTGCACATCGAGAAATTCTTGTATCATTCACTCCAAAACCCGTCCAGGTTCAAAGTGCGTATTTAGGGTGCGTTCGGATCAATTTTCGATTTATTTGATGAAATCTCTAATAATATTAAAACAGCAAGGATATTCAAACTAATTTATTTGAGTGATATTGAATATATTTGAATAGTATTGAATAGTAATAGGGGTGAATAAAATGAAGATTTATTGATAATTTATTAAATATTCTTTCAAATGTAGCAAAAAACTGTATTACAAATTATTTAATAAATGTATAAGGATTCTGAAAGCATTTTTTATTTTCAACTATTTAGATTATTAAGAATTCTAATAATTATTTGATAGCTTTAAGTGTTCGGTAAACACATTTATTTATCATAAAATTCCTAATAATTTATTTCAAAATCTCAAGCGTTCGGTAAACCTATTATTTGATCTTATTTGACCTTATTTACTAAATAATTTAGGTCTGATAATTCAAAAAAATCGATCCAAACACATCCTTATCTAGACTATAGCTCCTTTCCTGGGAAGAAAGATCTTGCAGGGCAAGATTCTTGATGGAAACTAACTAAAAGTGCTCTAGAAAATCGCTACGAGTTGATTAGGAGTATACAATGCATATAGAGAGCAAAAAGACAACTTTATAAGATGTGGAGGTAGAGCTAAAGCAAGAACCACGGGAAACAAATGATTTACCATCAACACAATGCAATATTGATACTAGTTGTAGGATGCATGTAGAGCCTAATTATATGGATTATGAAAGCTTGAATGGAAGAACAAAGTCAAAGAGAGAAAATTTACTAAGCAGACTTAAACGCAAACAAGAGTTCAGCTTATTGAGAACGGCTGAGAAGTATGCATCACCCATCATCGCTGATACAAATGCAGATAACTGAAGAAGTCCATAACAGTAAAGCTAGTATGGAACACTATTTGATTCATTGTCAACATCACAGACAAGTGATGTTTTCCTTTGAGTCATGTGATAAATATCACGTGTCCATGAGCATTGGCTCCAGAACTTCTGGCTAGGTCTCAGCCTTAACATATCAGGCTTGTTCCACTCCTAGAAACGCCTCCTTTTCGGGATGTAGAATTCCTCAAGCATTCTTTACCAAATCTATGTTTGAGAAAGAGTATCCAATTGATGATTGAGTGGCTGCAGTAGCTCTACCCCAGATTTTCGTGTCCCCTTGATCATATTAGTCAAAAGGTTAAAACAACGACTTTGCTAAACTGTTGATCTCAGGGTAATTCTAACCCACGGGAGAAGTCCAACCTGTCGATACGTGAACATATGGCATTTGAAGGTCCTTCTCCATATTCGCATAAAATATCACGATTGATAAGAAGTGAACAGTAAATGCATGCTACCGCCCAACTTAGGAGCACACCCTCCATTCAGGCTTGACCGCCACACCGCTGGACCTATAGATAGCACAGATATAATGGTCTGAGTCAGTAAGGGGAAGCTGACCAGGGGTAAAGAAGCAGGGACAGAGACATATGTGAAGCCCGAGCCATGTGTTGGGCCGTCACGAATGCCAACAACAAGAAGAAGAATGGAAGAAGAATGGAACAATCAAGTCAATACAAGTCATGAAGGAGTCAATATGGTGACAGAACGGAGTAGCACACCTGGGCAGTGGTTGTAGCCATACATCATGTATTACATAATACACTCAAAGACAAAAAGTGGCTAAAGGTGGCTAAAGATGGACATGAGTGGCTCAAAATGGCTGAGAGTGGCTTGTTCCACTCCGCACTGAACGATTTGCCAATGTCAGCCAATTAGACTTTTCATAAACGAAATCATTCTCCACTTCTCTGATAAGAAGATCCAAATCTAGAATTGATACGAGTGTTAAGACCTGGTTGATTAATTGCCCGAGCACCTGAATTTATTTCTTGGGTGGACTTATACCAATACCTCAATTGATCAGCTAGCAACTCAAGACCCTGAGCCAAACACAGAAATGGTCACACCCTTTCCAATGAACTGACTATGCATTATCTCAAATCTGTTTGGGGAGAAAGGTGATACAGAAAGCCACAAGGAGATATACTCTGTCCAACATTTCATCTACACAGGCTTAGGACAAAACCAAGAATCCGTCCTACCACGAACATTACCAAGTCACCATGAAGTTTGCAAAGGAACTTGAGCAGAGCCTCGTGCCTGGTATGATATTCAGCAGTGTCTACGTACATTTCAGCTCGAATTGCTACTAATGATGGTGTAGAATGGCGCGTAAAATACCTCGATTATAAGCAAGGCAAGAAGAAGGTCAAAGCTGTCGCTCGTGCAACCAATCGTATAACTTCAACCCCTCGATCAGATGTGCGAACAAGTTTGAATCCTCAAAGTGGCAGTTTATATGGTGCTACATCTCCCCTCGCCCCCAGAAGGCCCCAACCGCCTGGAAGGTTTGATGGTACGACCGCCCATCCTCAATCATCTTCTGGGAGAAGAGATGAGGCATCTCACGGAACTAGGGATGAAGCGGCATCATCGAACTCGGCTGCATCAATACCAATTGCAAGCAATCATGTACCAACAGAGCATGTACATGATGGAATGTACGGCAGCTTTGTGCCAACCCCTCCTGCGATGGATATGCACAATTTCGAACTTCCAGATCCAGCCATAGAACCTGGATCTCCCCTTGAATCCTCAGAGCGCATAATGTCCACCGTTACAAGTAGGAGAAACTCTCTGGAGATCGAGGTACCAGCAAGAACCCCAGAGCGGAATCCATTATCAGCCTATCAGAGCGCATATGAAGTAGGTACAACAGAAAGTCCTACTAGACCTAAGTTTGCTTCACTGAGAGCCCCTGGGTCGCGCGCCGAATCCCATGATATTCATGGACAGCCGATCCTGAAGCGAATCTTCTCAGTTGGCGCCCCCTTAACGAAATCCCACAGTCGTCCTGACGTTGATCTGGTTGCCTTTGATTATGTACGAATACGCCAGCAAGAATTCCTCTCTTGGATGGATAAAGAGCTTGAAAAAGTCGAAACTTTTTACAGATCTAAGGAAGATGAGGCGGGAATCAGGTTACAGGCTCTGAGGGAACAATTGCATGAGATGCGAAACCGCAGGATCCAAGAACTGGCAGAAGCAGAACATGCAAGATCAATACGTAAAGACGATGAGCGTTCAGCAATGGGAAGGATTTCTCGTGGAAATTCTGGAGATGAAGATCTCAACAAGCATTCCTCTCAAGAACACCGAATGGCTTGGCTAGCGCCGTTTGGGAGAATGGTAGATAATGCAAAAGCAACAGCATTGGGGCCACATCCAGGGGCCAATTCCAGGGCATTAGCTAGTATGAGAAACTCGCCCGAGTTGCAGTTTAAGTCTCAGCCAGACGATGCAGTTACAACAAATGGCAATCGCGATTATGTAAGACGACCTTACGAGAACGATGTATCCTATCGAACCGCGAAACGAAAGTTGAAGCTGGCTTTACAAGAACATTACCGAGGTATGGAACTTCTAAAGTCCTATGCACTCTTGAATCGGACCGCCTTTCGTAAGATCAACAAAAAGTATGACAAGGCAACCAATGCGCATCCCCCCCTTCGATTCATGACGGAAAAGGTCAGTAAGGCGTGGTTCGTCAATAGCGACGTGCTCGATGGGCACATACATACGGTTGAAGATTTGTACGCACGGTACTTCGAAAAGGGTAATCATAAAATTGCTGTTGGTAAATTGCGCAAGACCGTTGGCAAGTCGATGGACCAATCCGGTAGTGCATTCAGAAACGGGGTGCTGATTGGAATTGGTGCTGTCTTTTCGATCCAAGGGATCATCTCCGGTACTGAGTACTTGAATCACCCTGATCCTACGATCCGATTTCAAACCGGCTATCTTCTACAAATATACGGTGGTTACTTTCTCGGTTTATATTTATTCTCTTTATTCTGTTTCGATTGCAGTGTTTGGACTCGAAACAAAATTAACTACAAATTCGTTTTCGAATTTGATCCTCGACATGACCTGGATTGGCGGCAACTGAGCGAATTTCCAGCATTTCTTATTCTTCTATTCGGTTTATTTTTGTGGATCAACTTCTCTGGCTATGGGACACCCGAGATGTTCATATACTATCCTATTATTTTGATCTTCGTTACACTCATGATAATATTTATGCCTGCCCCCATAATTTTTCACAGAAGCCGGAAATGGTTTGTTTATTCTCATGTAGGTCTCTTATCGTCATATTACACACGAATTTCATACTAATCTGAAATAGTGGCGTTTACTTTTGGCTGGATTATACCCCGTAGAGTTTAGAGATTTCTTCTTGGGTGATATGTATTGCTCCCTCACCTATTTAACGAGTGTAAGTTTCTTCCCCAAATGAGTCGTAGATCAAATCTCACGCATTGAAAAGAATATAGAACTTTTCTTTTGTCTTTATGCGACATCCTGGCATAGTCCTACCAAATGTAATTCTACAAACTCTCGTCTTCTTGGATTCTTTTCGACCTTGCCAGCTATATGGCGTTTCCTACAATGCCTCCGACGTTATCGTGATACCAAAAATATGTTTCCACATTTAGGTAAACAATTGCTCCAGATAGATTGATATCATGGACATCCGTATGCTAACCAATATGATAGTTAATGGCGGTAAATATGCTATGACCATAGTATATTATGTCACTTTGAGCATCTACAGAATAGATAGAGACAGATCGAATTTGATTGCATTCAGCTTTTTTGCTGCATTGAATGCAGTATATGTCAGTAAGTATTATATCTTTGATAAGTCGTGATCTCGGACTGATCAAATGTAGGTACATGGGATCTTCTGATGGATTGGTCTCTGCTTCAACCTGGAGCTAATAAACCGCTTCTTCGCGATGTTAGAGGATTTAAAAGTACCTGGTGGTACTATGCAGCCATGATTATTGACCCAATCCTTCGATTTAATTGGATATTCTATTCGATATATACGCACGACCTTCAACACAGCAGTTCCGTATCATTTTTTGTCGGATTGTCCGAAATCACCCGTAGAGGAATGTGGACATTATTCCGTGTCGAGAATGAACATTGTTCCAACGTTGCTCGGTTCAAAGCATTCCGCGATGTCGCATTGCCATATGATCTAGAGTCCGGAGAATCGGAAGAGTCCCAGCCTATTACACCTGTAGAATCAGTTGACAGATCCACGGTACTTGATAGAGAGCGCACTCATACTAGTGGTCTTTCACGACAGCAAACCAATGCCAGTTCTGCACGTCGCCGTCCGCAAAGAACTTTCACTAAAGTTTTGGCCGATGCTCATACCCAAGATTTTCAAAAGAAGAAAAAGCCTATTGCGGACAATACAAAGGATTTGGACGGAACTGACGAGAATGATGTCGATATGGACCGTGCTACTAGTAGTGAGGATGACGATGATGATGAGCAAGATGCACAAGACCGTTTGGATGTAGATAATTTGGTTAGAACTGGGCAAGGCAAAGGAAGGAGAAATAGTAGAAGAGGGGTCTAGTCATAAGATGGTGAGCAAGGCGTCTATATATAACAGTTGTGATGAGTCATGACGGAGTTAATGTGAAGGTTGATGTCCATTTATTTAGATTTTGTCTATAGATCAAATGACTTTTTTTAAATCCTGGTTACAAAATCCTCCTTCCTAGGTGACGATATTGGATGATTTTGATTGGGAGCCGTTAGTAATTCCCTGGTCTGGTAAAGCAATCCTGTGCTGTTAAATTATCACGTGTTAATACGTTTCGTGGCTGTGCCGCTCGCTAAACTTTGCCAGATGATATAAATTGCCTACACCTTTCATCTTCTTCGCCTACAATTTCCCTCTATCATATTCATTGCCTTGCAAACCATCCTTTCGCCAACAAATTTCAATGCCAAGACGAAAAAGGACCGCCCGCAAACCTAAAGCCCCGCATATTCCTCCCGGCCGTCTGGGAGGAAAACTTTGTTGCTATAGGGGTGTGCATACGCCAAAACAGCGTGTAGAATATACTCCACTGCCGAGTAAAAGCTGTAGCCAATGTCAGAATTTGCACATGAAAAGTATCTCTCCCCCAAATTCAGACCAAACTATGACACCCACAACATTTCAGCAATTTGCTCTGCTTCCAGTCGAGATTCAAACAGAAATTTGGAAGCTTGCCGCCTATTCCGCAACTAATGAATCTCGTGTTATACCAATCATTGTTCACTGGAGGCCTGGTCCCTCGAGCCAAAGGTACGGTCAAATGAAGAATCGGACTCCTCTCTTTCTCACACCTGTCTCTATCGTGCCTCCACTCTTACATGTCTGTTCTGTCTCTCGCTCACTGGCTCTGCCTATTTATGAGCTTGTGAGCATGTCCAATAAATCTGGTCATGAAGATGATACCGACACTCCAAAAGTTCGACTCAGTTCATCCTCTGGGTATGATGATAAAGAAACGGGCATTTATATCAATCTCAAGAAGGATATCGTTTACTTTACAAATCATGAAGTTTTTGATAAAATGGGAAATCAACATTTTCCAATGTCAGATACACATGCAGATTTGAAAGATCGTATTCATTACGAGCCACAATTCTGTCAATCTTGCTCAGACCTTGTCTTTCCGGTAAATGATGCGCTTCGTCTGTTAATCAGAGACATGGATATAAGGAAAGAATTGAGAAATATAGGGTTTAGCTTCGATATTCCAGTGAAGAGACATAATTTCTGTTGGGGAGGGTTGGGCAAGGATTTCTACGGAATACGAAGAATTGTATTCGTATCTGAAGAAAAAGATGAGGTGAGACTATTACGAAATGGGAAAGCACATGGTGCCAACGTCGCAACACTTACTTCTAAAATCCCCAAGTTCACGACTCCCTCGCCATATATCAGAAGCAAGTGTTTTGAAACTTACAAAGATCGTTTTCATATAAAAGGAAGCCATATAAAAAATGGGAGGGAGTATATGATGATTGATGCTCGTGAACAATTTTTTCGACCGCTGATTGATAGAGAAATGGGATCTTATAGGAATGGGCCGGGAACGGGCAGAAATTACTTGCAGTGGGGAATACATGGATTGGTACCTTTTGGATGGAAAGGCACGGGGGCGGGAGAGGAGTGGGATGAAGATGGGGGTGATGAATGGAATCATGAATTCATAGGACCACGAGTGGAGTTTTTGGTCGAGGACGGGAAGGATAGGAACAGAGCGACGAGGGATATTTTTTTGGTTTGAGAAGAGATGTCTGTTTTTTTTTTGTTTTTTTTGGTCAAATGGTTCGCAATTTGGGATAAAAGGGTCTTTTTTGTACTGTCTACAGCGTGTCAACCGCTATTCTTGCAATTTGTTTTTCAGTTAGTTGGATTGGTTATGTCTCACCAAACGCTCTTTCCATTTCACTGTTTTAGCATCTTTCTGATTTTCATTATCCTACTACCATTCTGAGTACATCAAAGGGGAAATCATAGAGATGAATAGATTTGACATCATACCTCCTACCAAGTCTCCAAGGTTGCTAGAACCCGGTCAATCAGGTTTCGGGCCCAGGCATTCAATAACACCAACTTTCGTTACGAATGAAGCATACATATTTGACACTTGAATGCCTCGTATGCTGTCATGCCTATTTCTATCGTATTCTCTATATCTACAATTGTTTCCAAATTGAAATATAACACAGTCAATCCGCTCCCATGATCAACCTCAAGAACGAACTTGGCATCCACAAGACAACCACATGTGACTATCAGTGTGTTTGAGCAACTCAATCAGTACTATTATCATTCAAAATTTCATCAAATAAATTAGAATTTATAGACACTAAAGCCTACGAGTAATGGGAATTGGAGCTAGATTGTTGCTAATTCGAACATGTCTTCGAAATTCTCTGGAAATCGACGACTCTGAAGTGCTAGAGTCTTGCGCTTATAGATTATTGGGAAGTTGACATTTCACATGCTTACCGTCATTGAACCCAATGAATCAATGCACTAGCATTTGATTACAATTCTTTGTCTCTCATATCGTAATCTATTTCATTTGAGCAATTATGGCATTTCCAGATGCTAGTTTCTATCTATACATTTGCTACATCTTCACTGTAATGTTGCATACACTACTAATTACTTTACGAAGTTGACAAGTTCATGAAATAAAATATGTGAACTAGGCCTCAGATACACTTACTTACCAAAGCATTGAAATGTAAATGCTGACAGCTCAAGTGTTCAGAAAGTCCACAATTACCCCTTACACGTGATCACATTACCCGAGTAATCAAGTTGCAGAAAAACAAACAACCTCCTTTCAAAACAATGAAAAACAACTATTTACAACTTTTAACACACTCGAAATAGCTGCTTCGTGTCTAATAAGTTGTTTCAGTAGAGATTCAGCCATCTAATCAGTAATTAATAACCTCTAGTCCTTGTAAACCACACTCCCATCCTATTTTCCTCACCCAAACATGTTATTTTAGTATGAACCAGCGCCGAGAACTAATGAATCAATTTCCATCCCCACAGCCTTGATTAAGTAAGGTGTCAAGCTGCCTCCTCACTTCGAGTAATCTTATCAGTAAGTGACTTGTGGGGAAGATTTTCTTTCTTCTTCAAGCAACAATAACAATAACAATAACAACGAACTTTCAATATAAAGATTGAGATATTATTCATTTCTCTTGCATTAGCTTTTGTGCTTTGCTTTTGTTTTTTTGTTTGTTTTCAGTCTGTAGAGACTGGTATTCTGTTGTTTGGGATTGTTCTGGGGGTTTGGAATTGTTTACGAAATTGTTGGTTGGGGTGAGTTTGAGCTGTTTTTTTTTTAAAGTTGGTTCTTTGAGTATATGCTATTGAAAGATTGAGAGATTGTTTTTATTTTCATCAGTCATTCTCTGTGGTACTTTCTACGCTTTGTTTGGGTCTAAGAACAAGGTAAGGATTTGGTCTGGTTGGAATTGATACTTCTGGGTTTTTGTTCTTTACCCTACCTTCTGTCTGTGGTTTGATGGAAGTGGCAGGTTTGTTTGCTATGTCTTGATGAGAATGGTATAACTATATGTTTGTATTACTTGAGTTTCTAGGTTATTCGCATAGGTTGAATAGCATTTGCTAATTTTATGATGTTCTGTTCTGGATGTTGGGTACTCCAGCTGATCATGAAGCGATGGAAGCAGGCCATTGCCTGGTTCTGTTTTGAGATTCTCTATTGCTTGAACGCATGTTGGGAAATTCACATATTATAAACCTGTTCTGTTTCGTTTTCTAGCTCTTTTGATCTGCTATTCTTCGACGAGAGTTATGTCGTTTTATCCACTCCACTGGAGATTCTGTGCCACTTGCACAAGTAGATAAATAGTTTTGAAATCTTTCCTCGTTTTCTTTTTTGCTCTAGCTGTCTCGACTTGATATACTTTGACGAGAGTATATGACTATCCAACTTGATCCAGATACTAACTTACTAAACAGAAAAATGTACTCTCCCAATTCCCCAAGTAACCAATTCCACCCCCAAAATAATCTCTTTAGATTCACTAACCTCCCATTAGATTTCTCCCGTCCTCTTCCTCCACCACCTCCTCCTCCTCCATCTTCTTCCATTGCACCTCCTCCACGATCATATATAGCTGGACACAACCTCCCCATCTCAATCCCCGAATCGAGCGAGGAAACCATACTTCGCGCTTCATCAGACGGCAGCCTCGACAATATTCACTACCCGGTAAATAAAATCCCCGACCCGTATCCCTCTACCAAAACCCCACAAACAACTCACCATAAGATCTCCTCACCTTTCCCAACTTTCCTCTCTCACCACCCTCGCATCACCATGCCTTCCCGCCAACTTCGCCGCTCAGCCACCTCTCCCAGTCTACTAACTCCTTCAACTATCCCCCCCATCATCGAGCTTCAAGAATCATCACCAAGCCGCGATGGCGCAATGAGCCGCGCAGATCGGTATTCTCGAGTCCTTCCACCAATTCCTACTCACCCTTCAACCTCATCACAACCACCACCAACACCCATCCCAACCATTCCCTCCTCCTCATCTTCCTCCAAACTCTTTAATTCCTCTCGGCCCAGCAATCTCCGACACGTAACCTTCGCACACGAAACCTCCAACCTCTCACTCACCTCCCAAAACTCCTCTCATCCCTCTGCCAACCCCTCCAACTCCTCCTCCCTCCCCACTGACCCTCCACGAAAACCCCGCTTCAACTTCTCCCTCGCCCGCCAAGGAATGCACAAAGCGCTTTCCAGCCTACGAACCCACACGCACACTCTCTCCCCGAAACCCAGTTTACTCCTGCGCAAAAAATCTTCACACTCTGCTCTTTCTGGATCTTCTTCGGTTTCCGATTCATGGAATGAACTTGCCAGACCGAAAACTGCACCCTCATCTTCATCTTCATCTTCCGCGTCTCAATTTGCCTTTCCATCTCCATTTTCAAGTCCATTTACAAAAGACGCGAAAAATTCCAAAGATGCAAAAATCGCAAATCCAAAAAAAGAAATGCAGATCGGTGCGCCGACGGGAATGATCAAAAAAACACCCGAGGAAATCCAGCAGATGTTGAGGGAGATGGGGGTTAAGAATGGAGATTTACCTTTTGTTTTGAGTTCGGGTTCGGGTTCTGGATTGAGATTCGATGGAGATGGAGATGGAGATGGTGATGGTGATGGTGATGAGAAATGCAACCCTACATCCAAATCCGGAATCCTCAAGAATCTCACCACCCACCCCCAAGAAAAAGATACCCCGTCGCTACCAACACCAATCCTTAGCGCCATACAGAAAGGAAAACGCCCCGACCACAACCCCATCCACCACCATCCAAAAACTCCCCCCTTCATCCGTCCAACACGCTCCTCTTCCCTCTCTTCTCCACATACAGGTCCTGTCCAAGATCTCACAACCAAACCCATCGGCTGGTACAGCAGCGCTTCGCTCGACGCAATCCGCGCTACGCTTCCGAAAGTAAGGAAGGAGGATTTATTGAGTAATGAAGAGATACCTGGATTTTTAGAGGGGTTAATTGAAGATTTTGAGGTTCTTAAACGCGTGAGGGAGTGGAGGGATGAGAGCGTGGATGATGATATTGAGAGGTTGAGGAAGGAGTTTTTGGAAAGGGAGGATGAAAATGAAGCAGAGGGAGATGGAGAAGAAGAATATGATGATGATGATGACGATATGGAGGAAGATGAGGAGGATGAGGATGAGGATGAAGAATCGTACACATGGCCCTACCACAACCCCCCAGATCCAAATTTCGTAGATGGCGGCTGGGCACAAGAAGACATCAGCAGTGCAGGGGTTGGTGTTGGCTGGTTTGTATTTGATGATGTGGAGAATGTGTTGGGGGGACCGAAGTGTCCGATTACGCATGCGGTTGATGGGTTTGAGGATGAGGATGAGGAAGTTGAGAGAGAGGGGTTGAACAGTGATAGAGATAGTGATACTATGTTTTTGAGTCCGATTGAAGAGAGATTTGGAGAGGGAGGAGGAGATGAGGAATTTGATGAAGATGCGCAGAAGATTTCTCAGGAGGAGGTTTTGAAGAGAGAGGGGTTGCTTTGAATACATGGTACATGGGGCTGGTAATTTCATTACATTCTTTAAGTATTTTTGGAGTTTAATGGGGGGTTTTTATTGAATCAGGAATTTGGATCCTTGGTGAAGTTGTTTACTTTGGAGATGCTGAATCCGAACCTGAAGTAGATAGGGCTGGATAGGGCTGGGTTGGGCTAGCTTACCGCAATTGGGAGTTGGAGGAAGATTTTATTTTCATGATACCCGGAACGGAGGTTCTGCATATTTGGTGCATTGGATGTATTGAGTGCATCTGGATAGGACATATTCTAATAAAAATCATCGTTTGGGAATTCAATTTGCGGTGGTTGGATTATATACTGTGATGTGATGTGATTCCGGCATGAATAAGGATCTGTATGAAGCTAAGCTGGGAATCTCGAGTCAAGTCCGCCACTGAATAGGCTTGCTCAACAGCAGCAAGAGACAGAAGCAGGAGGAAGAGGAGGAGGAGGAGGAGGATACAGAGAATTACGATAAAATTGGTAGCAAACGGGTCAAAATAAAGGGGTTTGGATAAGAATATTTGGTGTAAGAGGTTAAGTTGGTTTTCTAAGTTGATTTCTAAGTTGTGGTGTCTTTGGTGTTTTAACTTACAAGTCGAAGGTAATGTGTGCTGGCTAGGTCGACGACAAGATGTGTTTGTTTGGTTCTATACTCTAGTTGAGGATTGTATTTATCATAGTCTACCATGTTACTTCGATCGAAAGTGCGAAATACTAATAATCACGATGGATTATAATTTATAAGTGATTGTCGCTTCGGACCGCTTATCTATCCGGAAGACGTACCTCGCACTAAGATAACAACCATCTCGATTCTAGCGCCCATAAAACTTGGCAGGGGAGGGTCAACCGATCAATGACTCAGTTGATGTTTATTATAAGAAGTTGCTGACTCGCGCTTGTAAATATACTATATATTCCCACACAGCTTCTTATAATTTGACACATCGTCGTATTGCTCAAAATCTTGATATGATGACTGAAGGACAACAAGACTTATGATCTCTTCTCTGAACACTTGCACTGCACTGTTGTCAGAAATAGCTACAGCTTCGAGCACGAATCTGTGCATTCTCGAATCTCCACTGTCCCATATATGCCAAGATGTGCCCCGGAAAAGAATCCAGGACTCCTAGGATTAAGGAAGTTCAAAAAGACAACATGAAAGTACATCTTCTTCACCACGCCGACCTCTGATTTATCGCCTGTGGACATCGATTCATCAAGAAGAACACTTCCAGACCAGTATTTTCGTCGTCTCGTTGTCGAATTGTCTCACTCACATCCGCATCTCACGGCAACGATAATGATCCACGTTGACTTGTCAGTGACATAAAATGACATCATGAATGTTCCACCACCACCCAAAAACCAAGGTCAATAGACGTACCGCGTAGTAAGTAAGATGAAGGGATCATGACTTCCATAATATATTAATTCGCAGTAAATATATCCATTGACTCTCTTTTTCTATTCTTTCATTCTTTTCCTTCCTGTCTTTCCTGCATCTCCATCTCCATCGACTGTATCAATATCATCAATTCAATATGGCAGGCCATCGAAGCCGCGCAACTGGGAACGACAATGCATATAACGCCAAACAAAGTACCTATCTCCGTCGAGACTTGGAACAAGGCAGGCCGTCGAAAGATCGAAAATATAGATTTCGCGATCATGGACCTCTGGAGCCAGATGATCGAAGACGAGAAGAATTCAAGACGAAATTGTTGGACGGGGTGAAAACTTCAAGCTTAGAGGACTTCCGCAAGAAAGATGAGGAGGTATGTTCTTTTTTCCCACGTTGTTTTGTTTTGTCCTCTCTACATACGTCAATACACATATCCACGTGTCAAATTGCATGTAAAACGAAGCATCTCACTCACTCTCCACACAGCTCAAAGCAATGCCCAAATCCGTCCGCAGTTTCTACGAAGAGCAGAATAATCGTCTAGATGACTGGCTCGAAGTGAACGCCCTCGTCCAAGCCCTTGCAGATGATATCCTCGAATCTTTCGATCCGCGAGACGACAACGGAGACGGCGTTGCAGAAGGCGGTGGTGCATTACAAGACACCCAAGGATTTGTCGAGCCCTTCCTGCCCGATGCCGAACAAGAGAAACGGCAAAAATCTCGACGGAGCGCAAAGTGGGCAATCAATATAAACGTCATCGCGAACATCATCTTGCTGGTTGCAAAAGCCGTGGCGGCTTTCTATTCCTCGTCTCTTTCCCTCATTGCTTCGTTGGTGGATTCCGCTCTCGATCTTCTGTGTACGGTTATTGTATTCACGACCAACCGATTGGTGCAGTGGCGCTTGATGAGCTTGAAACGCAAATTTCCCGTCGGAAGAAAAAGATTGGAACCCATTGGGATCCTGGTCTTCTCCATCATCATGATTATTTCATTTCTGCAAATCCTTCAGGAATCGGCCGAGAAACTCATGTCCAAGGGTCCGCACGAAGCAAAGGAATTACCCGTCATTGCTATTGCGTCGATGGCTGGCACCATTGGTCTCAAGGGACTTATCTGGTTCGGATGCATTCGAATCAAAACTACCCAAGTACAAGCTTTGGCTCAAGGTATGTAGGATTTATCTCCCTCCCCTATCTCCACCCAAATATAAGAATTTCGCCCACTAACATAAACCAAAGACTGCAAAACCGACGTCATCTTCAACACCCTCTCTCTCATCTTCCCCTACATCGGCCACGCCGCCAAAATCTGGTGGTTGGACCCCCTCGGCGCCGGACTCCTCTCCCTCTTCATCATCTACGACTGGGCATCCACCTGTCTCGAAAATATATTCCGCCTCACCGGTTCCGCCGTCGACGATCGTCTGCAGCAAAAACTCACGTTTCTCGCGTGGCGCTTTTCCCCACTCGTCAACGGCTACAAAAGCATCACGGCGTATCATGCAGGCGACGGGGTTTGGGTCGAAGTGGATATTTTACTATCCGAGGGAACCACGCTGGAAGAGGCTCATGATGTGGCGGAGACGTTGCAGTATTGTTGCGAGGGGCTGCCCGAGGTGGATCGAGCGTTTGTGACGTGTGATTATGCCGTGCAGGGTCCGACGGGGCATGCGATGGAGGGGATTAATTGAGGATGGTGAGGAGATGGGGTTTCTGCATTTAGAGATACATGCAGAGAAGGGGTGATGAGTGGGGAATTTTAAATAGAAATGGAGAAGCAGAAGGAGAAGGAAATTTCATGATTTGATGATTTTTTATGCGTGAAATTGGAAGTTGGATGGATATATATATATACATATAGGTGCAGTATTTATGACTTGGATAAATGCGTATATTTCAGACAGACAGGAATGGGATAATTAGGCTTCTAGGCGCATTTGGGCAGCGGAGTATAGTGCAGAAGGCGTTGATTAATATTTTTTGTAGAAAAAAAAGTATAGCTTTTAGAGAATTATGAGAATAATAATATTTACTCTGTAATAGATAGGGAGGGATGTGTTTTCGAAATGTTAGTGTGTATACAAAGTATTTATTATCAGGATTTTAGTTATTTCTGTTGTGGATCTATCTACATCTACATCGACATCTACATCTACATCTATATCTATATCTACATTTCCTCACAACTCATCTTTCCCACACCCGCAATTTCCCTTCCCTTGACTACTCAACCCCCTCCCCCAGCTCCAATGTCCCCTCACCCCCTCCCTCCCCCCAACCCACCTTCTCAATTCCCTCATCCCCTCTCCTCTCCATCCCTCACTACCCCCCACCACCTCCATCGCCAATTCCACATACATCCTCGTCTCCCACTCCATCCCCAAACAACTATACGCCAACGCAGCACTGCGATACGCATCCCCGATATGACTCTGCAAATTTTCGATCCTGTATAATTCGATGAGATAGAGTGATTTGGAGAGGAAATCTGAAGGGGGGAGGGGCGATGAAGTGTTGTACTCGAGAGAGGAGTGGAGCGAGAGCAGAGTGAGGATTAGATGGTTGGAGTGCTGGCGCTGGGGAGTGGGGAGTAGACAATGGGTGCAGGTGCAGTGGAAGCCCCAGGATCGGTGGAGCGCGGCGCGGCGGGCGCCCGAGGGGATGAGCGGGTTGGTATCTGTGAGGGGGGGTTGGGTTGTTAGTATGGGGGGTTTTTTTTGAATTTTTAAGTTTTGGTTTGGAAAATAAAATATATATATATATATATATTTTTTTAAAATTCCCTCCCGGGAAAGGAAAATAATCCATGCGAAAGATGGGGATACATACAAGTGATAGTGATTTCCTCTCCAGCCGGAATCTCCCTCCCCGCAACTGTATAATGCATCAGTGTTTTTGCGTCGAAGTAATAATTCGCATTAGGTCTGCAATCATGATTTATACGCGCGGTTTCGGGAACTACGATGCTGTGTTCTTGGCCGAGGAAGTCTTCGCCAAAGGTATTGGTGTTGAGACGTCCGATGACGCCTTCGCCGTTGTGGAGCTGTCGGTGCGGCTCGTGGGCTGCGAGGGAGTAGAGGAGGTTTGAGGAGGAAGGGGGAAGTTGGCTGGCGGAGAGGGAGAAGAGAGAGCTGTGAGTGTGGTTTTGAGAGGAGGAGGAAGAGTTGCGGAGTCGGGGGAATGCAGAGTTGTGGTAGATTCCGATTGTGGGACAGGCGAATAGGATGGTGCCGCGTTTGATGGGCCGAGTGGCTATTACGCCCATTCCTCGGCCGGGAAGCTCGCGAACTTCAAAGGGTGCGGGGCTTAGGGAGTTGAAGAGGGGTTTGAAGGGGATGGGTGAGGTGAAGGCGGGGAGAGAGGCGATCTTGGATGCGATTTTTGGGGTTGTGAGAAGAGAGATACCGCGACCGGAGGCGAAGGTTGTGGATGTGTAGACGCAGAATTGAGGAGTTTTAGGGGAGGTAGAAGTTGTGTTTGAACAGACGGGTGAGTATTGCCATGGCGAAAGTGTTGCTGATTTAGACGAGTTTGAATTGAATTCGTCGCTGTCGATGGAGGGAAGCTCTGAGGATTTACTGGGGTAATGTTTATTTTGAGATAATTGAAGGTTTGAGGGACATATAGAATATGAAGATGAGAGTATTGAACTCGAACATTGTGCATACGATAGAGGATCTAGTATATCGAATTGAACATTTGATTTCGCATTTGAGAATGCTATTAATGATATGGTCGCAATAAGCGTTGAATAATGCATCATGAACATGTAAAAATTAACCAGCTAACAAAAAAGAAGAAGGAAAGAAACACAACTACAACGAGGTATCCGTACATAACACACGATAATATATCAAACTCCTCCATTCAAAACATCTCAAACTGACCATACGTCGGTCCCGATACTGAAGGTCTGTTCTGTCAGTCTCACAGGGCTGAAGTAGCATATCTTGAGATAGATGAAACATCAATGCGAAAACCAAGCATCGTGACATTCTGTCAAAGGCTTCCGGATGCCCAGACTTTGACAATCAACTGAGCTTTTAGTATTCTTACTCTAAAGTTTCATGTTGTTTGTTCCTGAATTGGCGAAACTTAAGCCACGTCTTGAATATCGAGAAATGTCATTTTAGAACACTAGCTCTAGTTTTTAATGAGAGTTCTCGGAACCACCTGCCCTGGCATTTACGCATTGTCTTAAACACATTAATTCGTAAAGCTTGTTTTGAAATGATGGAGGAAGTCGAGACTTTTTCAGCCGATTGGAAAACATGGCTCTTGATAAAGTCGAAATGAGGAACTGGGAAAACGTGAGACGGTCAAAGCAATACGAGGTGAGAATGTGAGGCTTTTTGGGGGAAAGCTCTTTCTCATGCCGGTGAGTGGGAATTGTTACAATTTTCCATACAAATAGTCTGCCTCCACGGCAGTGGCCCTCGGAGAGCCAGCGGAGCGTCATTTCTCATTTCCATCATGGCCTTTCTTTTGGTATAATTGATTGTTGGATGTAGCGGACAAAGCCATCGTGTTCCAACCGGTTGCTGGAACACCATGATTTTTATCGAATAGCAATACTTTAACAACTAGGTCAAAGTACGCTGCAGATGAACAGATACCAGCGATTTAAATAAGAAATACCACCAAATCGAACGACGATGACAATGATGAGAAGTAAATTATGTATTGGATGGGATGAGATAGAATGGGATGCGAAGGGAAGGGAAGGGAAGGGATGGTATACAGTCGATTTTTGTTAAGATAATATAACTAACGTAGTTTATCAGCAAGCGGATCATATCACCGAGCGGATCATTTGAAAATACATCAAAATTAACTATTTTTAAATATTCTTATTTTAAAAATTAATCAATATTTTTGAAAAATGAAAGGATCTAAAATAGTAATAAAAAAAATTTATTTTAGAAATTCAATTTTTATATAAATATTTCTATTATATTGAATAAAAAATAAAAAATGTCACGATTTTCATTACAAGAAAACTATTTCTATAATAACTTCTATATTAACTTATATTTTCAATAAAAAATTAGATTTTTATAATAGCATTATAATTTGGTTTTTTGAATTCAATTTTTAAAAAATTCTATAGATAAATAAAGAAAGTGCACGGTTACATACAGACGAATTTAGTATATAAATTGAGTGATCCGTTCGGTGATATAATCCGCTCGCTGATAAACTACGTTAGTTATATCAACATTTGATATGATAAGCTTCCATGACAATACCATTTTATTTGGTCGAGCTTAACCTTAGGTCACCACTCAGAATTCATACTCGCCAACCCTTCTTTAAGTCAACTACCCCACTTTCTGGCCACCCCTTTTTTGGGCCACCTCAAAAATTTATAATATATTTTATTTAAATACTAATAACTCAACAATTAATCTAAATCAAAGTAAATGCTTGAATCCTTATTATTATTATTATTATTAGAATAAGATTTATTAATTTTATAATTATCTACTTGAATTTGTACTTTCTTAATCTTTTTGATTTTCGAAAACCTTGAATTTAGATTAATCTTTATCTTTTTTCTTTTTTTGAAAATAATTTATTTTAATTGATATTTTAATTGCTTTATTTAATATTTTGATTATATAATTTAATAATCCTTAGTATTAAATCTTTTAATAATCTTTTTAAATAGTTAATAATGAATTAGGAGATTGGTTGTATTGTTTTAAATTATTAACTTTTTAAAAAGTTTTAAAGTTTATTAATAATAATTCTTTATTTTATTGATATATAAGATTATTATTAAAGAGTGAATTCTTATTTAATATCTTTTTGTTATTATTCTTAAACAATAATTTAAATATAATAAATTTAATACAATTTTGAAGCTATAATTCTAATGTTTTTTATTTGATTAATATATTATAATTTGTTAAATTATTTATTTTTGTTTTATAATAGTAAGAAAAAAAGTTAGTTTTGTTAATTGGTTTAGATTTAAATAAAGAGTTTAATTTATTAAAATAATATTTATATATGGATTTGAAAAGTAAGAAAATAAATAAATTGAAAAGTTATAGTATATATAAGATATATAATAATAAGAATAAAAGATAGATATTGTTTTTAAAGTATTTGAATATAAATTCAATAGTTTTGTAATTTCTATATTTATTTAATATAAGAAGTTTTGCTTTTTTAGAATCGGAAAAAGTGTCAGGGAGCGACCACCTGATTGGGTATATATAGTAGATCCACTATTCCAGAAGCATCTGGAATACTCCACGCTTTTGTGGGTTAGTGGGAAAGTGGATCACTCCTGACAAAAAGTTGATTCAGGAATAAAGATTTTTTTAAGTTATTTTAAATCAATAGTATTTATAATCTATTTATTATTTGTAATAGTAAAATACTATTTTTTATAGAAAATTAAATTTGTTGGAAATTTTTATTGTTGTATTGATTTTCCTTTAAAAATGATAAAAAGATCGAATACTTTTTTAGTTATTAATATATATTTTATAAGTGATATTTAAATTTAAGAATTAAAATATTGCTTTTAAATAAAATGATTTTCTAAATTCTTTAATATTAGATTATTTAAATCTTAGTTTTTTATTATATTTATCTCATTTATATTATATCGATTTTCAAACTTAATATATTTGATTACTAATAAATCTAATTTTGAAAATTATTAATTAATAATATCAATTATTGTATTAGAAATATATATAGAATTGATTTTAAATTATTTTTTAATTTTGATTTCTGAATTTCTTAAAAGGAAGTTTTATACTTATTGCTTTTTAAATATAAAATTATTTCCTTTAATATTAAGAAAAGATTCTTCAATTTCATAAATTTAATAATATATAGAATTAATATCTAGAGATTTCTATATCAATATTTAATTTGCTAATTGCTTTTTTTATATTGAGGTTATCTTTTATATATATTGAGTATTCTTTTTATAGAATATATAATCTTTTATATAATTTTAAAAAGTGATTTTTGGAATTCTGAAATCTGAAATAGTTTTTTAAGTTGAAACTTCATTTATAAATATATATAAAGCCAAATTAATATTATTTTCGATAGATATCTTTATTATAATATAAATTATATTATATCAAAATTTCAAATCAATCAATTAAAAAATTGTAAAATTATTCGAGATATAAAAGGGTAGGTAGCTTAAATCAATGAGAATTTTTGAGGTGGCCTAAAAGAGGGGTGGCCAGAAAGTGGGGTAGTTGACTTATCATGAAGTTGGAATAAACCACAAACCATAACAATTCCTACATATACATCCCAATGTGTTGTCGTTCGATGAAATCAGCAGCGACTTTTCAAAAAATCACAAAACCTTCCTATAACACTCGCAGTCTTAACATTACCCGTACCAGAACAATGACTAGCAACAGCAGCTCCCCACCAAAGTTCCCTCTACCAAAAATTACACCACTTCCTCGATCCCTCTATCCAACAACATTCCATTTCAACCCTTCAGATTTCCATCGACAAGATGAATCTTCGGATGCTGAATGGTATTCCCAACCAAGATTTGTTCAACACATTGATGACGGCGCTATATCCATCCTGAAACACTACTATTCCACCTGCATCACGCCCAACTCATCGGTTCTAGACATCTGTTCATCATGGGTTTCGCATTTACCTTCGTCCCTCAAGCCAATCTCCATGATAGGAATTGGAATGAACAAAGCCGAATTACATCGAAATGAACATCTCACCAAATATTTCGTCAAAGATTTGAATCTCGATCCAACATTGGAGGGAATTGAGAATGATTCGATGGACGTGGTGATATGCAATGTATCGGTGGATTATTTAACTCGACCGATTAAAGTCTTTGAGGAGATGAATAGAGTGTTGAAGGAAGGAGGGGAAGCTCATATGGCTTTTAGCAATCGATGTTTTCCCACGAAGGTGGTGGGGAAATGGATGGGGATGGATGATGAAGAGAGGAGGAAATGGGTGGGAGGGTATTTTTGGGCAAGTGGGGGGTGGGAGGATGTTGAAGAGGTGGTATTGAAGGAGGGGGGTGGGAGTGGATTCTTAGGACTGAGGGGATATGAAGATCCAGTGTTTGTTGTGAGAGGGAGGAAGATGAGACGGATTTGAGAGGGGGAGGGTGTGGGTGTGGGTGTGGATTTGACAGTTGGTTGTGATGGAGAAGCATGAACAATGATCTGGGATACGAAGATCTGGTGTCTGCTGTGAGAAGAAGAGATCAGAGGAGAGCTTGAGGGGGGAACTGTATATTAGTCGATATGGATGGTGTGAATGTTGTGAATGGTGTGAATGGTGTAGCTTAACAAAGGTCTATGATGGAAAATAGCGGATGATACCATTGACCCTAAAACCATGTTGGCAGACAGGAAGACAGGAAGACGAGAAGGAATAGATGCAGTAATAAAGACTACATCCTGTACAAAGGGAGTGTCGGAACCGACAGTCATTGTAGAATCCGAGAAGTCGAAGATTAAGGAGGATCTAAGATTCCGCATCCTCGATTATGATTGGCGAAGTCACGGGTGAGCTTCGGAAATGGTTCGTTCACGTTGACGTTATCATTTGAGGGCCTCGAGGATATACTAGGGTTTGAAACATTGATGAAAATTGACTTTGCAATTTGTCTGGAAAAATAATCTCCCTCGTCTTGTTGTCTCACGGTCTACGTATTCAAGATGATTCCCAATTGATCAGATCAGATTCATTTGACGGACGATGCTATTCTGGGCATGCATGTGTATCGCGTCAATGGTAGAAGAGTACGGACGGCTCCACGTGCCCTTTCCAGCGTCTTGGTAAGTGTCCGCCCAACTGGATTCCTCCACGCGCAACACACGAAACCACACACAACCACACACAACTATACACAACCACACACAACATTGACAACGTTATCATTGACAGCAAGAATGCGACATCTTGGTGATCTCCTACAATTGTTTGGCCCGCAGCAGTCTCTTTCAATCTCTAAATTCCATGCCCTCTCATTAATGTGCTTACATTTTCCGTACACTGGGCGAGGATTTAACCTTAACCTCGCCTTCGTCAAATCCTTCTCGTGCCATGTTACATTCGCAGGAAGCATGTACAATCTTCTGCTTCCACGTGTTTGACTTTGAAATTGCTTCGTGTACCAGTCTTGAGGCGATGGTTGTTACAAAGTCATAATTCTCCGGGGCCTACGCCACCTCCATAATCCAGCCATACGTGCAATTTCCACCGTTATCGCCTGGTCAAAATCGGATGCGTTTGTCCGTTTCTCCAATCTCGTGTAGAAGCTTACACTATGCCTTATGGACGTGACAAAGTTTCAAATATATGGATGCGAAGATACTGAATGTGCACCCGAATCAATACTTACCAGCAAAACAAACTTTCGCTTCCCAGTCGTCGTCGCGCTTTCAATCAATTAGAGTTTTCGAAAGTGGGTTGAAAGTCGAGACTTCGATCGATTCGGAATATATTCAAGAGAAAATATCCTCAAAATTAGACTCCTGAATTTTCAGATCGGGTACATGAGAGGGTCTGTCGAAGACCCTTTGCTTTAGATTGCGCTGCTGGCGGAATATAATTCACCTTGGTGGAATTCACTTTTTCATGGCCGCACATTTTATTGTTCGGTCGCTATGGCAGGCCGAAGGACTTCTTATCCCATGAGTTCCAATCATTACGTGCCTATGGCCAATCACAATCACGAGGCCTCAGATTTGCAGGATGTCATCGAAATGAAGGATCAAGCAAAGGAATCGCACTATCTTCCCAAAGCAGACCACGATCAAGAAACCTCATATACTTTCCACGCAATCGAAATGGAGGATCAAAATATCAAATCGCATGACTTTCCCAAGACAAGTCATGATCAAGACACTTCGTATGCTTTCCATACGATTGAGATGGAAGACGAAGAGAAAAGACCATATCCCATTCGAATGGATTCCCTACAATCAACTCATTCTACGAAATCTGAGCATTCCGGGACTGGAAGAAGTCATACAGCATTCAGACCGTTCGACACACAAGAAGAGGTCTTGGTGGGAGATTCGGAACCAAGTCACCATCCTCATGATGGCATTTTCTGGCGCTCACCAATTTTGATGGGTGGAAATTTATTCATTGGAATTATTGCTAGTATTGCTCATCATGTATTTTATAGTTGCATGGTAGGAAAACAAGTTGGAGATGATTATTCTCAACAGTGGACTTTGAGGTAAGTTCTTTTGATTGCATCAGCATCTCAGCATCACTTCTCACTTTCCACCCCTCATCTCTCACCCCTCAGCTCTCACATAGAGATAACTGGACTAACACAAAAACTTAGATATGGAACAACTTTTGCTTTTGTTTCACAAGTATGTCTTGTCAGCTCGGTTGGATTTGCCTATACACAATGGCTTTGGAAATCTTTGTACCACAAGGATACTAAAGTTTCTGTCAATTGTCTTGATGCTGCTTTTGTGGCCGATACATCTGTTTTATCAATCTTGAATACAGAGATGCTTTGGAAACTCAAATTGGGGTCTGTACTTGCGGTAGTTGCATGGTTAGTCCATTTTGATCTTGTTATGCGTGTCACATTCCAACTTTACTTTGGCTTGCTCTGCCTCATCATCTTTGCTGTTTCTTCAATCTGAGCTTGGAAAGTCAAGCCACGAAATTATAACAGGCTATCATGAAACCTTAATACTCATTCTGGTACAGGACTTTACCCATTGGCTCTTTGCTTACTCCTGGTACACTCTACGTCGTGCCCAGTACCAAATCCATTCACACGCACGCCAATGTCTCTTCCCTCGATATGTATGGACCTGATCAACCTGCAAGATTTACATACTCGGCGCCTATGAATGTTACAGATGGTATACAGAACGAACTATTTCTTGGCCCACGAACAATCATTACACGTTTATCAACTGCCACTGCAACGCAAGGAGAAATCCTTCCAATAAACGCGCCCTTCTCAAACGCAACATATGATGTGCAATTTTACGGGCCTATTGTCAAATGTAAAGAAGCTGATTCAGCTACTGCCACGATCATACAAAGCCTTCGAGATGAATCTGTCGCCAATACCACAGGATCAATTACAGAAGTAGCAAATTATTATTACGCTTTCGTTCCTAACCTGGGAAATTATGGCAATAGCTCATTACCAAACAATGGAGTTACAGTAATCCCTCAATCCCGACTTCAACAACCTCAGAATGCTTCAAATGAACTCTGGATGGGCTATTCACGGTATACTCGATCAGGATCCTTTGAAACAGAAAATCACTACACTGTCTGTACACTTCACAACGCATCCTACAACATCAACATTAATTTTGAAGAAGGAATCCAAACCGTCACATCAAAATCTCTCTCCGTCCTTAACTCAGTCCCCTATCCTGATATTAACACTCCCGCCTCCAACTCCCTCATGGTCCAACATGCATACTCAGCTTATATGTGGTCAATTGCGGATCTGATAGTTGGCACGATGGGTATCTTCCAAGCTGCTCCTGCAGCTACTGGTCTTCCATCTACATATTTTTCAGAAATCACAACGCAGATTGCTCATACATCTTTACTTGGTAGTTCGGATTTAGATGCTTTTTTCGAACGAAAGAGTAATGATCCATTGGGTAACAATAATACGGCGGTTAGTGATCAGAGAGCACAGGATATTAATTTAGCGGGAAATGCGACCCTGGAAGAGTTGGTGGAAGAATTGGCCTGGAATGTTACCTGTGGGTTTATGAATAGTAATTTGTTGTCGTAAGTTTTTCTTTTCATTCTTTTATCAAGTTTCTACTAGAAAGAAAAAATAACTAACTAATGTAAATAGTCCCATGGTAAATACTTCAGTCCTCTCCACAACTTCTATAAACATCTACGCCTACCATTGTTCGACTCTTCTCCTTTCCTATGGTATAGCAATATTTGTAGCACTTATTGCAAATTCTCTGGGTGCATACGCATATCATATAAACGGACGTTCGCATAATAAAAGTTTCTCGGCAATATTGGCAGCGACGAGGGATAGTGAGTTTGGAAGATTATTGCCTGGTGGAGTAAGAGGAAAGATTCCATTACCCGAATGGGTATTGGAGACGCAGTTAAGATTTGTGGATGTTGATGGGGGTGGAGTTGATGAGTGTGGAATGGGTGGGAAGAAGGGAGGAGGGAGAGAGTTTAGAGTTGTGGGGATGAGGAAAGGATATGAGGCGAGAAGAAAGGATGATTTGGGGGCGTATTTCCGGAAAGCTGACGGCTTATGATTTGGGATTGGTATGCATGGTATTTTAAATTTTAACGTTTTTTCAGCGATGGAGTTGGGGTTGGGAGGAGGAAAATCAAAGTACAGTATCCTGGGGTCTTCGATACTTGCACAGGAGCTACAGGAGTTAATTATCTGAAACTTCTAGATAGATAGATAGATTCACTTTGAACTTATGTAATGAAATTAAAATGTTATATAGTCTTCACGAATAACATCATTTTCTTGAACGGGAGACTGTTGATAGGTGTGTATTATCTATGAAAATTTTATGAATGAATAGATACTTCAGACGAAATGATCGAATTCATACAATGCAGCCGGCCGAGCCATACGTATCTATAATAATAGATGAAAGTACTCGAGTAGATGAGGTCATTAGTCGCTATTAATGTCGAACTACTTTACCTCTAAAAATACTCTTCGAGTGGCTGAACAGTTCATAACGCCACTCCCACCATACGCCACACTCTGCTATGACGTTTCGGGAAGGGGCACACGAGACCTCGGTCCGTTCCAAAGTAAAGCCCAAAACTTTCCCATAATTTTATTTCTACCAAGTTTTTGCTCACATTAATATAATATAGAAGTCAATCACATAGCTCAATGTTTAGATATATAGATTTCTGAATAGATTCACTTTTTCATTCTTTTTCCTCATAAACATCGCAACAGTGTCTTCATTTCCTAAGAACATTCTTCATTCTATCGCCAAACTCCCTTTGCGACTACGATTGCCACTTGCTCCAAACAGAACAACATCACCACCACCACAAATGACATCCTACTTCTCACGACTAAGTCCAATTCCAGGGTTTCCAGAATATACTGGACCTCATAAAGTAGGAACCATTGATGTTGAGATTCCTATTTCAGAACTCGATTCTCCAGCCCAGATACCAAGCAATGCAGGAAACATTCCAACAATTCAATATCGAATCTTTTACCCATGCGAAACCGA
Source organism: Botrytis pseudocinerea (assembly GCA_019395245.1). NCBI lineage: Eukaryota > Fungi > Ascomycota > Leotiomycetes > Helotiales > Sclerotiniaceae > Botrytis > Botrytis pseudocinerea. The sequence goes on along the minus strand of JAHXJK010000059.1, from coordinate 63,162 downwards.
GGCAAAACATAAGGCAAAGAGTGTGAATTGGATACCTGCTCCCCAAAGAGATTATATAAGTGCATATTCGAGGTTTTTGGGTGCTGGCAGTACATTGGCAGAGGTTATCTCGTAAGTCAAGGCGATTCTTAGGATAGAGGACAAATGCTGATATTTTGGGTGTGACAGGTATTTTCCAAGATTACTTCATTATGTTACAATTCCAGTTCGCAAGAATGCGCCTCTTCTAGAACCCAAGACAAGTAATGATCGTTGGCCCGTTATGATATTTTCGCACGGGTTGGGTGGTTCAAGAAATGCGTATTCGCACATTGTAGGATCAGTGGCGAGCCATGGAATGATAGTCATTGCACCGGAACATCGTGATGGTTCAACCCCTATATCCTACATCCGAGAACCAGCATCCGATTCCTCGACGGAAAATGAAAAACATTCCAAGAAACAAGCCAAGAAAACGATCGACTATGTCAAATTGTCACATACACCGAGTCCTGAAGTCGAGGAAGGAAGAAATGAACAATTGAAGATTCGACTTTGGGAGATGGGATTGATTCATGACAGCCTATTGAAATTGGATGAGGGAAAGAAAATGACGAACCTCAATACATCTTCGACTTCGTTATCTATATTCAAATATAAGATGAATGTTCATGAACCTGGGAAGATCACTTTCGCGGGTCATTCTTTTGGTGCAGCAACAGTTGTTCAATTCATCAAATCCGTCTTCTATGCCCCTGAAGTTTCTTCCGCTCCCAAATCGTATAAACCTGTTTATGAACCATCTCCAAATTCTCCCATATGCTCTCAAGTCACACCGAACAATCCAGTCGTACTTCTAGATTGCTGGTGTTTCCCACTTCGCTCACAAGCAACCCGCTGGTTATGGGATCATCCTCTTCCATCATACGCTCCCTCTGGACCTGGTGGTTCTGCAATTCTCGCTGTCGAATCCCAAGCTTTCTACAAATGGACCGAACATTTCAACGCTACTAAACGACTTCTTTCTGCCGATCCATCTTCTCATCATCCATCCAGTGATGGAAAATCAGAACCACATTTTTATTATCCTACTTCGAGTGCGCATCTTAGTCAATCAGATTTTGGCGTTCTTTTCCCATGGGTTACGAAAAAGGTATTCGCGGCAGAGGAACCAGAGAGGATTATGAAATTAAATGTTAGAGCGATTATGCAACTGCTTAGGGAAAGAGGTGTAGAAGTGGGGAAAACTTGTAAAGAAGATCTGGAATTGGATGAAGGGGAAGTGGATACAGACAAAGATTTGAAGATCTTTGGAAAGGATGGGGGAGTCAGAGGGTGGAATTGGTTGAGTGTTTATGATAATGCAGGGACAGGAAATTTGGATGATGGAGAGGAATCGGAAATCACGGATAAAAAGTTGGATGGAAAACAAGTTGAGGTTGGAAAGGAAGAGGGAAGTGGTGAGAAAAATATTGATGTGGAACCTGCGGATGTGGTTATGACAAATGAAGTTGTCGCGGGCACGGAGTCCAAACTGTGAGAAGCAACTTCGGGAGATTACCCAGTTAGTCTTCTGACACATGAACTTCTGGTGGCTGGTTTTTGGAGAGGTATTTTTGAGGGCGTTTACATTTCATGAAGCCGTTTCTTTTGATTTATATTACTTGGGTTGGACCACAATTGATTTTGGCGCTGGCGTTTGAGAGGGAGACCAACCAGGGATCTGCAAAGATAAAGATGATAAAGGGATGTGAATAGAGATCTTGCTTTGAATCAGATAGAATAGAACCAAAGAGTAGACTGCATACAATAGATTACATCAATCAAAATCTCATGAAGACACTATACCTGCGAGACGATTATTCCGCAATGTGTGATTGATGGAGTCGTATCTAAGTAGGTATGATCCGTTGATTCGAGAAACGATCTGCTCAAATCATCGCTTAACCATTCAGGCTAGTGACGTCTCACAATCCGTACTGAGGATGGAGATCCTGTCCCAATTTGAGATGCTAAGATTCTTGGCATGGCAAGTCTAACAAGTTTGTAAATTGGAGAGAATCAAAGAAGCATTTCCTCTCCAGTCTACACTGCGTATTTGAGCTTGGGAATCAAAGTGCGCGGAGGCATGTGCTACGATATTACTCTGGTAAAACATATAGCTTTCTGCAGATCTCGCGGGAGAGAAAATACCTGGTTTTCAGCTGCATACGGAATGTTTCCTTGGAGGTCTTGGCGCGGTGGTTTTCTCGCCAGGTGTACAATGGCGGATATGTGTGGATTGTTAGTGTATTTCTTGGTGGGAATGGGGGAGGAGGAGGAGGAGGAGGAGGAGGAGGAGGAAAAACTTACCAAAAATCACGCACAAGAGTTGGGAGAAGAAAAAAGTGGAAAAAGTTCGATTCGTGATCACTTAGCTTCTCATGTGAGAATTTCCAGCTGGCACCAGCGGGGAGGTGTGATCAAAGCCAGCCGCCCTATTGACGAATTAGCGGTTAGCGGAATGGGATACTTATCTTGTCCGTGTGGAAAATAGGGGGTGGAGGGGGGGATTGGCGCTGGTGGAGCTGGATGTGTCCATGGAGAGGAAAGAGGAGAGGTGGAAAAAAGGGAAATCGCTGATGGAGTTGGGTGTGTCCATGGAGAGGAAGAAGAAGAAGAAGAAGAAGAACAAGAAAAAAAATGTTAAGTGGAAAAATATCGCTAAAGGAGCTCCGGAGGGGCTCGATGAAAAAAAAAAAGCAAAAGGGTATATAAATTAGATTCGCTGGTGGAAGGATATCCACGGTGTGATTTTTTGTTTGTAAAGGTTGTTGGCATGTAAGAAAGGAAAAAAGAAAAAGACCCAGAGAGATAGATGAAAAGGAAAAAAAAAGAAAAAATCTGGAAAAAAAAAATCCAGATGGGACAAAAAAGAGGAAAAACTCCAGGCGCCGATTAAGAACAAAGGGAATGTTTTGGTGATTGTTTATTGTTTTGAAATTTTTTTGGTGCTGGATGGCGTTTTTTTTAGTTTTGTGTATATATATCTTCTGTTAGCAGAAGAAGAAGAAAAAGGAAAAAAAAAAAATGAATGTGGAGAGGGATGGGGGATTAGTCCACCTCGCAGAGCCATCCGGCTAGCTCTGCTCTCATGCTCTGGAAGAGCCAGAGGGGTTTGAATCCTACTGGGAGGATGGAGGAGCCGCATGTGCTGCTGGCTGTGTTAGGATATTCAAAGGAGGGGAGGAGGGGATGGGGCGACGTAGCTGGTTGGTCTTCTTGCTTGGGCTTGGCCCAGGCGAAATAGACCGAAGCGTATCGGTCGAAGTGGGAGATGGTGATGGAGGGAGACATGGTGGATGTGGTGGTGGTGGTGGGTGTCGTGGTGGTGGTGGTGGTGGTGAAATAAAGTGAAAAAGTTGAAGTGGTTGAAAGTGTGAGTGTGAGTGTGTGTTTGAATGTGAGCTTGAAAAAGTTTTGATTGTTAAAAAAAGTAAAGCGTTTTCGTACGAGGAAGAGAAGAGGATTGTAAGGGAAGAGCCCATTATATAGGAAAAACATCGCACTTCTTTCACTAGTGTGTTCTCATGTCTTTCGGAGTCTTGCGGGGACTAATTGAAAGCTAACGCTCATGACGTCGCTAATTTAGGGCAAATGATTCTGGTCGTTGGAGCCCCGCGCTAGATCTACAAGCTCGTTGTAGATCATAAGAAAAGCTTAATGTGTCAATCAGTTAGGCTCGGGTAATTAGCTTATTTGAGAACATGAGTTGACTTGAGAGATTGAACTACCATGAAGTGCTGTACTATTTTGGTATATTTGATCTACACAAAAGACTGAATTCAATCTAGACAATTATTCAGTATGAAATGCTGTACTGCTTTCGAACATTCAAATTAAATGAGAGACTGATTTTAATCCAGACAATAAATCTCTGTAAAATGCTGTACTACTGTGGAAAATTTCAACTACGTGAAAGACTGAACTCAATCCAGACATTGAAGTAATATTAAAATTTCTGTTAACGTGAGATGTTCAACTCATTCGAGATATTCAATTCATTCGCAACAATCATAACTCAAAATTTGGAGGCGTCACTGTGCCTTCACATTATCACAAGTCAATTTTACCTAGGTGCTAATAAGGGTCCATCGCACTAGCAGTCAACGACGCTAGGATCTAATCGCGCTAGCACTAATAACTAACACTAATTGTAGATCGCACTAGCAGTCAAGCGCGCTAAATGATTTAGTTCCGAAAATCCCATCACAAACTTAAAATTACATAACACCAGCCCTAACGCGCGGCCCTAAACCTCAATGATCTTCATCAACACCAGTGAATCTAACCTCAACAGTAATTCACAACGATCATCTTATTGTACATCAGTGACTTGTAGAATGTGACAGAAGTTAGTAGATCAAAATTCGAGAAGTCATACGAATTCTCCCGATGCACATCACAACTAGTGACGTGTGTGCGCTTCGGAACGCGTGCTAGTGCGTGTGCTAGTGATTATGCGTATGTAATTACGAGAAAAAAGTAAATACTGACGTCTGCTAGAAATGTCACTTTTCACATGAGATGCATCTGTACGAAGCTCTCACTGACGTCATGAAAGAGATGAGAATAATCTGAATTTGGCAGCGAAGAAGTACACTGTGAGGATACCATGAGATTTTCAATCTTAAGATAGATAAACGTCGATGTAATTGATCCGTCTGCAATTCAATGTTGGTACCGCACCATTTTGCTTCAATCTTGCTAGGGATTTAGGATATCGATATCCCTCTCGTTTAACCGAAAAAAACATGATTTCATGCACAACATCGATGGCTCCTGAAGTTGTTGGATTTGAAGTTCTTCAGATACATGTAGAATATCCTTACGCACCTGGCAATTCGTAGAGATCCGTGAAAAAAAAAGGGAATGAGTAGTATTAGTCAAGAATATGTTTAGGTCTGAAAAGACTGAAAAGCAGAAATATCGAAGTAAATTCCACCACTATGCTTGTGTCATAAGAGGAAATAGATGTAAGTACCCTCACTCAGCTGCAGAGTTACAAGCAGGGTCTTAGTATTATCATTGAAGAAGAAGATTGAAATTTTGACCTGAGACTCAGCACGCTTTTACTTGTATTGTGAGCATACATATCATTACAAATTATTTGAAACCACCGCATACGTAAATACTTGAACAAAAATGAAATAAGTACCGTAGATAGAGAATGAAGACTTTGAGGAATCTAAAGATTCTTATCTAAAGCTTGTGCCTGATTCATAGCCCAATAAGTCCCTCTCAACTCCATTAATTCTAGGTGTGTACCTCTCTCAACAATCTTTCCTTTCACGAGTACTAAGATGCAATCGGCGTTCCTGATGGTCGCTAGTCTATGTGCCACTGTGATCGTGGTAGTCTGACCTGAAATCCGATTCAAAGCATCGAGTACTTCCTTTTCGCTCAAAGAGTCAAGCGCACTGGTCGCCTCATCTAACAACAAAATTCTGGGTTGGCGCACGAGTGCTCGTGCAAGTGCTATTCGCTGCCTCTGACCTCCGCTGAAACCGAAACCCTTCTCTCCACATTGTGTATTATAACCTTCTGGTAGAGAAATAATGAAATCGTGTATATTTGCATCTTTTGCAGCATTTTCGAGGCGTTCGTCAATCGAAGACAAATCATGAACACCGAGGAGAATGTTATCCCGAAGAGTCCCTTCGAACAAAGTGGTGTTTTGAGAGACTAGACCCGTTTGACTGCGATGATATTCGGTGTCAATCTCTTTCAATGAAGATGAATTTATGAGAATAGATCCATTGTTAATTGTGTAAAACTTTTCGAGTAAGGCAATGATGGTAGACTTTCCTGAACCGGAGGGGCCAACAATCGCAAGGTTCTGGCCTGGTTCAACTACGAAATCAATTTCTTTCAGAATTAAATGTTGTGAAGAGTTTGGATAACTGAATTCGACGCCTTGAAACTCGATAGACACTGGAGTGTTTCTACCTTTCTCGTCATCGTAATCCTTTGGCTGGGATGCGCAGCCGTCAAGTGTGGTCCGTGTGAATGCTGCTCTCGATCTTAAGTCGAGGATGTTGTTAATAGAGCGGCCTGCTTGCGATATACCTAGAATTCCATGAGCTGGTTGGTTTTCGAATGCATTGAAATACTTACTACTCGAACTTGCGAAAAGCTCAGCTGCACCCTCTTCACCGGACAATATTGCCAAGAAAACAATCCACAGTTCAACAGTTTCTAGCTTGCCATTCGCCAATAGGTTACCGCCGCACCAGAATATCAAAGCCATACCTATACAAATAGAGAGTTAATCACAGTACTATACAAAATTAAGAGATAAATTTACCAACAAAATCTCCACTCTCAGAAAAGGCAAACAGCATCATTGTTATGAGAATATTCTTGTAGAAGACCGGAAGAGATTCTCGCATTCTCTTGTCGAGTTGAAGACAAACCTCATCCTCCATGGTCAAAGCTGCCACCGTTCGTACTGCTCCAATGACTTCTGACGCGTATTGTGCACTGCTAAGTAGGGGCCCAGAAAGTGTTTTACTTTTAGCAGATATTGAACGTACCCGAAGGTAACCGGCCAAAAGAATAACAGGAACACTGCCAAACAATCCTACCAGTGCTAATCTCCATGAAACTACTAGTGCTAGAATGCTGCATGATGTTAAGTTTACCAAGGCAACTAAAAGAGACCCAAGAACTGTAAACAAGGTCTGAATGTGATTTGTATGTAACGAGAGAGATGCCACAAGAGCTCCTTTTGAATTTTGTTCCTTATGAAAGAAAAAAGCGTCCTGCCGTGTCATGGATTTGAAATACTCAGTTTGATAATAGAATTTTGTGGTAGTTCCTATTATCGATGAAATAGTACCCATTAAGAAAAAGGCAATAATGACTCCGATAGCAACCACAAACCACATCAGAGACCAAAAATTTTCCGTCTTCTAGATGTTAGAGTCGAATTTTCCAAGCCTAGAAACGCTATGTCCAAAAAGAATTGCTTGGGCTGGGTATACGCCGCCTGCAACCACACATGTGGGTATCACCGCTACCAAAAGTCGTAGGAGTACTCGGTGGTCCAGGAGGCTTAGCCATAGGGATCTGAATAATGAAGACCTTGGATCTAGAGTCGTAGGGGTAGATATACTGTCAAAAGCCTTCGTGGGTTGCGCTATCTTATCAATTTGCAATTTGGTGGTATCAATCTTGTTGGCTTCTTGAATTTCAGATTTTTCAAGTGGTTGATCCGTGTATTGAATCGTCTCGTCGAGCCGTTGCGCCTCATCAAGTTGGGCATATTTACCGTTCATTGCCAGTAAAGATTGATGTGTGCCACTTTCAAGCAGAGTTCCATTTTTCAACAAGACGATCTGGTCCGCTTTTTGAACAAGGGATAGTTTGTGTATTATGATAATACTCGTCATACCTATTGAGACCTTTTTTATCGCTGCCTCTACGATCCGCTCAGATTCTATGTCCAAGCCTGACGTTGCCTCGTCGAAGATCAAAATGAATGGAGACGATATTATAGCTCTGGCTATACTGATACGTTGCTTTTGGCCACCACTGAGAAGATTTCCTTTATCTCCAACACTGGTATCGTACCCGTTGGGTAAGCTTTCAATAAAGGCATGCGCTCCGACATCCATACAGCTCTTGACTACCAAGTCTCGCTTGTCCTTGTCGGAACAATTCTCCAAGGACGTACCATAAAGCCCGCAAGCAACGTTGTAAAATATACTATCATTGAAGAGTGTGACTTCCTTATCGAGCGATTAGAAATTTCCAATCGGTTTTCTTGGAGAACAAGCGACATACCTGCTGCACCAGTCCAATCTTATTCCGTAATGATTTCACATTCAGCTCATTAATAGCGAAGCCATCAATTGAGACGGTTCCTCGGGTAGGCTCATACCATCGCTCAATTAAACCAACAATAGTGCTTTTTCCAGACCCACTAGTGCCAACTAGGGCTGTCATCTTACCGGCCTCAAAGCGGATATTCAAGCCATTAAGAACATTGACAGAAGGCCTGGAGGGATAGAAGTAAGAGACGTCATGCAATATGATCTCGCCCTTGATATTCTCAAGTGTTATATTACCACTGTTAAGGGAATCAATGGTTGGCGTACTATTGATCACTTTGCTCAGATTTATGGAGGCTGCTCTCGCCTTAGAGAGAATGCCATAGATCGGCGAAATCTTTCTCATGCCATTCGTACCTTGATTGATAGAGAGAATTACTCTGTTAATAATGTTAGTGAAAATAACAAAAGTTGGGCACCAATTGAACAAACATGACGATTGTTCCACCGCTGACAATCTTCCCCTGGTTTAACAGAATCGTTCCATACCTAAATGCAAGGGCATACGAAGAGAGCAGAGCAAAGTAGCTCATCGAGAACTGCACTGCAATTATGGGGCTCTTCTGCATTCTCTTTACCCTAGCAGCTTCTAGAATTGCGGTGTAGTCATCAACCAGCTTCGATTCGGCAACACAGGCCATGACTATACGTATACCATTGAACACTTCCTCCGCCAAATTCGCTGCGGATTCCTCAATTTTCTGAATTTTCTGCTCGAAACGTGTATCCAGAGCAGCGGTACCAAAGTTACTGATGAACAGGAGTACAATTGTAGAGAAAAGGACCAAAGTGAGCTGCCAACTGTGTACGAAGGCAATGATCAGGGAAACAATGACAGTTGAATCTTCTTGCATGACAACCCCAAGCTTCTCAGCTAATGTATCCTCAATACTACTGATACTCGTAGCAAAATTGTCGGCGACTTTCCCTTGGCTCACTAGTCCCGCATCTTGGTGGATAGCTTACTTCAGGTGCGATGCTCTGAGTCTCCTGGAACGATTCATTGCAGATATCGATAGTAAAATACCATAAGCGCAGGTAAGAAACCATTGACCAATAAAAAGGTACAACAAGTGCAGAACTTCGGAATCAACAGTTTTTTTCAGAGCAGAAGCATCTTGGAAGCTGTTAAGTCTGTTTGCTAAACTTCCAAAAATCAGGGGCATTATTGGTCATGCTGTTCCAGCACCAATTGCTGCTGCAATTCCTACGAGCTGGAGAATATCCACTGGCCATCTTGATGCATCACAAAAAAGCCAGCCGCGGACGTCCGATCACTTGAGCTCTGGATAGGGCTGTATCATGGCTAATAGTTGCCATTAAGCCTCTGTACAGAATGAGCTTAGCGGATCAAAAAGAGACAAGAAAGGGCTGCAGAAACTGTCTGACAGAAAAACAAAATTGTTTCTTTCAGCCCAAGATGATTGAACAAACTCTTTACCATTCGCTGAATATATTATAAAGAGGATGTATAGCACAATCGTATGGTAACATAACCATTACGAGCTGCGGCGTATGAATCAATATCTGGTTCTGATTTGGTCATTTTCATATCTTTCGAGACAACCCAGCCAAACAAAATTCAATTACGAGCACCGATAGATACCCTTCGAACGTCACATATAAGAATGCAATTGGTGCGGAGAAACGATACGTCAAATGCAACAGTTGGAATTTTGTGTTTGTGGTTGAAGATGCCTGTAGTTCTCTTCCATACATGGTGTGATATGTAAGATTACCGTAAAGTTCTAGATTGAATTACAAATGATTAAGATCACAATGATTTTGCCGAAGCATCCAACCAACTCAAATCTGACCACGAACGACCAATCAATCACAAATCTCGCCCCGCCTCCGCTCATCTCACTCTCTGGATCGCCAAAAAATTATTTATCCGCCTCGGACAAGTCATCATTATAGACAAGAATCATACTCAGAACCTTGCCGCTTGCAACAGCCGCCCTGGGGGCCACATCTGCCGATTCCGGCACAGACAAATCGTCGTTGTAGGCCAGAATCATACTCGAAACTTTTTCGATCGGGGCGGCATCTCTGCTTGTAAGACGAACAGGTGCGGCCATGTCTTTAATGTGTTAGCAACGCATCAACGACTTCAAATCGGTGATAGCCGAAATTACCAATTTAGACAAAGGTCAATCCTCCATGGAATCGCATGATATCAAGTGAGCCATGTTACATAGCCAATCAAAATAAAATGATAAGTCAGAAATGCAACAGTTGGTGTGTCCCACAAAAGTCCCCTGTGTATTTATAGTCTTCCTAGACCCTACTAGTTTCATCGAGCACAAGTACAATATCGATGTGGTAAATCAGCCTTGGAAGTTCGACATACACAGAAACACCACAAAGCACCATGGTTTCTGTCGCAATTATTGGGGCCGGCCCAGCAGGACTTGTTGCCGCCAAAACACTCCTCAAGTCATCTTCCAAAGATTGCATCTTCAAAGTCACAGTATTTGAGCAGGGGACCGACGTCGGGGGTCTCTGGGCTGTGGAATCAAATCCCAATGGAATCATCAATCCGGAAATGCATACCAATCTTTCGCAATTCACCGTCTGTTTCTCTGATCTTGCTTGGGATTCTGTGGAAATGCAGCCTTCCGCAAATATATATCCTAAAGCGTGGCAAGTCCACCGATACTTGAAGGAATATGCTAAGAGATATATCCCACCTGGGACCATCGCTTTCCAAACCCACGTCAAAGTGATCGAGCATATTCAAACCTCCCGAGAGGAAGAGAAAAAGAAATGGAAAATCACAACCATCGCGCTCAACGGAGAAACTCCCATCGAAAAAATTGAGATTTTCGACCATCTAATCATTGCATCTGGATTTTTCTCGCAGGCCAGAAAAATTCCATTTCCATGCAACAGCGTGATCCAAAAACAAGATGGCCAACCACCTATCATTCTCCACAGCTCGCAATACCGTCAAATATCAGATCTCTCACCCACACATCCACAACCACTACCAGGCAAAGTTCTCATCATCGGCGGCTCTCATTCCGGCGCCGAAGTAGCGTCTCTAATCGCCATGCACATATCCGACGCCCAATATTCACCTTCTGGAACTGAGACTGCCCCGACAGAAATCATCCACGTGATACCGCACCCTCTCGTCTCTATCCCATCTTTCGTCCGCAGCGGAAATGAAAAAGTCCCTTCCTTTGTGCAATTGGATTCGCGTCTCTATGATATCTCTTCGCGACCGGATAATCCAATTTCATTTAATTTTGGACTTTCCAATGTGGAGAAGAGGAAAAAACTAAGACAGACTCTGAATATGCTCATGTCTGGAGCAGTAGATGCAGAAAACGAAGATGAGTCGAAAAAGAGCGATGAAGTTGATTTGGGGGCTCCGTATGCGGTTGTAGGTGATAAGTATGCGGAATTCATCAGATCCGGTGCGATCAAGCAAGTACTTGGTCGTATCACGCAGCTAGAACAACCAGTAAGCCAACTCTATTGTTTTCCCGTCACCCCCTATCTGATACAAGAAAGCAAAACAGAAATTTGATGCTTGCAACCATTGAATCACAGTCCGGTGAAGTCAAAATGGACGATATCGCAGCTGTCGTATACGCGACGGGATTTTCCACCTCTCCTGCGCTGGATTTCCTATCAGATGAGACTAAAGAAAGTTTAGGGTTTGATACATCTTATCCCCGTCTTCCTTTACTGCTGAGTCGAGACTGTATGAGTAGCTCTAGAGATTCTCCCAGTAGCTTAGCGCTTATGGGATTTTTCGACGGGTCATATTGGGGAGTTTTGGAGAGCCAAGCTCGTCTGATCGCGAGGAAGTGGAGTGAGCAAAACAGCGGACTTTCTTCTCCTGCTCATGATCATAATAAAACGGAAGAGGATAATTCCCCAAAACTCCGCACCTTTATGGAAGAATTAAGGATCATGATGGACAAAGATCCTTCGTCCGTCCCCCAAAATTTCTTCAGTGACTATCCCGGCTTAATGGAAGAAACCTCTCGTAAATTAGGGCTCCAGAAAATAAACTTATCATGGGGCGAAAGAGAAGGAATGGTCAGCCCAGCTCGATACGTCGACGAACAGTGCAACAAAACCGAAGCCGAAAAAGCACTTCAAAAACTCCAAAAGACACTCCAAAATTCCCGGGATGGAAAAGCCATTTTCGCCAAATCCACTTTCCGTGGACTACAAGGAAGCTGGAAGAACTCCAACGTAAAAACCGAACCCAATGAACTATCCCCCAAGAACACATTCCATCCCCGCTACCCCACAGACGCAACTTCAGATCTCGAGTATCTCTGCATCACAAACCACGAAGAATCAAACCATCAAATCCCCAGATCAATCTACCGACTCCGGGAAAATGAAAACCAAATCGAGGTTTGGAGTGTGGATTCGAAATGCGGATTGGCAGCCGATAAGATGTGCTATGTTCTCGATTTTATCAATGGGCTCGTTGAGGAACAGACAGACTCGAATCGCGTTACTGTTGTAGCCAAAGGGGCTCCTGGTGCAAATTTGACACATAAAACCATATACTCATTCTGTTTTGCGGGAGTGGGGATTTCAGACTATAAGATTGAGTACTTTGACGAGGAGAATGTCAAGATTGATGGTTCTGGCTCTTATTTTGTGCGATGAATCCTCTAGAAGGAGGGATAAAATGTTAATGTATACTGTCAAAGGCTTGTAATTACCTAGCACATCATATAAATCACCATAAAGCGTCCATATAATCGCGATGTTCTGGAGGCTCCCAGTCGGAAAGATTGACAACATCATATATGCGAGAACTTCGGCAACCCACCACGTGCTCACCGTCCCCCAAACTAACCTTATATCTTCTACCAAGCACACTCTTTCTCTTAGTCATAATTCGCCTCCACAGCTCCCATCTCCTTTCCCCCAATCTCCAATGAAAATTTCATAACTGCTTCATTGATACTAACAACCACATCATGATCAACGTCCAAATATTCCTTTCGATCAAGTCCCACTCTTCTCTTGAACAAGCTTTTGTCTACATTTCTTAAATCGGCTATCAGCATACAATTTGTTTTTGTAGAAGTTAATGAGGGGTGTATCGGTGCAATTTTATTTTCGCTTTGCAAGAGTTTGATAGTAAAAATCAGATCGTGGGGGGAATAAGAAGAGGGCAATCGGTAGTAGAAACTGAATTTGAGGGTTTGGTTGCGCTTTAGATCTTCGCCCTGGTGGATGTACCAATTCATCTGAGGAAGCAGTTAGGAATGTGTTATGCGACGATTAGCGAGCTGGCACTACTTACTCTGTCGGTTTGATATACTCCCGTCGATGGATCGTATACTTTTCCTTTTCCATTATCAATTTCGTCATCGTAGCGCGACCTTGCGGAGACACCGTAGTGTTTTGTTGCTTGGGTGGATACAATAACTGCCTCTTGTGGAAGACAACTAAGTACGGCTCCCCTAATGTAATCAGCAGAGCTCAAAATATGATGCTGGGAGTACACACTTAGCAACGGCGGACCAGGCATCATGTGGTTGAATGATCTGAATATCAGGGTGATTTTTTTCGAGACGAATTTTTAGATAGTCGCTTGCGCCAAAACCTCCAACTAAGAAGATTGCCTAAAATGTGTCAGATAATTTTTCAACTTTCATGCGATAAATAACTTACTTTTATCTCGTTTTCCTTCGAATGCCTCTCTTGCATTCTTTTCCCTCTTACAAGGTTTACTTGTTCACTCACCAATCTCTCGATATCAAGAATTAGTGGATCAAAAATGTCTTTGACATCATCTCTTCGCAATGCATTAGCATCCGAGCTCAGAATATATAGTTTGGTGGTAACTCACACTTTCATATTCCAGGTATTTGATTGTAGTCCGTTAAAAGGGTCATCCTCGAGATCAGCCATGGGGAAGTTGACATAATAGTCTTCATCTGAATCGCCTCGAAACGCTGTTTTGATGGATTGATCAAACTGTTTCATGGCTTGTTCAAACCCTTTCGTTTTCCGTAGGTGATAATAGGCGTCTTCGCCAACAAGTTCTTTAACTGCTTGTTCAAACCGTTGGTTGAGACCGAGGGAGCCTGCCATGCCACCTTGTGGTATGTTATTAAATTATCCCAAAAGAGGTACTGTCTGGGGCTGCTTACCTTTTCCAGGAACAAGTTCCTTGAGTTCGAGTTTGGGGGTTAGATTGACAATTTCGTAAGATATGAGATCGACAGTCCCACCGCCGGCATCACAAATAACAAGTGCATCTCCAACCTGTGGTCTAGCGTTAGTTTGATTCGATTTTAATTGAGTTCAATGAGGCAAAATTGTGACATTTCTTTAATCCTGGGGAAAAGTTATTCTGCCTCAGTAAATATTCTTGTGGGATGCCTTTGATAGATTCTCTGAGATATGCAACAAAGCTTTAGTTCCACCAACTCCCTGGATTGTAGTATAAAAGCTAAAAGGCAGACCTACAGCAAGTGATCGATCAACCATCGTATGTAGTGTATACAAAGCTGCAGCCTCGGGCTCTTTAATTAAAGTTATCGGATGAATACCAGCCTTTTTCGCAGCCTTCATTTTCTTATCAGCGAAATTTCTATCGCAGTATACTGTTCAAGTGATGGAAGTTTTTTAATCCCATACCTTCAGAGTTGTATCTTTAGCTTTATCTGACCAGACAGCGGGGACCGATAGTACGAATTGCTTTTGACAAATTTTCAAATATTCGGCTGGTACCTTTCCCTCGATCTTTTCCAGCGCATGTTTGTAGATGGCTTCGATATAGTCCGCTGCCACATCAACTGCTGATTTTCCCAATCTTTTGATATCAACCTTCGCCGTTAACTCTGGAAGATATAGAGGTCTAGGCTGTTCAGGATCAAGTAAAAGTTTGACACCAGCGACTGCTTTAGTCTTGTGCTTTTGGGCGCCCCAAGTGAAGCTATTTTTGTTGTCCGGATCGTAGCAAATGACAGTAGGAATTTTGGGTTGCTTGAAAGATGTTCCTTGGTTCATCAGCTTGTTGCTAATCATCTCTTTCCAAACATTCTTACCAGGCCAATCCATTACAGACACGAGATCTGGTTTTCCTCCCTTCGCAAATGCGTATGCTATACCACTGAAAGTAGTACCAAAATCTAGCGCAATCACAATTTGGTCCTCCGCCTGATTAACTTTAAGGTCTTTGACGGCTTCAACCATCTTGTCCATAGCAACACCTGAACCACGCATGATCAATGTTTTTGATGAGTTCTTGTTAAGCTAACTTTGGGTACTTCTAATTTGTGAATGTGGGAGAAAGAAAGTATAAATATTAGGGAAACTGTAGTAAGATGTGCCTCTATCTGAGGTCTCATTCTCAGTCGAATTGCGATTTATTGGTGCCAGCAACCCCGCTTGAGACACAATAAATCAGCATGACACTGCACCTTCGTGGCTTCCCCGCAAAGGCATCCAATCGTTGTCGATGAAACATCGATATATGCATCTACCTGGTATGGCGTTTATTTCTCTCCAAAACGGGCAGGTACCGAAATTATCAGGATTTCCCGGACACCATCTGCCAATTACGCCATCTCTAACAATCATTTCCTTAAAAGTTTATCATGCAGCCAGAAAACCCTCGTGATATATTTATTGAAATACCAGGCAGCTCAGCAGTTCCAAATAGCCTTTAACCCTAATCAAGATCGCTGGCCCCTGCTAGCGCTGTCCCTATTCGACGGATGTATATATCTACCAAATTTTTTGATCAAGGGATAACTCAATCTATCTTTCTTTCTTTTATCACTATACCGTTCAATCATATGCCCACTGTGCCACATAATATCCTCTTGACATCAAGGTACCTACCTAAACCTTGATCCAAAATTGATTAGTCGATTGAAAACCGCTGCTGGCGTACTCGAGTTTTGTCTAATAATATATCACGACTGAAAGGGACTTTCTCGCGACCGAATAATAGCAAGAATTGGAATTTGAGAGTCTCATTATTGTGTGATGTGATTTACCCCGAAGTTTTAAGCTTCAGCAATCTATCACCGTGGCTCTGTGTTGTATATTGATTGGCTGACAATGTGACTCAGTCAATTCCTGTTCTCCTTCCGCATAGCTCGTAGGAAATCTGCCTACAAGATAAACCAGGACGCAGGTGAATCTTCACAGCTTTATATTGTCCACTATCACCATATTATCGTCAAATCGTCAACTGTCGGCCAACGACATGTCGACCGAAGACCAAATTATGACGGACGTAGCCTACTCAGAGCTCTCTGTGACAAGCAAAACGCAGATCGAAGCTATACGCAAACTTCTGGAAAGCCAGTTTGTGGAGGTTAACAAAGCAATCGAGCGAGGTATGGAAAGCAAGTTTGTGGAGGTTAACAAAGCAATCGAGCGAGGTATGGAAGACATAAAGATTGAAGTCTCTAGTCAGATTGAAACAATCAGTGTCGAAGGAGGTGCATCACGAACAAGGTCAGGAGGTGCAGGAATGTTAAGTCGATTCATACCTGGGGCAGGGTACCCAAATCTGGCCGAGGACGTTGAAACTTGGAAGAAGAAAAGTCAAAAACTCAAAGAAGATTGTCGTGTGTATAGAACAGGAAAAGCAAATGATGCGGAGACGATTCGAGAGCTACAATCGCAGTTGCAAAAGATGGTGGAGGATGCGAAGAAACATGAAGAAGCTTGTGTTCAGCTTGATAACTTGAAAATAAAAAATCGCCAGTTACAGGAGCAAACGCAAATGCTTCGTGATATGATTATCAACAAAGCGGGCAGTGGCGTTGATGATATAGACGACAATACCATAATCAAAGACTTTGTTGCGTTGCGCGAACAGATACAACGAATAGTCAATCGCTACTACAGATGCGAAACTGAACCAGAGTCTCTCAACGATTGGAAAATTCCCGAGTATTTCGAGCAGAGGCGAAAAACATTCTTCTCGATGTGGAAAGACAACCATTCAAACGCACAATTTAGGGGTAGATCTAGAGCAATGATATTTGAATTGTTAGTTAGTGAGATCTTGCAATTGCCTATTTTTGGACTGGAAGGGGTTAATATGAGCAGATTGGAAAATGGATTAGGGGATTTCGAAATGGTATTAGAGCATACATTGGGACAAGGTATTATCTTTAATTTCATCACAACTACCATACCATCAAGCTTGTTTGAAATAGCATAAAGCTGACGAAATGAAGGCCATGCAGATGTAGCCTCGTGGCGCAGTTCAACCATGAAATGTGCTTCGCTACTTCAACAGTCGCAGCCGTTTCAACAATCAATCCTATCAGAACGTGTCGCGACATTCATCGGGAACTTTATGGCTCCCTTGCAACCACACGACAAAATTCAAGTCAACGAACTTGGCGAGCATCTTTACAGACTTTGCGCTTCTGCTTTTGAGCTGGCATTTACACTACGAAGATGCCAAGATACATACAAATGTGTGATTGCGAATGTTGGGGAAGAAATAGATGAAGAGACAATGGAACCGCAAGAAAACGAGGCGAGGAACAGAGATGGTAAAATGAAAGTTGCATATGTTATAAGCGGGTGTTTGTTCAAAATACTCGATATTGGGGATGCAGGGAGAGAAAGAACGATATTGGAGAAAGCGCACGTTGTGATTACAGACTGAATGCTTGGATGCGAAAATTATGTACACTGTACAACCTGTGTGGTTTCAAGGGTACAAAAAAGTCAAACTTGGCTAGGACGAGATTGAGAGGTGGATACAAGACCAACTATCTCGATGTAATTAGCAACATTATGAATGGAGGGAGCAAAGTAAACAGCAATAGGATATCAAATAAGAGCGCTACCTCGGGATTTGGTGCAAAGACAAATGTGCGTGATTGAACTGCAGCCCGCAGGTACGACGACGGTCTGGTGACCAGAGGCAAATGAATGCACATTCAATGATACTTCCCCTTTTGAAGCGATATAAGAGTGTCTCCTCAAAGTTACCGAACGCCAAAACTCGACCTGTAGCATGAGTTCGAAGATCAAAGAGTAAATTCAATGAAAGTGGATGAAGGTTTGGGAAGTGCCAAGCAGGAAAGATTGACAACATCACATGCGAGAATTTCGGCAACCCATCACGTGTCCACGGCCCCCCAAAGTAATCTTATATGTTCTACGAAGCACACTCTTTCTCGCCCTCGTTCTGGCCCCTCGCGCCAGTCCTTCAAATGTCAATTCTCAGAAAGGCCACCTCTACAAACAATTATCAGTCTCGTGTAAGCAGCCGGAACAAGTTCGCCATGCAATATAGAAATCTCATCCCGCGGACCCGAACTCCCATCCTTTCTTTCCCTTGTAGCTCCGAGGCCGTAGTATCCCCGCACCAAGTGTACATGGGGACCTGCGTTATCTGGTCAATCTGCAGCGGGTGCACCGATGCTTTGTAAGAACCTCCTGGGTACTTAGAAATGTACATGTCCGGACTATTTATTCACGAGTCAATATTTTATTGGATCAGATGTTGATTTATAATTACCCGGTACTGTCGAAAATTTTCACGTTTTTGTTTCTGCGAGTGAGTTGATAAGGTCATTGTATAATTGTTGTTCGAAGTGTCATTTTCGTGTGTTTGTGGGATTCACGAGGAACGGTGAGAGATTTGATCAGCAATGGGCTCCCCCGATTTCGCAGCAACTTCTTCGCCTCACCATTCCTCTCATTATGATGAAGGAAAAACACCATATGTTGCCCCCATTACATTTCAAAATGGAGATCTTGACATCGATGAAGCGTCCAGGAGGAATTTGGAAAGGAGACTGGTGAGAAAGGTGGATTGGAGATTATGCACCATCGCCGGAATATTATGTAGTTTGAATTTGATGGATTCGGGCATCATTAGTTCGGCCAGTGTCGCAGATGATTTCTTTACAGATTTGGGTTTGGGAGTGGGAAATAGATATGTAAGTTCTGGTGCTCCGTCAATCGAACTTATTCTTGCATGCTGATAGTATATACTGTAGTCTGTATCAATCCTGGTGTACACTGTGGCAAGTGTAGCATTTCAGTTGCCAGCCACACTGTGTGTGAGGATGTGTGGACCAAGATTCGTCTTTTCGTTGATCACGATTGGATTTGGCATTATAACTTTGGTATGAAAAACTCTTGGTCAACCCCAGACCTGATCTGGAGAAGGAAATCCTAATGGCATGGCAAAGTGTACGGCTTTCATCAATACTTGGAAACAAATGGTAGCCCTTCGGCTACTCCTTGGAATCGCCCAATCTGCTATCTTTCCAGGCTTGAGCTATCTTATTTCAACCTGGTATACCAGAAAAGAACAACAGCTTCGTTTCGCTTTTTTGCAGACGGGCGAAGTTATTGTCGTGGGTCTGGGAATTTTCCTCAACTATGGCGTAAACCATTTGAATGGTAAAGGGAGCTTGGCCGGTTGGAGGTGGATGTTTCTAGTGCAAGGCTTGCTTGCTATAGGTATGTTACTCCAGTAATGACCTGGGGCCAAGAGCTAATTTGTTGGTAGTTGTGGGATGCGTAACCTATCTCTGGATGGTGGATTTCCCAGAAAATGCTCATAAAAGTTTCCGTTTCTTGACAGCCGAGGAGCAAAAGCTGGCACTGGCAAGAATTTCTGATGACAGAGATGACGTGAAGGCCGAGGACTTTTCCTTAGGGAAGTGTATTGTCCATTTTCTGGATCCAAAAATCTACGGTTTCTGTGCTTTGCTTTTTTGCTTAAACTTGGTATCGACAAGTAAGTACTAACTACTAGTAACCCTTTCGGGACTGATGTGCTAACTTTAACCAAAGGCATGTCTTACTTCTTACCCATCATTCTGAAAACCGGAATGGGATTTTCTGAGGACAGTTCCATCATGTTATCAGCACCACCATATTTCTATTCGGTGATTCCAGTTATTATCTCATCGATAGTTAGTGATCATTATCAACTCCGAGGCTTGGTCATAATCTTCAATTCCATCTGTACCATTGTGGGTTTTTGCATGTTGGGATTCGCTAGTCAGGACACAGTTCGATATATTGGAACATATTTAGCGACAGGAGGGTATGTTTCGAACTGGGCAGCAATGAATGCATACCAATCTTCCAATATTGTCGGACAGTGGAAAAGAGCAACCTTTGCGGCTGCCGGAACTGCCTGTAATGGGTTGGGAGGAATTGCCGGTGCATTCATTATTAGATATAATGAGGCGCCTCGATATCTGACAGCAATTTGGGTCAGTATTGGCTCCCAGCTTATCATTATTGCCATTGTCGGCATTTTCTCGATATACTTTTGGTATGCCAACGGCCGACAGAGAAAGGGGGTGGTCTTATTAGAGAGGACCATGAACTTCAGGTATACTTATTAGAATCTGAGAATATAATGTTGAGTGGCTTGAATGAAGACTTGACCAGCTCGATGCCTCCCATCTTGTGAAGAACTCTTGAAATACTAGCTATATACACGTCGAACATCCAGCTTCTCAAATAGTTGACGCATTCGACGAGTACTATTTCTACGACCAAAAGGGTACGGTCATTCGTTGCTGGGAATCGTCTTATTGGGCCAATCCCACAACGCCTATATCAACCCAACTCTGTAAACTATAGTTCATCGGATGTTGTGTTGTCGAACGAGCTCATGAACGCAATACTTATTGACTTCTAAGTTGTTAGCATGTGTGATTAACGTGTGTGCGTTCATACCCCAGTAAAAGTTACATGATACAGTTTATGCTTGATCATCCATCGGGACATGCCAATGCCTGACATACAGTATCGTTACCATGCTGACTGACGTAGCTGGTGGATGCAACTCACCCACGTCTTTGTGTCTGGATATTTGGGGAACTGGCAAACTGGTGAACTGGTGCACTGGTGGATAGAAAAGATGATAGTGGTCTTCATCGATATGACTGAAATGATTGGTGAATTAGATACTGCATTGCGTTCTAAAATGTTTCAAGAAGTATTGTGCAGAGCGAACGAACGCTATGATTTACATTAAACAACCTTATTAGCATTAGCATCTAGATGTCACCCTAGATACAGAAGACTTTTGAGACCAACTACGCAGCATCATTTCCTATCAACTCATCTCGCAATAACCAATCCGTGTTTACACTCGTTTGTCGAAGCTACCTAGGTATTGCTCCTAAGATCTTAGAATATTCATTTGCTTCGGTATCATTTAATCATTCGGCATACATAAACCGTCAACTTCAACAGCCCAAGAGCCTGATAGCCCGATAGCCCAACACAACTTTGTCATTTGTTCAAAGCGGCAAGCTCATCCAAATCTGGGTAAATCCGGCATCGCGAACTGGGAACTACTGAACTTCCGAAATTACATGGGGCAGTCTTTAGACCACTTCGCAGGACGATAACAATTTCGAACCCGAGCAGGAGGAGTATTCCCCTCGTAGCAACCTTCCAGACGAATCACACAAGATGGGTTTCCTGGGTGTTTATACCGCAATATATGATTATGTTCCGGCAGGTGAGGGAGAACTCACTATCAAGGAAGGTGATATCCTGTATGTGCTAGAGAAGAGCACAGAAGACGACTGGTGGAAAGCAAAGAAGAAGGCCTCTGCAGAAGATGAAGATGAGCCCGTGGGATTGATACCAAACAACTACATCCAGGAGGTATGAATATTTAAATTTAGATCTGCGATTTATGACAATGGCAATAGGGGATTAGCATACCCGTTCATATGACGATATAAACATACTTGGTTTGTTGGCAATGGTGCAGCATATGTTAACTTCTATCTCTATAGGCAGCACCATCTAGCAAAGCTAGAGCTCTCTACGACTACACGAGACAGACAGACGAGGAGCTATCATTCACGGAAGATGCACAACTCGAGGTTTTCGACACTTCAGATCCGGACTGGATCTTGGTGGGTTTTGAGCGAGAGTACGGCTTCGTACCTGCAAATTATATTGAATTATCTGAGAACTTAGAAGAGACCAAAGAAGCACCTGCTCCAAGTCTTCCAAGCCGACCAAGACCACCACCGGTTGCAGTAGAAGAAGAAGCACCTGAGGCGCCCGAGTCGCCTCTATCACCTCAATCCCCTGAATCTCCAGTAGTTGCGACCCCGGCTGCTGCAATTGCAGGTATATTACATCAGCAACAACAGAGAAAATCGTCCGCTCCAGCAGCTCGAGCCCCACCAGAATTCACCCCCGAAGCATCCGACGAAGAACCACCTACACCTACATTACCTGCGAGACCAGTATCGCAAGTATCTGTACCGCAGCCTAGTCGAGAGCGGGAACGCGAGCCTACCCGGCATTACTCCCCGAGGCTTCCTGCATCTCCCACTGGTGTTGCCGCATCCCCTCCTCACAATAGAGTATCTTTCGCTACAATGGGCGTAGCAGATGTCGTAGATGAGCCTAGAGCGAGTCATGTACCAGGTGGATTTCACATGTATAACATCAGCGAGATGGTTCATGTAATGGGTAAAAAGAAGAAAATGCCTACAACTCTGGGTATCAACATCGCTACAGGTACAATTTTGATCGCCCCGGAGCAAGCCCGAGATGGACCAGAACAAACTTGGACAGCCGAAAAAATGACTCATTATTCATTGGAAGGCAAGCATGTTTTCATGGAACTAGTACGCCCTACCAAAAGCATCGATTTCCATGCAGGAGCTAAAGATACCGCGACGGAGATTGTGAGTGCATTGGGAGAACTTGCAGGCGCTGCTCGAGCAGAAGGATTGAGAGAAGTTATTGCAGCAGGATCCGGATCTGGCCAAAAGAGAGGACAAGTCCTCTACGATTTTGTGGCACAAGGAGCAGATGAAGTGGATGTGAATGTTGGGGATGAAGTTGTTATAATTGACGATATAAAAAGTGAGGAATGGTGGATGGTACGGCGAGTCAAGAATGCGAGAGAAGGTGTTGTCCCAAGTAGTTACATCGAAGTTGTTGGTACAGTGCAGCCACAAAGTTCGGCTGGAATAAACGCGGGGCGATCAACTGTTGAACAAAATAGACTCGAGGAAGCGCGACTAGCAAGGGAGGCCCTGAAGACAGCGAAGAGAGACGAGGTTGAGGTAGGCCCTGGAATGCGACTACCCGAACGGGGTAGCAGTCTATATGCTCATGACAATGGTAACCAATCTGGGCAACAGAAGAGACGAGATAATGGCCGAGAAAGCAGCTCTTCGAAATCTTCGAAATCCAGTAAGCAACATTTCCATCCAGCGCAATGCATTGTAGCTAACAAATTGTAGAACCTGATCCTGCCAAAGTAAGAACATGGACGGACCGCTCGAAGTCCTTCAGTGTCGAGGCACAATTTCTAGCGCTGAAAGACGGTAAGATAAATCTTCACAAAATGAACGGCGTGAAAATTGCTGTCCCAGTTGTCAAAATGTCAGTTGAAGATCTGGAATATGTTGAACGAATGACGGGTATATCTTTGGATGAAGATAAACCATTATCAGACATCAAAAAGCAGCAAAAGTCACGAGCAGCTGAAAGGCAGCCGAGTAACGGTGCAAGTGTTGGTGCAAGCATTGAACGTCCAGAGTATGATTGGTTCCAATTTTTCCTATCTTGCGACGTTGCTGTGGGTCTTTGTGAGAGATATGCACAGGCATTCAAGAGAGATTCAATGGATGAGAGTGTTTTGCCTGATATTGATGCTACTGTACTACGGAACCTTGGAATTCGCGAGGGAGATATCATCAAAATTATAAGGTTCATAGACAAAAAATACATGCGGAAAGATGGAAAGCGAAACGCCAGCCTTGGTGAGGACGAGGGTGAAGCTGGCCTCTTTTCTGGACCCGGTGGTGCATTGAAAAATAATACTCGAAAGGGTCGCCCCGTTCCTGCTTCGCTAACTAACGATGTGGTGGATGCAAACGCCTTTTCGCAAAATGGCACCGATAAGCCATCGCCTCAAGGTGTTGCCACGCCCCTTGCAACCGCTCCAACCCCAGCAGCAAAGGACGTCAAGCGAGGAGGGTTTGATGATGATGCATGGGATGTTAAGCCATCCAAACAAGAAGCCACGAGCAGTGCGCCTGTCGAGTCCACACCAGCTCCAGCTCCCGCTCCACAGCAGCCAGCTATCACTGGCTCGATGCAAGAACTTTCGCTGCTGTCCACTCCTCTCGAGCCAGTAAAAGCGCAGCCCACAGCTCAAGCAATACCGCAACCCCAAGGCCCACCTGCCGTCACTCCTTCCATATTTGCTGGAATTGGAAATCAACAAACTGGACTCCCTCAACAGCAACCTTCTCCATCTGGACCTTTGTTCCCAGCAAACTTAGCGCGTCAACGTCCTGCACCCCCTCAGATGGGCGCGAACACGACTCTAATACCACCACTTCCTCCTTCGCGACCTTTATCGGCTCCTCAAGCTGTGACTGCTTACGCCCCACCTCCACTCCAAGCGCAAGCTACTGGCTATGGAGCTTTTCAACCTCAAATTGCTCCTCCTGGACAAAGTCTGCATGACCTCAACCAACAACGCATGCAACAGCAACAACAGCAACAGCAAATGCAACAACAACAACAACAACAACAACAACAACAGTTTATGCAACAGCAGACTGGCATGATGCAACAACCTGCTGGATTTAATCAATTCAATCCTGGAGCACCTAACAACTTTCAACAATTTCCCATGCAAACAGGTGCACCTCAGCAATTCATACCAAATCAAACAGGTGCTCCTCAACAATTCATACCAAATCAAACAGGTACACCATTTTCAAATCCTCCAGTACAGCCATTCCAACCACAACCACTTCAACCACAAGTTACAGGCTTCCAGAGTGCATTCCCTACTGGACAACAGTTCCCTCAACCTACCGGTGTAAATTCATTCTTGCCTCCTGCTATGCAACCTCAGCAAACGGGAATGATGAATGGAACAACCAGTTTTGGTGGCCAGAATTTCCCTGCACCACCGGCTCCACCTGCGCCACAACAACATCCATCTCCATTAATCCCTCAAGCGACTGGGCCAGCACCACCAGGTAATTTTGTTCTTCTATCATATTTTCTATATGAACCTGCAACTAACTTAATTTCCAGTTCGTTTCGGACTCAATGGCACTAATAATATCGCGCCACAACCCACTGGCAGACGCGCGAATCTCTCACAAGCCAGTAAGTTCATCTCTATGTTTCCCCCTCAGTTTCACCAGCTAATGCAATACAGCTCCTCAAAATCCATTCGGATTTTAAGTTGATGGCTAATAAATGTACACTTTACCCTGGCTATCGTTGTTTTTCTCGTTGTAAAATAGGTGGATAGGCATGCATAGCTAAGCATCGAGATGTTAATATCTTTTCATTTTACTTTGACAGGAATTCGTTTACTTGGTCACGTATCCGTGGCCACGGATATATTGGGAAGGGCGTAGCAGAGCCTACAGGAGAGAGGTTCATAGCGATATTACATCATATTTAATGGATCAATTTATTAGGAGGAATGAAGTGATGTATCCAAATTTTTGCCGATGATATTTGATTATAACTTGAAGTCGACACATGGAGGGTTAATTCCGGACACGGTATTTGTTTTCTACTCAATGCAGTTGTTGCAACGTGATTAATAGCTTTACAGCCGAATTCCGAGAAGTTCTCGAGAATATTGAAACGAGCGAAACGCCAGGAAGTAGGGAGGGTTAGAGATCTACATACGCACGGATGCGCTCTTGTGCACGGACTAGAAGGATGATGTGAATCAAGCTTGATTTGACGAGCCTCGTGAGAAAAATGTTTGTAAGTTGTAACGCGGTTGTATTGTGTTGTGAAGGGAGAAGTTTGAGGGATTGAGGCTTGGAGTTTGAAGTTTGGAGTTTGGAGTGGAGGAGTGGAGGAGTGGAGGGGGGTTGGCCGGGTACGGGGGGCTTGGAGGTTATGAGTCTGTGAGTCTGTGACTTTGTGAGAGGGGGATGTACTATTATGGCTACTAGTGTAGTCAGGAATATTAGGGGGATTGGTTGAGGAGTGGTATGGATGGTCTGTAGAAGTAGAGGTGTAAGTGTAAGTGAGGGTGGAGTCAAAAATTTATGTTGTACTTTCTCGGAGTTGAAGAAGAAGAAAGGGAAGACAAGAAAAACGAGTGAGTTGTTGAGCTGAGAGTTGGATTTTTAGAATTTTCGAGAGGTACTTAATGATCGGTTGTTGCGAAATTACCATGCTCTTACCTCACCCGTCTTTGTCTGCTTGCTTGGTAGCTAGTACATCCATCAATCGAGGAGAGCCTCGAAAGAATCCAAATAGCGAGTCCCGGTCACGTCTTTCGCCATGAAGTTTCACGACGTGAGAACAGAGATTTTCTATGGTATAATATGTTTGTGTTTGTGTATGTATGTTTAAAGTTAAGATTAGCCTTCCTCTCTTGGTTTGTGTGACGTCTTTTGATTTATGTGATTTCTCCAGAGCTTGGCGTGTTGTGGGTTAGGTGGGTGGGTATTAATGATGATGACGTTTTGAGAAGAAACAAATTCTTCGGTGAGATGATTGCTGATGCGAGAGATGTTTCATGGAGGTGATTTTATGGTTTTTGGTGTGGTTTGGGATGCTGCTCGTCAGAGAATTTCGGGGGAAATACGATGTACGATGAGTGCGCGGTGAAGTACTAATGCTTGTGATGTACGGGCCTGTGTTTACTCTGTTGTAATTTATCGGAGGATATCGAATATCGGATACGTACTGGATTTTGACTCGAGAAGTCGTGTGGCAGATTGTTTTATGTGAGTTCATGTGGTTCGTGTTAGTCTGATGTTCCTTGGGGAAGGTTCGAGGATATGCTTCTTGTGTGTTATGTGCCATGTGCTATCGGTGCCGGGGAGGGTGGTATGGTTTTTGTTAATTCACGTGCATATATATATATATATATCATACTATTCGCCCCAGATCTATGCCTTTCTCTCCGTCTTTTTTCAATTTTCTTGACACTTTTAATGTGCTCCCATTCCTTCCATATTTTCTTTTTCGACTTCTTCCATAATAACATAGTTAAAATTGACAGGTTCAATTCATTGCCTCGACAACTTTCACACATACATACAAACTCATCTAATTCTCTCGCCACACACTGATTTACACATCTATATACCCCTAATCAATATCCAAAATGCATACACAAACTCTCTACACCTACGCGCTGGTCGCATTCGCTAGTTCCGTTCTCGCGGCTCCGGTGGGAACATCTGGGACACTTGCACCTGCATCCGTATCCAAGAAGCTGGAAGCTCGAGAACCTTTTGTGGTATATGGGAAATCTTTCGAGGAGAACACAAGTGCTTCGTTTGAGAAGGAGAGACGTGTGGATGGGTATGTGTTATTTTTTATTTTATTTTTGTCTGTATCTATATTTGAATTTGTAAACGAGGGACATGGGTGAAAGATAGAAGATGGAGTGTCAGGAAAAATAACTAACAGTATTTAGATTCGCACTCCCGATATCGAAAACTACAGTATTCACAAGAGGAAACGAGGGGGCTCCGGGATCGCCTCCTAATGGTCCGTCGTCGGGATCGAATAATGGGAATGGGAATGGGAATAGACCACCGCCGGGACCACCTCCTTCGAATGGATCGAACAACAGCGGGGGACCACCTCCTTCGAATAGACCAAATAACAACGGTGGACCGCCTCCTGGTCCTCCTCCTTCATCAAGTGGACCGGGTAACAGTGGTTCGAATGGAAATGGGAATAGACCTCCGCCTGGGCCTCCTCCCTCGAATGGATCAAATAATGGTGGGGGACCTCCTCCTGGACCTCCCCCTTCGGCAAATGGGCAGGGTGATAATGGACCTAGCTCGGGGGGCCCCAGTGGGGGATCGAACAGACCTTCGAACGGAGGACCGAGTGGAGGATCAGACGGGAATCGTTATTAAGGGATTAATTTGAGAGCGTGGTACAGAGGCATAGAGGAAGAAAGGACTGAGGTTCTGTTGAATTCGAGAATGTTTATCCAAGTTAATATACTATTTTGTTGGGGATGGTACTTGATACGCTGAGCGAGCGTATGCATAGATGGGGAAAATAAGCGAGAACAGAAGAGAGGTATTAATTTATATTGGATATTTTTTTAATAGATGTAGATATAGAAACAGACATAGACATAGAGACAGACATAGACATAGAGACAGACTTAGAAATAGACAATACAGAATTAGAAGACTAAAAGTCGCGCATCACAAATTCATTATCATTATCTCTCTCCTCATCCGTCTAAAACACTCCATCTTCCTCTTCCCTCGATTTCTCGATCTTGACATACGGAACACTATCCGCGTATCTCTCATAAATAGGTAAATAGTATTCCGTCGCACTCAAAGTCATTTGAATACTCTTTCTCTTCTCAATGGCCTCCAACCACTTCTCCCACCTTCCTGTCAACTCTCCTAATTCTTCAATATGCAATCCGCCTTTAAAATAATCAAAGACCCAGATACGAAGTGCCCAGGGCGCTAGAACATAATCTACTATACACGGTTCTTTGCCTGTGAAATAAGGTCCAATAGGATGCATTTCCTGCGTAAACTCATAGAGTGTCGTAAGAAACTTATTATGAATCGTCAAAAACCTAGGATCCTTCAATGAAACCGATTGATACTGAAGAAAGCGATTAAAAGCAGGCACAACACGTGATGTGATGTGATCGGTCCAAATCTTCAATCGGGCTCTCTCGAATGGTTCGCGAGTGAGCAATCGGGGGTAGTGAGATGGGTATGCGTCTTCGAGAAACTCGCATATGATTGTGCTTTCGTAGAGGGCTTTGCCTTCGTAGGAGAGGGTGGGGATGAGACCGCGGGGATTGAGTTTGAGGAGGGATAGGGGTTTTTGGTATGGGTTTACTTCGATGTATTGGAAGGGGATGCGTTTTTCGAGGAGGAGGAGAAGTACGCGTTGGGTGAAGGGACAGAACTGGTGGGTGAAGTGAGTGAGTGGGAGAGTGGAAATGGAAATGGAAATGGAAATGGAAATGGAAATGGAAATGGGAGAATGCATACCCATCCAGCATAGAGCTTAACCGGCTCTTCCTTCGAATATTGTTTTACCATCTCGGCAGCCAAGCCAGTGGCATGTGGAAAGAGATTTGCATCTGGATGTACAGCGGCCATAATGAAGTCTTGGTTGATCGATCAACAGAACAAACGAAATCAAGATCACTGCAAAGGAAGAAAGAAGTACAACCAGAACGGAGGAAAGAATTATATCTACTTAGTCAATAGATTCATGACCTACCTCCCATTTACCTCTTTACGTCTCTAGTAGTGCAGCACTTGCCTATCTCAACTAGAATGCTGTGGGTTTCTCACCAATTTGGGTGATAGATTCACGATGATGGGAAAGTTGATTTTCCATACAAATCGGCCACCAAAAATTCAAGCCACAGATCTTATGAATGACGAAATGCGGGGGGTTTTAATTGGCTGGGACTTTGTGTGTTCTCTGTCTGTATGGTACCATCGCTCGGAAACGAGATAAATCAATTAGGAAGAGACATTTACAGCTGGATTTATATATTTATATATATATATATTTATATATATACAAGCTTATACATACGTCTGTATCTATAATCCTGGTGAGGTTCAAACAAAATCCATGTAAATTCATACCCAACCAACCCCACCCCCCTTGTCCAGCTGAGAAAAAGAGTCAGATTCACTTGTCAATCGATGTGGCTGAATAAAACATATGAACAAATAGTGGCGGGGCTATGCGGACCACCTTTTGTCCAACAGACACAATACCATACCTATACTCTCCCTTTTACCCTTTCACAACCATTTGATTTTTCCATCGATTTTCAAGAACTATCATCTCGCGTGTCGCAAATCCCATCACATCACACAGACACATACAAACACAGTTGCGAAAATGACAGGACCTTCAACGTACGCCCTCCACTTTTCCTTCCCTTTCCCTTTCCCTTTCCCTTTCCCAAACTTCCCATTTCAACCACCCGCTCACATGTGAGCTTTGCTAACACCATCTCAACAGACCCGGCCAAGAAGGGCCATCCTTTGCACCTCCTCCTCTCCCATCCGGCTGGATCGCCCAATGGGACGCCAACTCCAAGAAATACTATTTCGTGCAACTCAGCACCGGGGCTTCGCAATGGGATACACCCACGCACGCCGCACCCACGGGACCTACCCCCCAAGCGACGCCGCAGGGAACAGAACATCCATATGGCTTACCGGGAGAGAATGGAAGCCAGGCTCATGCGCACGAGATGGGCGGTGATGGGACCAGAGGATTTGGAGGCGAGAATGCGGGCGGTGATGGAGAGAGGGGTATTGGAGTGAGTTGATTTCTTAGGTGTTTTATTTCGGAGTGTTTATCGTGCATCATGCTGATATATTTTTTGAAAATAGTCTTTCATCACAAACCAATATCTCAAGAAACAAACCGGAGGCATTCTCGGTGGAAGCAGTAGTAGTTCCAATTCACACGGTGGGCTGGGAGGCATTCTAGGTGGAAGCAGCAGTAATTCCAATTCACACGGTGGATTAGGAAGCATTCTAGGTGGAAGCAGCAGTAATTCCAGTTCACAAGGTGGATTAGGAGCACTAGGTGGACTCGCCAGTTCATTCCTCGGAGGATCATCCGGATCAAATCACAACAACAACAACAACAACAACAATAATAATAACTCACATTCCACGAGTGGAAGTGGTTCGTCGGGTATCGCAGGTGCTTTGATGGGTAGTTTATTGGGCGGTGGAAAGAAAACTGATAACGGGCAGACGCAGAATCAGAACCAGGATCAAAATCACTCTAGTTCGCAGAGTGGACAACATGGACAAAGTAGTGGAAGTGGATTGATGGGAAGTTTGGGAGGAATGTTTGGTCACCAGAGTCAATCTGTAAGTAAAATCGCCGATACATTATGGCATTGTGCTGACTTCTGCAATAGCAGGGTGGAAACTTTGGATATTCAAACAATAGTAGCGGAAGCCAAGG
This sequence comes from Botrytis pseudocinerea, assembly GCA_019395245.1. Classification (NCBI taxonomy): domain Eukaryota; kingdom Fungi; phylum Ascomycota; class Leotiomycetes; order Helotiales; family Sclerotiniaceae; genus Botrytis; species Botrytis pseudocinerea. The sequence continues at coordinate 32,356 of JAHXJK010000059.1, read as the reverse complement.
AGGTTATTCCGGTGCTGCTCCTCCAAGTTCTTATCAGCCTGGTGGTGCAAGCCAAAATAGTTACAGCTCTCCAGCCCCTGCACAGCAATCTTATGGTCAAGGAGCTACACACAATCCATCGTCTCAATCTTATGGCCAAGGAGCTGCACACACTCCATCGTCACAGTCCTATTCTCAAGGACATGCGCCTTCTTACTCTCAAGGATCTGCTACATCCCATCAATATGACCCACAAAACCCATCTCACGGCATGCCACCAAAACATGAATATGGTGCCCCGGGTCAACAATCACAATACGGTGGTCCTCAACATCAGTCTTCATTTGGAAATGCACCACAATCACAACATAATCAATACCCAGGAGCTCCAGCTTATGGGTCCGGTCCAAATTCTCCAGGTGGATATGGTGCACCTCAACATCAACAGCAACAGCACCAGCAGCATGGACAGCAACAACATCAATATGGTGGTCCCCCTGGTCCAGAGATGTCAGGAGGAATGTATGGTGGTGGTCCGCCTCCTATACCACATGGAAGCCATCCTCACCATGGTCAACACCAACAACATGGCTCACAAGGTGGTTCATCTGGTGGCTACCCTCCTCCCCCTTCCGGTGGCTATCCTGGACAGCCAGGATGGTAGTGCTTTTACTCGCGTTATGATATGATGAATATTGGTAGCAATCTAAAAAATTGGTGTGTTTGGGATGGTCGGATTTCTTTTTGATAGAATGGATATGGTATCCTGTAAATGCAAAACTTGCATGGCTTTCTTTAATGGCAAATAATTCCAGGATGAATGATAACCTGCTGATTATTCATAAATCTTTCTTCTTGTGGTTTAACTCTTCAGTTCCTATCTTGCATATCCATGCCATGACGTATCGGGAGATGTACCAACTGCCAATAGCAAGTAAAATTATATAGGCGATGGTTGGTACCAGTGATTGAGGTAGGAGATTGAATATGTAGGGATCGAGAATTATATCAATTAATACAGGTGGAACATTTTCCATAAGAGTTTGGTTCATGGTGTAATAATCGGCTGCTGCATAAATTTGAAGGAATAAAGTTGATGATGTAGCATCCTTGTGCTTATGTCTGGCATCCGAATCTTGATTTTGGGATGTGGAATCGGAAAGATCGTTGAATAGAGGTTGATGGGTCTCGGAATATTGTGCAAGAGATGTGATCAGCTCGGAAGTTCCAAAAACTGTAGGTAAATCATAAGTTTCGAGTTGAAATGAAGTTGGATCCTGAGGGGAGGTAGAAATTAGTATGTTCCAGATTTATATATATGGCATATTAAATGCTGATATTTGGATCTCGGGAGTTACGATGTGAAATTGAAATATGAAATATGGAATATGACATTAACATCAAGGACTTATGCAAGATGAAATCGGAACCGTAATCGGAATAGAATCATACCGTAGCAGCCCAGCATACTCGCACTTCATATCGTTGCCCCTCTTTCAACCCATCGAGTAGATACCACGACGAAACTCCATTTTGTGCATCTGCAGTGGGAAATTCGGCACGAATGTGTTTGCGCAGAGTGTGGTGGTCGGGGGTGAGAGATGGGAGGTGTAGATCGGAGAGCGTGGGGTGGGAGAGCGGGATGCTGAGGGCGGAGGGGGCGAGGAAGATGGCTTTTTCGGTGTTGGCGTGGACGGATGAGAGGTGGGTTGTTAGGAGGAGGAGCGTGGAGAGATTGGGCAGTTGGCAGTGGAGGAGGGTGGTGGGTTGCATTGCGGAAGAGGTGAGTTGGTTGGTTGGTGTGGTAGATAGTACTATTTTGGTGTGGTTTGGTGTGGTTTTCAGGTATGGAGCTGTGTTGTGTTGTTGTATTGCATTTTGGGATTCTCGGGTATTGTTGTATGAGCTGTATGGATGGTATGATGCTGCGAAGTATATTGCACCTTGGGTCTGTGGTATCGAATTGTATTGGACGCGGCCTCGTATTGGATATGATCTTCCCTTCTTAATGAATGTCTTGTGCTGAACCCGTGTGATGGATGTCAATCATCCCAATTGTGAATCTCTGCCTCCCAGCTCGTCCAGCTACCAGCCAATGTTTCTTCTAGAAGTCGGCCAGTCTGTCTGCTCCGTACCTTCCATCGTATCCCGAGGTGTTTCATATTATTCTTTTCCACTAGCCCCCCTTTTTACCAATCAATCAATGCGGCTAATCCCTTCTCAGCCTAATTGATCTATCACAGTGGGTAAATTCTAGAAGCTCTGACTATAATTTCCCAATCCTTACTAGTCCCCAAAACGCCAACGCGGTCACCCCTTTAGATAAAAATCCCGTTGTTTATTTTCTCTCCACTTTTTCAAGAAGCGACGACTTTAATTCCTCAACATCCTTCCCCTGGTGCTTTCCTAATTCCCCACTATCAAATCCTCCCGAAAAGTACCATATTTGAGCAACATTCTTGCAAGAGATTTCCTTGCTAAGATCATCTTCCTCTTCTGAATACTCTCAAATCTACATCTACCTCTTCACCTATTTACTATTCAAGATGCGTGAAGTTATTAGTGTCAACGGTAAGAGTCTCCCGACGTGTTTGTGCTATACACCGCTATAACTAGGGGTTGTTCTGGCATTTGTAAACAAATACAATATTGACGGTGGAAAGTATATACTGATTTGCATTCTCTATAGTCGGTCAAGCCGGTTGTCAAATCGCAAACTCTTGCTGGGAGGTATGTTTACAAGTCGACATGACATGTTATCGCACTGTCGTTGTTGTTATTGCAAGATGTTGACATGGAACTCATATGACTGACACATGTTTTTTCTCTCTTGCAGCTCTACTGTCTTGAGCATGGTATTCAGGTAAGAATCTCCAAGTCCAATATAACAGTACACTTTGGAATACTTGTGAATCTTCACTGACGCCGTCTTTCCACAGCCCGATGGATACTTGACCGAGGAACGTAAAGCCGCCGACCCCGACCAAGGCTTCAGCACCTTCTTCTCCGAAACCGGTATGCATACAAGCCCAAGTACATATATCATGATGGGTTGGGTTACTGACAGGATATTTCAAATGAAGGCCAAGGAAAATACGTCCCCCGTGCGATCTACTGTGATCTCGAGCCAAATGTCGTCGATGAGGTCCGTACCGGTACATACCGCAACTTGTTCCATCCGGAACAAATGATCACAGGAAAGGAGGATGCCTCAAACAACTACGCTCGTGGACATTACACTGTTGGCAAGGAGTTGATTGATCAAGTATTGGATAAGGTTCGCCGGGTTGCCGATAACTGCTCTGGTCTTCAGGGGTTCCTCGTTTTCCATTCCTTCGGTGGTGGAACTGGATCTGGTTTCGGTGCTCTTCTTATGGAGCGTTTGTCGGTCGATTACGGAAAGAAAGTAAAGTTGGAGTTCTGTGTCTACCCAGCACCACAAACCGCTACCTCTGTCGTCGAGCCATATAACTCCATCTTGACCACCCACACTACCCTTGAGCACTCCGATTGTTCTTTCATGGTTGACAACGAGGCTATCTACGACATTTGCCGAAAGAACCTTGGCCTCGAGAGACCTGATTACGTCAACTTGAACCGCTTGATCGCCCAAGGTATGATTGTTTTGGAGATAGGAAAGTTGCCTCGTGCTAATGATTTACAGTTGTTTCTTCGATCACTGCCTCCCTCCGATTCGACGGTTCCCTCAATGTTGATCTTAACGAGTTCCAGACCAACTTGGTTCCATACCCACGTATCCATTTCCCTCTCGTTGCCTACTCTCCAGTCGTCTCCGCCGCTAAGGCATCCCACGAGGCCAACTCTGTTCAAGAAATCTCCATGTCTTGCTTCGAGCCCAACAACCAGATGGTCAAGTGTGACCCACGTAACGGAAAGTACATGGCTACTTGCTTGTTGTACCGTGGTGACGTTGTACCAAATGATGTCCACGCTGCTGTGGCCACCCTTAAAACTAAGCGTACCATTCAATTTGTTGATTGGTGCCCAACTGGTTTCAAGATTGGTATCTGCTTCCAGCCACCTCAAATGGTTCCCAACGGTGATTTGGCCAAGGTCAACCGTGCTGTGTAAGTTCAAGTAAACCCCTTTTAAATGATTTTGCTAACCCCCTTTAAAGATGCATGCTTTCAAACACAACTGCTATTGCTGAGGCATGGTCCGCCCTTTCGCACAAGTTCGATCTTATGTACTCCAAGCGTGCGTTCGTGCATTGGTATGTCGGTGAGGGTATGGAAGAAGGTGAATTCTCTGAGGCCCGTGAGGATCTTGCAGCTTTGGAGCGTGATTATGAAGAAGTTGCGACCGATTCTCTTGAGGGTGATGAAGGTGCCGATGCTGAGTACTAAATCATTCTCTCGGTCGATATGTTTATCTCCTATGGGATCAAATATATGGAGAGCTCTATTTAGTACTTGATATCGTAGCGTGTGATGCTCTTTGAGGCTTGTTTTGGAACAGGTTCATGTTTTCCGGCAAGCCTATGAAGACATTCTTCCTTTCAACGAATTCATGAAGGAATTTCTCTTGTTTTTTAATCAGAATGCTTTTTTGTAATCCAAATACCACCAATCCTAGTAGTCAATACAGATACCAATAAGAAAAATGCAGACAAATGTGATTTTCTGTTTCTAAGCAGCAACGGGGTGCTCTTCGTTCTTGTGCGTACATGATGGATTATGCTAACCAGGAATATGCATTTCTCACCATCCCCCCTCATTAATGTTGCATGAAATTGTCTTGTATGTCATACATCTAAGAAAGCTACTAATGTATCACAATGTACGACAAGGTACGCACGACAGCAAAGTATAAAAGTGATAGTTTAGGCAAAGTGATCCGAGATGACAGCACGAAGTGACACAGAAAAAGATATAAAAAAACAGCAAGAGTAGTTGCGGTTGAGTTTATCCAATCATTCGAAATGAAGTGAGGCAGATGATGATATGATGGAAATTGATTTGTTGCCGATCCGATTTCTCCGCCTTTCGCTTCTGCTGGCTAATTTAAAGAGCAGTGGTAGGCCGGGCTGGCTGGCTGTGGCTCAGCAGGGAGCTATTAGTAGGTACTTCAGTACATTACGATTACCGGTGCATGCCTTGCTTGCCTTTGCTTTGCTTTGCTTTGCTTTGCTTTGCCTTGCCTTGCCTTGCCTTGCTTTAACCTTGGCACCTTAATAACCTTTGCTTTTAACAAGTACCTACCATCATAACACAACACTACACTACATAGAGTGAACTTTGAAAAGAACGACCAACTCCCGCGTTTTTGCATATTGACTGCGTGCGGAAGGGAGCTGCCTTGGTTTTTGCATTTGAAGAAAGATTTCTCGTATTTGACTTTTCTGAGTTAGCGTCGGTTGAGGTATTATTTACATGCTCCAGGAGCTTCACGATTGTCGCAAGCGGTTTCTGTGATTACTGACATCTTATTGTTCTAACAACTGTTCTCGTATATTCAGGAGAGCAGAATGGCCGACGATCCAAGTAAGAATTTCTTTATTTATTGGGCTTCACGGCTGTCGCAGATAGTGCTGGATGCATATTCAATAGGCATAGCTCTACGGGATCTGCGGATGGATGAATGCGTTTACTGACAGCTTCCAGCGGCGCCAGCCTTAAACTTAAGTCCTGAGGAGAAGCGTGTCTTTGGACAATTGTTTCGACAGGCAGATACCGAAAATATTGGGGTTGTCACAGGAGAGGTCGCAGTCAAATTCTTTGAAAAGACGAGACTGGAACCCCGAATTTTGGGAGAGGTATGTCTTATGCTATTTACTTGTCTTGCTTATTTTGCTTGTTGTAGCGCAGGTGAGTTGTCTCTGCGGGCGATATGATACTGACTTTCTGGCTATTAGATATGGCAAATTGCGGATACGGAGAATCGAGGGCTTCTGACACCAGCGGGCTTTGGTATTGTGCTGAGATTGATTGGTCATTATCAAGCTGGACGAGATCCCACCCCTGAGTTAGCTCTACGCCCCGGACCACTGCCAAAATTCGATGGAGGTTTAGGCAGTATCAGCCCTACTGGTGGCTTTCAAGCTCCCCTTGGGCCACCTCCCAGCGCCTTACAACCTCAGCCCAGCGGATCTGGTCCAATTCGAGTCCCCCCTCTTCCCGCAGACAAATCATCACAATATGCACAACTTTTTGAGAAATCAGGGGCTCAGGGAGGTATTCTTCCAGGTGAACACGCTAAGCAGATATTTGAACGCGCTGGCCTACCGAATGAGATATTGGGTAGGATATGGAATTTGGCAGACACGGAACAACGAGGAGCTCTTACATCTACTGAGTTTGTGATTGCTATGCATTTAATTGCTTCATTCAAATCCGGACAGCTACGAGCTTTGCCAAATATTCTTCCTGCTGGTCTTTATGAAGCTGCTACACGAAGAGCACCTGCTAGTCGTCAATCTACTGGTAATGGAGCCATGTCGGCCATTCCAAGACAATTCAGTGGCCAGCATGGTAGAGCTAGTAGCCCATTAAGTCGACCTGCATTCACCCCTCCAATTCCACCGCCTAGTGCTGGAGATTGGGCGATTAGTCCAATAGATAAACAGAAATTCGATACTATTTACCAAGGTCTCGACAGATCTGGCAAGGGATTTATCACAGGAGATGAAGCTGTACCATTTTTCTCGGAATCGAAACTCCCAGAGGAGGTATTGGCACAGATTTGGGATCTTGCTGACATTAATTCAGCTGGTTTTCTTACTATGGATGAGTTTGCCGTTGCTATGTACCTTATCCGACAGCAGCGAGGTAAAAAGGATGGCAGAGATTCGTTACCAGCCATTTTGCCCCCAAATCTTATCCCTCCAAGCATGCGAAATCAAGTCAGACCGGCACCCGTGACTACAGCTCCAGCTTTTGAAGCTCCTCCACCCACAATGCCCAAGTCAGCTGCTGAGGACTTGTTTGGTCTAGATGCACTATCATCACCACCACCTGCGCCTATTCAAGCGCCACAGTTAACTGGAGGTTCCGCATCTTTTGGTGCGAATCGTCAATTGAGCACTGATCCCTTCGGAAATGGTCCTCGACCTTTGAGCCCAAGTTCTCCAGTTCAAGCATCTCCACAACATACAGGATCCGTCTTTAAGCCATTCATCCCATCATCTTCATTTGGGCATACCCTCACTTCGCAAGTCACTGGAGGATCTAATAACTCTGGACCTTCTCGAGGATTCTTGCAGCAACCATCAGTCAGTGAGGATCTTCTTGGGGATAACGATCCAGAAATAAGCAGTAAATTAACCAATGAGACGTCTGAACTCGCAAACCTGTCCAATCAGGTTGGAAATTTAGTGACACAGACGAAGCAAGTTCAGGATCAGAGGAACGCAACACAGCATGAATTAACTCAATCCGATTCTCAGAGACAACAAATTGAGGCCCGCCTTGCTCAACTTAGAACAGCGTATGAGCAAGAGGTTAAAGATGTGCGAAGTTTAGAGGAGAGGTTAACTGCCTCGCGCAATGAGACCAAGAAGCTTCAGACAGAAAGTGCTATGCTTGAAGCGACTTTTATGGATCTTCAAACTCAACATGGACAGATTGTTACAGCACTACAAGCTGATCAACAGGAAAACGCTAGTTTGAAAGAGCGCATGCGTGCTGTTAATGCAGAAATTGCACAGCTAAAGCCATCGCTTGAGAAGCTGAGATCTGATGCGCGTCAGCAGAAGGGTTTGGTCGCAATCAATAAGAAGCAATTGGCAACCAATGAAAGTGAACGGGAAAAGCTGAAGGGTGAGGCTTCAGATTTAACTAAAAGTATTGAGGAAGACACTGCAACCCTTGCAGCAGCTGCTAGAGCTCGTAGCCAAAGCCCAGTTCAGGCTAGAGCTCAGAGTCCAGCTTCCGTTGCAAGTCCAGCACCTTCTACCATGAGCGCCAACAACCCATTTTTCAAGCGCCAAGTGACTGGTGGAAGTAATAATGACATGGGCTCTCCCTTTCCTACTTCACCCGTGCAGCAGACTGACCGTTCATTCGAGAATGTTTTCGGCCCAGCATTTAGTTCTGGTCTTCCACATCAAGAAACAGCAGCACCCGTCACTTCTTTCAAGCAAGATCTCCCAACCCGACCACAAACAAGCGGTGGATTTGCTACTCCATCCCTTTCAGGCGAAGCACCCCCACCAATGCCTGCATCAAGGCAAATAAGCTCAAGCTACTTGCCATTTCCATCCCACGATGATTCTGTAAGTTCATCACGACAAGTTTCTGCCCCAAACAGCAGATTCGGCGATACTCCAACCGGAGTTGATACCCCTACAAACTTTTTGGGAACCACTCCTGCTGGCTTCTCTGCTGCGAGCCAAGCCGAACCTGTTGTAACAGCTAGGGCCATCTCTCCAGATATCGATCGTCGATCTACCGCATCTCCTGCTGTTACAGATTCCAAGGAAACAATTCCTGGAGCTTTCCCAGGTGATGATAATTCTAATATCGTTGCCACACCTACTGGCGGTACTACTTTAAGTGAACAAGCTGCCGCTGACCCATTTGCAACCACGAAAGAGCCTGTACGTTCTGGTACAGCAAAGGATGACTTTGATGCAGCCTTTGCTGGATTTGGTAGCTCTGGCAAAGCCCCAGAGCGCTCAAACACTGGAAACACCGTTGAACCCACAGCACCTGCAGCAGCTCCATCTGGATTTGGTCAGGAATTCCCTCCCATTTCGGAATTAGAAATTGATGACGATAGCGATAGTGCTAGTGAGGCTGGATTTGGTGGTGGTGGTTTTGACGATGATTTTAACCCAGCTTCTCCTGATCAAGCTAGGAAAGCCCCCGAGAGTCCTGTCTTATCACACGCTGCAGGTAGCACAACTGGGGATGCAAAGGAACTTTTGAGTGCACCAAACCCCGCTTCTACTGCTGGTAGCGATCCTCCAACTCCTAATGCCCAAGCTTCGCCACCTGCTTATGACAAAGCCGTTTCTTCGGCTGATCAAGCACACTCGGAGGTTCAACAATATTCTGGACTTCTTCCATCTCGAGAAGTTCCATCTCCTGAACATTCTACGTCTTCTGCAGTGGCCGCCCCGCAGACTAGCTTTGGAGCTCCAACACAATCAGCCCCGCCCGCCAAAGTTCCCTTCGATGATGATTTCGGTGACGATTTCGATGATCTCGAGGATGCCAAAGAAGGCGAAGCAGATGATGAATTTGCTAATGCAGCTTCATCTATCCATGAATCGAGAAATGGTTTAGATGACTTCAACCCCATGTTTGATAGTCCACCATCATCTAAACAACAAGATCATTCTAGCAATGCTTTTGGTGGTGATGGTTCTGGATTTGGAGATTTCACAGCGTCTCCAACACAACAAACTGCTGCGCCAGCTGCTGTAAACGATAATCACGACTGGGATGCAATTTTCGCCGGTCTCGATGGACCAAGTGCTAAAGGTAATGGTTCTGCCCAGGATACTGGTAGTGGTACGGGCTATCCTGATACAGATGTCGCTGGTAGGTATAAATTTTCTTTTCCGGATGGACTTCCTCCCCCCCCCCTCCTCGTATCCGTGGCCCGGCGCTTGTTTGTTATGAGGGCCCGCCGCAATGGAATGGAAGGACTCGTTATCATGCGGCATGGCGAATACCAGAGCTAATACGATCCAGGGACGCCATCAACTGGGACGGAGAGACCCCAAATCGGACGGGCATTGACGGAAGGTGGTGAACATGATGATCCAATTTTGAAAAATCTTACAGGGATGGGGTACAAGCGAAATGATGCTCTGGCTGCGTTAGAAAAGTATGATTACAATTTGGAGAGGGTAAGTCTTCAGTTCTCATGCCCTGATTTTGGGCCCAGGGGTTGCGAGTTGTTGAAATAAATAAAAAAATGCTGATCATGACGTGTCTTAGGCGGCCAACTATTTGGCAGGTCAGTAGTTGACGAATGAGCTGGGAGTGTTGAAGTGTATAAAGGAATGGAAGATGGTAGATGGGCAAAGGGTAGGATGGGAGGAGGAAGGGAGAAAGGCCAAAGGAACTGTGCATACTTAATAATCCCCCATTAATATTGTATTGATTACGTTATTCTGCGTTATACTATACCTTTTTCATTTTGCAAGAGGCTCCCGGGGCAAATATATATTTTTTACAAAAAAGTTGAGAAGTTTTGGTCCTTTTTGTTTCTGATTTCTACAGAAAGAGGTGGGCAGAGAGATAGGAGAGTGAGAATCTGCTTCACACCATCAGAGGCTTGTAAAAATTGTCGTTGATACAAATCGTGAGATTAGTGTGGATTTCAAGGCAGGGAATGTGTGGATTCTCGAATTCGTTGATTACTGTTAGTTTTAATCTTGCTCAAGAACGAAATCTGAGATCTATGTGAGTTTATTTTACAAATGATATTCATTAATTATTTCATAAGTTCCGCGCCCTCTCTTATCACACCAACCAACGCTCCCGTCTGTATGACTTCACTTCCTCCGCCACTCAATCTATATTCGACTTCTGCTAATCCTTGCAGCCAAGTTATCATAACGCTTGCTGGGACGTCCAATTTTGTAAGTTCTTCTGAGAGAGCAGTGATGATATCTGCTAGTGCGAGTCCTTGTGTGGACTTCACCGCATTGATCATTTGTAGACAAGATTTGACATCGGTGGTTTTGAGAATCGTGTTCATAATTTTGGATATATCGGCGGGATGAGGAGAGGCGATACAATCGTATATAGTAGTTTCGGTAATAAGATCTCGGACGATGTCTTTTTCTTCGATCTTGGGTGTGCCTTGGATATGGATTGGAGTACCTTTGTGATATGTTAGCTTACTCGAACTTTACGAAAATTAAAATATTAATGGTAACTTACTGCTAGCATGGCAAGCCTGTAAAACATTCAAAGCCCGTCTCATGTCTCCCTTACTCAGTCGAACCAGTGCATCCGTAGCTTCAGCATTAATCTGCACATTCTCCTCCGCAATCACCTTATCAACAAGTACCCTGATATCTGCCTCTTTCAGCGGACTAAATCGAAATCTCGTACATCTACTCAACAATGCCGGGCTCAGTTTATGCGTATAGTTCGCAATCACACAAAATCGTGTGTTCGCAGTATATTTTTCCATCACTCGCCTCAGCGCCATCTGTGCCGTAGAAGTCATCGCATCTGCTTCATCGAGAATAATTAACTTGTATGCGCCAGGTGAAGTGGAAGAAGATTTTGAGGCGAAAATTTGTTTGGTAGAGGCGAATGTCTTGATTTGTTCGCGCACGACGTCAATTCCACGGTCGTCTGAGGCGTTGAGTTCGAGGACCATTTGGCGCATGTTTTTGGATCCGTAGATGCGACGGGCGAGGGCGAGGATGGTGGAGGTTTTACCAGTTCCTGGGGGGCCGTAGAAGAGAAGATGGGGAAGTCTCTGGAGGAGATGTTAGGGTGAGAAGAATTTGTTGACTTAGAAGGCATACATTTGTGTCGACGAATTTGTTTATAGTAGCAAGAATGTCTTGATGACCGGAGACATCTTCTAATGTATCTGGACGGTATTTCTCGACCCTTGCGTGGCATATCAGTATATGAAATACATGTAAATGTGAAGAGATATAACTCGACTTACCATGGAAGACTATCTTCTGCCTCCACAGGTAAATTTGCTGCGCTCCGTTTGCCCTTTGAAGTTGTAGCATCGGAGCCAAATATCATTGAATCATTTGCGTTGGGGGCAACATCAATTTCCATATCGTCTTCATAGTCGGACATTTTTGCGAGGGATATTTGTGGTGCTTTGAATATTCTTGATCGCGAATTGGGTTTGGGCTTATAATAAAAAGAACGTTTCCATATGCATTTACCTATCTCGAGTTGCGAGACGCGTCGAGATTTTGGGCGCGTTAAGTGGTTTATGTAAGCTAAGCCTGAGGACTTAGCGGCAGTTTTGGGCGGTGAGAACTTTCGGTCGTCTCCTTTATCAACACCTGTTGTCCTCCATATCTTGTTATGTCCAAGACTTCAATAATATCATTGGTGCCACCTTAATCCGAAGTAGTCCTACTTATATCTATCTTAAATTATGAGTACTTCCTGTCACTTATGAGCCATTGAGCAATTCTTGATAACTCGGAGTAATAAGACTATCATACTCTGTTGCTGTCATGCAGCAATATGTCCACTGTACCGATTTGGCTTCTGATTTGCCAGTGCAAATAAAATACCTATAACCGTCTTGAATCTATGGAAGTTATCTGCATATTGATACCAAGTAGCGTGTGCTGTTGTATTATGGGATATTTTGGAAACATTTCATTGTCAAATATCCAATTTGTTGCGTGTGTCTGGTAGATACTAGTTGCGCCTGATGGCATACTTAAGTCTTCAATTGACATTTGTTTCCTGGGATCTCATTTATTCTTTGTGTAAGAAAGCTTGGGGCTAGTCTCAGTAGTCGACATATCTAGCTAAAAAGCCTCATATTATTCACGGGTTAGGTGATATTTTTTTCTGCTTAGACGTGCTTTCCATATTGCTGGAGTTAATTTCTCATACTTCATCCGAGATACTATATATGAAAACTCTATAACACTGTCCTGATTCACGGCCTAATCCCTACTTCTAAGATTTGTGTTGATTACGGCCACCGACCCATCTTCCTATGCTTTTATATGTGCCCTGCAAACCCCTTCTAATCATAGTTCATGCAGCGATGAAGTTTCTTCATAGTATTGTAATATCACACGCATCTTTCTTCTTTACAGAATATTAGCGAACTGAGGAGCCTGATAGACCTTCTGAAAATCGTACTTGAGACTTCAGACGAGTTTGTCAGGGCCCTGAACAATATTTTAGTAAGTTACCGCTCACTGCAACTAAATGTTGATGTCAATAGATGAGAATTTGAATATTAAGATACTCTAATCGCATCTCCTAAAGTTGGATTGGATGGTTTTGTTGCACATCTGAAATTTTATGTAACAGGGCACATCCCAATAAGTGTTAAAATGATTTTCGGGTAGAATATATTCGACAGATTCTATAGCTACTAATCTAATAAATTTAGTGTGAAATGATGCTAGGCTAAAATCTTCCAATCATACAGCATGAAATTGTTTTGTTGCACATCGCCAACTAACAATTTACATGGCTCATCCTGCCAAGTGTCTAGGAGCCTCAAATACTAGAACATGCCTATAGAATAGTTCCATTACTAGATTGAAACCGTCAATTATCGCCATGTTACTCATCCCTTCTCTTTTCATACTTCTCTTCGACATATGCTTCAGCACCCTCTGATCAAATTTTGTCTGCAATTTTGTTGTATATCTACAAGCTTTCAACAAGCGGGTACTTCCTGAAAACTCTCTAGGCTATCACTAATCAACCAACCTAACGATTACTGACTCGGCACTGCATCATTCACACTTAGCAGCTACTATCTTTTACATTGTTTGCAAGCTACAATCCTATGAATTTCTAAGGAGCTCTCGCAATATGATTCCTCGCGTATTACGTCTTCATCGACTCAAAGAACTTTTGCCAGCTAAGATTGACATTTCATGCTCATTATCCAAACACCTCTGCCCTCCGATAGTTTTCTCAAAACTAAAGTTTGAGTATTCAAGGTTTCCACTAGAACCGCTAATCTAGTGCGTGACGTCATTGCCTGCTAGCTGACCTAGTGATTCATTTAGTGTTATAAATGTCTTGAATATGAGTGAATAAAAAGTTTGTAAAGTTATCGTTCAATCAGTATCACGATCAGATCTTTGTTGCTTTGTTATAATGGCAATAGCCTAAAATTGTCACTTCACTATCTAGTAGGCTAATGACGATTATCGTATGGAGTAGTACTAAAAACCCCTGCAAAAAGACAGTGTCTGGAATCTCCACCGTAAGTAATTGATAAATAAAATCAGTGGGAGCGCTCTAGTTCTTTTTATTGCACATTCTATTCCAGGGACTTCAATCGTCGGAATACCGCGAGACCTCCAAACCTGTTCGGCGCGCTTTACTGGAGTACGTGGGATTCAATTCAATGCCTTCATTGGTAAGAATAATTCACTCATATTAGTTTAGTTCCCATTAGCTCAGCAATTTAAGCCAGCTCAGTAATAACAAGTGTTTCAGATGAATTTAAAGTCTCATGGTAATTGAGCTTTTCAGATGGTCTCAGTATTTTGAATTATGTCAAACTCCGAATAGGTATGGAGATATCAAATGAGTTCAGACTTTCAAACGAATTAAAATTCTTGTACGAACTCAACAATTCAACTACATCTATTGTTTCAGATCATGTTCATATCTGAGACTTGTTGAGTACCTCAAATCGATGTATTATCTGAATGTTTTATAATATTTGAGTGTCTAATTTGATTAAATTATATTATAAGTATCCATTGTCTGTAAGTGTTCAAGAGTCTCAAATTAAACCAAAGTCTTGAAGGGATTTGATATCTCAAATATATTTAGCATTTAAAGTAGATTAGAGCATCTAGAACCTGCCATTATCTGATCATCGTTTGATTATACACATTTGTATTAGGTAGGTGGGGGATCAACAATAAAAAACCCCCTCATGAATCTAAGTACGACGATATTTTAACTAGTCTCGAAGTTTTGTGAAGTGGTGACCTCTTTCAAGCTAGCCATTCCTCAACCTATATATTACACGCATTCCCCTCTCAACCTCTCTTTTTTTTCCTTTTCCTTTCTTCTTCAGCTTAACATGTCTTTCTTCTTGAACACATTTAAGTCCACCCTCGCAATTGTCGGACTCGCCACCCCACAATTCGAAACCTCAACCACCGCTGCGCCCACCTCCAGCAATGCCACTCCTTCAGGTGAGTATAGCCTCTCACCACCTTTTAAAATTGATTATACAGCCGAGGATCCCTCTTTCACCTCGGACTTTTCCAAACAGGCCCCGGTACCTACAAACACCGGACACATTCTCACTGGAATCCTCCGGCCCGGCCTTAGGCCTTCCACTGTCATTCACCGTATGCAAATTCACGGATTTCCAAGGACACTGGAATATTGGAAGGTTTGCCCTTCCGCCCCACTCTCATTCAACTTCAAAAAGGTAAAACCAACTAAAAAGGTCCACTTCCAAGAATATTACGACAGAAACTACCATGAATACCGTCCATTCGACCCAGAGGAACCAGCTAACTCCTGGATTCCATACGATGATGCTATCCTGCATCAACCCAGCATGTCTCCTGGGAAAAGAAAAACAGGATGCTGGAGATGTCGCATTTGCAAGCAAGTCTGGACCAATTATGGCTTCCACGATACCATTGAAGGATATCCGGGCTTTGAATATAGGTCAACTCCCATGGCCTGCCCCGAACACCCACAGCCTCTGTCTTTTAGGGCACCCGAGCCCTTTTATGGAATGGATCCCTCTCGGAGGGAGCAAATTCATAATTCATTTGAGGCATACAGGTGGCCATATGTCTTGCACGGGGGCCTCATCAATCCACCTATTAGACTGGATGCAGAGGATGACTCAGACCCTAGGCACGCTAGGCTAGGCGACCTCAGACTCTGAGTCTAAATCTCAATCCACATACGACATACCAAGTCCATCGCTACCTCGAGTGATTCACTTGAATCTACCAGGTCGATAGCTACTTCGAGTGGTCGTATCCTTTTCCCGGAGTTCTGGAGTTCTTTGCTTTCCATAAAATTTCGCGGTATCTCCCTACTGGAACACCTGGTGCCAGCCTCAGAACCCTTGGCCGGGTACCTGACTTAGGAGGGACCAGGAACTACGGGAAGGGGAGCCTTTACCTCGGGCCACCAGTCTCGGGATCCTGCTAGGGGACATCCAAGGACCTATGAGGCCATTGGCTATTCATAACCTTCGGATGAACATTCCTGTTAACGCCGGACTGGTCTGCTGGGTAATCTTGCGATTAAAAATCCAAAAAAATTATAAAAATATCTAAAACCCAAAAACATTTTGCTCCTTTTTGCTTACTTTTCTAGGCATTTTCCTTTTCTTTCAACATTCACTTTAGAATCTTTTTTTTTTCCTTTGGACATTTAGTCCACCAGCGATTTTCTTTTTTCTTCGGACATTTAGTCCACCAGCGATTTCCTTTTTTTCTTCGGATTCAACCCACCAGCGATTTTCTTTTTATTCCTAATGGACCCTCAGCGATACACCTCTTTCTAACACCCTCCCTAGCCTTCGTCAATCGAAAGCCACCACAATATTATTCAGATAAGTATAAAATCCCCCGTAATTGCTAATTCGTCTATAGGGTGGCTAGCCTTGATCACACCTCCCCGTTGGTGCTAGCTGGGTACCCTCAAATGAGGAGCTAAGTGATCAGAATATCCTTGCGAATAACCGCCAAATACACGCTTTTGAAGCTAATGCCTCGTTCTCCGAGTGTTGAGCATCATGAAGGTTGAACTTTTGAGCTGATTCTGTAATGGTTAGATTTGAACAGCTACAATTCGCTAGGTACAGTAAGTATGTAAATAGTCTGTATTTTACTCGTCTTTTGATTAACTGCCGTCTAAGTCTTGAATTGCACATTCATTAATCCGTGACTATCAGCTAATCCGAGTACTTCAAAAATACTTCGCTAGAGTCAAATTGATAGCATTTTCAAGATTATCATACGAAAGCTCCTCGAAATTGCAAGGAAGTATACTGAATTCACAAATTTGCTTTATCTTGCATACCTCCAAGTTCCTGAACGAGACCCACCTTCCAAATTCCCCTTATCAAGAAATCTCACCTCTCTACTCACTGATATATGCAGTTAACTATTAGCCCGCTATATTCTGTGTTGTAGCAACTATCTACACCACAAACTTTTGGAACATAAATCCACAAGCGAAACTTAATTGTCAGAGTGTAACTGTTGAAGTGATTTTGAATGGATGATATAGATGCAGTGGGTCACCAACACTCGTTAATTTTTAGATTTGGATCTACACAGTTTTCCTCATGACTTGTATAAATTTTTCCTTCCAAATACCTCATATTGTTGTACTTTCACCATCTAATTTCCATTCGAAGTTCTAGTTTTGCCTATAGAACCTCTTGCAATATCTTTCCGCCAGCCTGAGAATGATAAATTGACCGAGGACTGCCATTCCCCCATTTTATTTGATAAACTGATACTTTATCGTTCAATTCAAACCCGCAGAATCACCTCTATCCCATTTCCACAAACCAAACTCAAACATACACATTCAATTATCCCCCATCCTTTCTAACTCTCCCCTCTCTGCTCCCTCCAAACCAGCTCTCTCAATTTTCTAGTCACTAAATAATCTTCTGTCACTCTGAAAACGACATAATCGTCTCTCTTCTACATCTAGAAACACAATCTCGATTTCATTACCACTGCAGGAACACACAGCTATTACGGAGCTAGTTCTTGTGATGGTGTTATTATTGGTATGTTTTAGCTTCATTCTTCATCTTTAGCTTCTTTTTCATATCTCTGAATGAATGAGAAAGATAAAGGGATAAAAGTTTCACTGACCTCCGACTCTAGATCTAGGGAGAATAAAAAAAACATCAGTATCGATAAGGAGAACTTCACGATTGCAGCTCAAGGGAATTGTAGAGCTGCGAATATGAAAACTCTGTTCTAAGATATGTAGATTAGTAGTAAAAACTCTATGTCATTCGATTTTTGATTTTTAAGATTCCATAAATTGTACACGCTGGATTGGGATGATGATAATTGAGTATTTGAGCCTAATGGAAGAATGGATGATTTAATATTCGGATAGAAAATGGTTATTATATATTAAAAAGAATTAATGCTAATAGAAATTTATTAATATTTTATAGCGGAAGGATTATTAGTGTTATAAGTTTAGCTAGTGATATGGGTATATTTTCCCTTTTTTCCTTTTCTCAATTCACAGTCTCTACCATTTGGCTCTTATTCCCTATCATATCCAACACTCAAAACAGTAATTGTAGATCTAACTCTAGTCAGTGGTTCAGGCCCTCTAACCGGCCTCGTGATTACCAATGGGATAGTTTTAAGTTGTTCCAAACATGAAAATTCAGAACTTTTCGAATACTAGCTTTTTCATGCCCCATGCATTCGATGTCCAAATTATGTAGAATTAATCAAAGAATTCGATGATTTTCATAACAAGCACGGGGATAGACTTGCACCGTCTCGAATCATAATCGAGATGCGTTCTTGAAAGGGTTCTATTGCGATCCCCGCATCGGCGACTGTGTTAGCGGCGAGAGAAACGACTGTTTCTTTGACTATGGAAGCGCAGTATGACAGTTCCCAGGTTTCGCATACAGTTATGAGAGACGAAATTAAAAGGATGATTGGGTCAATCATGGAAGCAGTCAGAAAGCCAAGGTTCTGGAAAGTTCACAAATGCAAATTTGGGAAGTGGAACGGAAAGGACTCAGGATATTTTTGGACAGAACTATAAGAGGTTGAGAGAGGTTAAGAGGAAGTATGATCCTGAATTTATTCTCAATAAGTGTTATCGAATTCCACCAGCAGAACACAATTACAGCTTGAAGCTGCAAATCTCCAGCGTTGGAATACACAGAAATCTAAGTGGATTGTCTCTTCAAGCGGGTGCTTCGTGCCTGTCCAAAAAAGACACACTCCATTCCTGAAACTTCCTCGCACTTGGTGGGAGATACCGTTCTGCACTATTTCCTAGATAATGCTTAAGCTCATGTATTACTTCTCCCGGCAACTCTAGTTCCTCCACAGACTCATCATTTATAGATGGATCCCTAGTCGGAGCAAAGGGCTTAGAAAGGATTTTCATAGCCAATATTCCAGGCTTACCAGGTGTCTCCGAGATACGCATCAACCTACGATGATAGAAGTATGAAGTAGTATATCTAATCGAGGGATTGAAGATCCAAATACTAAGACCTCTCCACTCTATTCCATAATCGGTTGGATTTTTCAAAGGCAATATGTTCAGACGGGAAACGCAAGATGAGTTCATTATTCCCAGAAGTTGCGCCGAAATAATTCTGGCCATCGATGGCTCAAGAAACTTATCCGAAAGATTGGATAATTGAGAGCCCTTGAGAGTTCGCATGCGCAAACCCCATTTGAAAAGTCGTATCCCTTCATTTTGAGGATCACTAGTTCCAATCGTAGCGAAACACACTTCACATTTTATAGTACGCTTTATCTGTGAGTCAAACTGAAGTTAGAAATTGATAAGTTAATTGAACATTGCTTACTGCAGAAGACGCTAAATAAATGTCACTTGCGCTGAACCCATAACTTCTGCTATCTCAAAGAAGATACGGCAATGGAGTATGCCAAGGTTCGAAGACCTTCAATCAAGTTAGAAACCCATAATCTGAAGAAGAGGGTAAATAATATTGACTGCTGCCGGAGCAGAGCAACAGCAAGTACTCAATATTGGGTATTTGTATCGGTGACCAGCCTATTGAAAAGCGCCTGGCCTCCTTCTTGGTACCCGCGTATACTCAAACTACAAATGAAGACAGAAAGAATTATAATTTACCTCGTTACCTCCTTGGGGAAGGGTACAATCGGTTTCCGCCAAGAGAAAAGTTGAATGATCCATGAAACCGATTCGTGGCTGTGCATTGAACTTTGTATTTGCTCCATAACCTTTCGTGGAAGCCAAATTTTTGTTTTCATGATTATGGTCAGCATGGTCCGATGGTTTGTGACAATGCCAGAAATCCATCATTTCTGCCCAACCTTCACTTGGAAGGTCCCTCCATTCATTTATACGATCTGGTTCCACGATAGTCGTAGAGCACCTGCGACATTCGAATGATTGCTCGCCAGGAACCATATCTTTTGCGGACCATGGCGCTTCAATGGTTTGCGTGATGTCCACATCAGCTCTTTGAAAGTCTCCTGCCAAAGGAAGACGCCATGACAATTCAAGACTACCAAGAGGAAATTCTCGGAGTTTTGAGTTTGATACTACCTGACCGGGAAGCATTAGTAGAATATCTTGTTCGGCATGCCTCAATGCCAAAGAGGTTCCATCGGCCGATAATTCAGCCTTTGTAGAAGAATCAGATGGTGTATCCAAGAACGCCAGGATAGATATCTGTCGAATATTGGACAGAAGTTCCGCATATATCAAGGGCTTAATTGGAGGCATTGCTTGATAGAAGTTGATAACTTCATGGGATTGACTGACATGACTGAAATCGTGTTGAGCTTGTTGCGTCGCGTTCTATAAAATACAATTAGGTTGATTTATTAGTCGGCGCGGGTGATGTTCCGATGCCGTTCCGCTCTAACAAGCCACAATACGCCACGCAGCTTGTGTCACCGCTGCTCAGATAGAAGTTGATAACTTCATGGGATTGACTGACATGACTGAAATCGTGTTGAGCTTGTTGCGTCGCGTTCTATAAAATACAATTAGGTTGATTTATTAGTCGGCGCGGGTGATGTTCCGATGCCGTGGTCCGCTCTAACAAGCCACAATACGCCACGCTCAACAAAGCTTGTGTCACCGCTTTTGCTCAGCCACCAATTGAATCATTCTGCCACATTCCAGCTTAAGCTTCCCCACACTTTGACTTGAATCCCAAGATCTCCAAAGTTCAACACCACAACAATCATGTCGGCTCCTATGATAAATTGGGTTCCTATTGTGAACAGAGTCTACAAATATGTTGCAAACACGACTATTGGTTCATCAACACAGCCAATAACTATTTCCCCAGTTGAAATTCACGACATTGAAACCGCTCCAGAGAAACGGCCAAGAACGTTGAAGCATCTCTTGAAATCGAACCATATTAATCATTCAATCCTTTATAACCACAATCGGTTTCACAACCATCTACCACATCATCTAGGATCCGCATATCTTCTAGGGGCAGATTACGATAAATTACAAAAAGTCTTTGCAGAAGAATCAAAAGATCTTGAAGAATGGCAGGATTCTCCTGGAGAAATCACGGATGCAGATTGGAGGGAATTCTTAGGAGAGAAGGTATACCAGAGGGCCTACGTTGATTTCTTCGAGGATGAATTGGCTTTAAAATATAGTTATGACTGGAAGGTTTTGGTAGAAGAATATCTCTATAGCGGGAAAGCTCCTCTTGTCAATGGTTTGACTTCAGGACGTATGTATATTTTCTGTTTCACCACATCACATCTGTACTAAGAATGTTTCAGTTGGCCACCCCCTTATCCATCTCGGTTACGCAATCGAATTAAATAGTCGCGAATTGGCCATTGAAGCCCTCTCCCTAGCATCGAGCTGCTACGGGTTTCTGCACAAATATCTCGATGATCCATCTTATACCAAAGCCTCTACCTATAGCACAACCTCGCCCCTAGAAATTCTTCACAAAATACATACCGATTCTCGATTAGACGGTGTCTTGCACGCACCTTGGCCTGGAAGTATAACCAAACTCTTCGATGAACATGAGGAGTTGATACTCGAGTATTGGAATGCTTGGAGCATTACCGATCCCCACAAACAGTTCCAAGATTCTCAAGAAGCAGCTGTAAATTTGCTGGTACAAACGGTTAAGCCCGGGACTCACGCATATGACTTTTTCATGGTGCATATCCTCACCACAAGCCATGCAGTTCGAATCCTACTCCCCTTCGTTCCAGCGAAATTTCAGATAAGTTTGATACGTCAATGGTGGCTATTAACAATTGCCATTTATTGTTTGCAGATGAGACCAGAAATAAACAAAGATATTGAGCAAAAACCGGCAAAGGGATGGAAATATTTAGAAGACAAAGCTATCAATGGCGTATGGTCAACGGATCCACATTATATGAAAGCAATACGAGCGATGAAAGAAGCAGCTTTCACTTGGGGAGATGTACATGAGAGATATCTGTCTATGGCTGTCACTTTTGCTGATGATTTTAACGGGTGGACGGGATTTGGAACTAGTGAGTTTGATCGTGTTGGTGGGCACCTTTAATTTTGGATTAAGTTGGCTGGCTGTGTTCTGTATTAGTATGATTACGAGTTAATGAGATTTTCTATAGCTTTTGGTAATATCAAGAGTAGTTTGTACTTGGCCTTCCAAAAGTTGTGATGCATTCCTTGGTTTGACCTCTTGCATGCTTGTCCAATCTCTCCATAATTCGAGTCGTTAGCTAGTGCCCAGCCGCGGTGTGGGGGTCAGGGTATTTGCTTCGAGTTTTCGCATAGGATCCAGTAGCCCCTAGTCGATGACAAACAGCAATTATTCGGTACTACATGGAACATGCAAATTGGTCAGAGATCTGAATGTCACATATTCGAGTTATCAATACCGAGTAACCCGAACAAACCATAAAATATCGCCAGTTAGTTGGATTGGACGCACGGGGATCGGTGTATTAATTGGGTTATTGACATGACGTGTTCATTATGGTATGGAAAGTAGCCTTCTGTTAGATGATACGTATCAAAGATAAAAATATTCGTTTCCAGGAGAAAAAAATGCAGGATCGTCTTGTAGTCAGGTGCACTCCCGAGGATTAACTTCCCCTAGTTGCGTCGCGTGAAATGATGCAATGGCGTGGGGAGAAATGAAGGTCATTCATAGAACTTTAGAATTGCGCGATAACAGTGATTTATGTTAGACAAAATAAGTGCGTTATTTGGATCATTAGTAGCGCGTAATTCAAACACTTCCCGAATAGGAGCAATTCAGGGTGCACTCAAGCGAGGAGAAAATTTTGATGCCTCTTCCATCTTGGAACTCACGATCTTTTCAGTATCTTGATTGAACTCGCCAATCCTCCTAAAGATAATTCATTAATGACAAGACTACATGAATTATATGCTACAATGGAATGGTTTTTCGTCAACTTGAGTCGAAATGGAAACGAGTCTTTTGCCGGATTCGTTCAACGACTTTCATGCGGTGTACTCTTTGTCTCAATGGGCGAGTCATCTACCCCGATTCCCCGGATTTCGGATTTCCGTTTCTAATGTATGGTTACTCACTTTGGACCCTCCGTAATTTTCTAGATTCTCGCTCAGACGCTCGTGGTGGAGGTTCTGGTATTGAGTATCGATAGTCACGGGAATCAATGCTTTCAGGGTGATTTCCATAGATATTATATTGTAGGTTTGGCGAAGTATTCGGCGTGGTAAACATAGAAGAATACCCGGAATCTGGACATGGATTCTCAACGAGATCTCTCGGGATAGTGAAAACGGTTACCGTGAGAGCAGAAAGATGACTTCTGATGTTCTTGAAAGAGTCGCTAATTGGAATGACGTAAACGCGGTTGAATATATCTGCAGCAACGACGTGCCCATAAAGCCTGCTGCTATTCGCATCAACTACCCAAGCTCCGCTAGTACCAGGTCGAAGGACTTTGCTTGAGTTTAGCTTTGTGTCAAGACTGGTCAATTTGGGTAACATTGCTTACCTGTCCCGTCAGTGCACGACAAGAGATATGTCTGGACAAGTACATTGCCAGGTGGGACCATCAAATAAGATGGTGAGCTAGACATTGTTCCTCGAATCTGATCCCCAGCCAACAGGATTACGACATCTGTTTCCGCAAATTCTGAAGAATGGTGCGTAATCTCAAATATATATTTATCCAGGTAAATATTTGGCAGAAAGGTATGAATTTGATTTTCAATGCTGATTAATGACCAATCAAGATTTTTTCCGTCATTGAGAGAAGGATTCGATACATCTGCTAGTGAGGTGCTGCCCAACAGTCTACCTGAATTATAATGAATACTTTGTCGCTCCTCCTCAATGTAGGCGTCAACACAGACCAGGTCGAATTCAAAGACTTCTTCATAAGATTCATCATCGGAGTCCTGACTCAGTTCATCCTCGTAGTCCCTAAGAACAAAGTGACCTGCACTCATTCCAAAGAACTTTTCTCGCATCTCCATGTCGATGACTTTGATGATACCGCCTATTGTAGCTTGGCGAGAGTTTGCAGTCGTTATCTGCGTGCCGCACAAAGTTTCACGTATGGGAGACTCGCTAAAAATAAGGATTTGTTCATTGTCGTGAAAATCAAGCTCCGATGAGGACCCATGATCCTTTGCGAGATATCTGGGTTTCAGCGGACATACAAGAACTCGTAACCGAGGAGAGCGATCGTCAGGCTGACTTGGTTCAAAGTCCATCTTAATCACGGGCTGTTTAAAAAAGCTGTTGACTTTTTTTAACACAGCTTTATCGCATTGAACAAAGACCCAAGGTTGTGCGGATTCTTCATCTTCTCCCAATACTTGTAAGGTCATCAAAACCGAGGAGCAACTGGGCAAGTTTCGTGTAAAGTTGTTGAGGCTTTCTGCATATTGCTCACGCAAATCTGAGAATCTTTCCTTGGTTAATCTGGGAATTGGCTTTTTGTAGGTTCGGAGTTGTTTGCGAAAGAATGAGTGTTTGCTTTCCGGTGTAGAGATTTGCGAGGCGTAACCGGAGTCGGTACCTTCAGGGGCCATATTGGTTGGCTTTTGGTACAGAGCTGGCAAGGCTGTCGAGGGATTGTCCGCATTCAAAGCGACCACCGCCTCAGAAAGGCTTAGAAGATCATTGTTAACAGTTGCCATTTTCAATTGCGATGAAGGAGTTGACTCAAATATAAGCGTGCCAAGGGAGCCTTGATCATGAATTGGAAAGATAAAAATGTGGTGGACGAAAAACGGGGACGTAGTTAATCATTTATGATAATCGCTAAGACTATATACAAATGAATGGGGCTGTGATAGTATGGACAGGCGTTTTATTGGATTTGATCGCTGCACGAGGGTTACACTGATTGTTCGGGCACTTTTTCAGTTTCGTAAGCCTGCAAGCCACTTCAGTATTAATATTCTTTTTGATGGCATGATACATCTCTTCCAATCATGCATATGTCAGCCTCTGTAATACGAGAAACACAGCCCGCCTGTGCGAGGCCAGATCAGTGTCCTGTTGATTTTCCTTTGGTCTATGCCACCATGAAATATAAATGCAAGTTCCAATAATTAAGAGAATATTTTCAGGCTTAATTGAAAATGACTTCGGAATCTTCACTCGGAAAAGTCACTACCTCTCACCTACAGGCTCTTACAAAGGTTTTGTGGTCTTGGTGTATATGCACGAATTGTCAAACAGAGACGCCTTGCAAGACTAGAGATTGCTCGTGGTCGTCTAGATCAACAACACTCAGCCGGTATTTCGAGTTCTTTAAGATATCAGCAAGTAATTACAGGTGCAATATAGCTCCTGGTCAGTCTCCGGGTCTGTCATCTTACAATGATCTATTCAAAATTATTGAACGATTGAAATCCAGCCCTGAGCTCAGTAAAGCAGAGTTACTGGAAACCCTATTTACCGATCGCCCCACACGACCGTATCAAGAGCGTGCTCTCAATCTAGCTGTTCAGGTGGTTATGATGATTAACTGCTCTTCATCTCGTCAATCTTCCGTGTTGCTAGAGTATGGAAATGAACAAGCTCGTTGGCATCTCAATGACACGTTTTCGCAATTTCTCAACGACGTGTTCCCAAGAACGTCCCATCCAAGCATTGATGAGATTAAGAGCGAACTTTTAGCGACCAAATTGAAGAAGAATGCGCGACTGGAATTTCAACCAACAGACGACCTGAGGAATCATTTGAGGCTTGACAAAAAAGCAGGAGTTGTTGAAATTTTCCACCATACTGCTTTCTTGAAAGAGCAATTGAGGCTTACGAAAGAACACCCGCAAAGTTTGTCTGTACCCGATCTGATTCGAATGTAAGTTGGTGAGATGCTCAAAAGTATTTCGCCTATTTTGGCTTTTGATCATTAGCTTTAAGGAAACCCATAAAAATTATGGTGCTGATTATGATAAATTATAGAGGAGCGCTACCTCGTGCACTTCTTATCGAGGTGCTGGACTCCATACAGAAGGTTATTTTTGATCTCACAGATGTCAAATCCAAGAAGCTGCTATTATCGCTGACCTCTACTTCAACTTGTAATTTTGACCGTATGCTTAATGGTTTCGTAAGAGCTCTGATATCGTTAGCTGACTTTCTGATCTTCTAGCTGATATCCTCCGATATGAGAGCGCATCAATTCGCAAGCCAGAGGAGCAGAATATCCAGTATCATTATTTTGGGGCACGATTGGCAGATCTGCACCAGGAATTAATGAATCCGACTCCGAGAGGTTTTGAAAAATGGTTCGAGAGAAATAGCAGTCCAAGATTCGTGATGATGGCCACCATCGCCGGCGTTATGTTTGCGATTTTCCTAGGGTTATTGAGTCTGGCTTTGGGCGGCTTTCAGGCTTATGTTGGGTATATGGCATGGAAGCACCCTGTTCAAGCGCCATCTGGTTCTTAGAAACAACCAAGAGATGTAGAATTTAAATATCACATCAGATTGCTGCGCATGTCAATAAGATGGAATTTGTCCTGTGTTAAAAATTCAAGGCGTTTTGACAGAGATTCTTCAGGACTAGCAGGTGTACGTTTATTGTGCTTGGACCATCGTCATCTGATCCTAGCTCTGTTTGACGAGAAACTACTAATCAACGGCCGCGTTGTAGATATGCTCACACCTTTACCTCTGACATTACCTTTCGTGTTTAAATTCTATGTTTATTAGTTCAATTCATTACGGACCTACGTATGTCTTGATGCTTTTCAATCTATAAGACAAGAAGGCTTCATGAGTCTCATAGATCATAGTTGCCCATTGCGAGAATAAAGGTTTAGTTGACCTCCTCCTAAAATAGAATACCTACGAAAGAAGATACTTCTATTGAGTCTTGTTTGTGAGTATGGCGGCCATATTTGATTTGCGAACAGTTATGATCCAGTGAGAAATGACTATGTAGAAGTTAGAAAGGATGGGATACCTCGTTAAGTCAAAGTCTATATGATGGTGAGAGGCCTGACTTCGCAGGCAATCAAACTGGATGGGCGTTTTATCTTCGAACGAAAAGCCAGGCTACCTAATTGACACGTCAAGTAGCTAAAGAGAGCTTCATAAGCCTTGATCGGCTGTTGCTTAGATTCTATGGGGCTGCTTATTTGGTGTGGTTACACTAGACAGAAGCTTGCAGAATGGTTCTTTGGCCGCCTCCCGAGTGATTAGCTAATTCCTCAAACTTTCAACACTGCCTCGTATATTTGAGGCTATGGCTTGGTTTATTTGCGATGCGCATTTGTGTAACAAGTGCTACTATTGCCGTTCTAAGAACATCGTCTGGAAAACTTCATCCATGATATTTTAACTAATTTCTTCAATGCCTACAATGTCTACAATATGTCGTCAGTGACAACAACAGCAAACCTAGCAGTCTCTCCGCTCCGTGTTCTCATCACTCTCTGCAAAGTTACATGGGCAATATCATTACAGAGGCTCAAGTACAGCACACACGAAGATCAAAAAGAGTCTGTGGGGCTGGTCTATCAACAATTTTGCAGTAAGTAGCGGCTGCTTCTAAGAAAAAGAAGAGTGAAATTCGCTACAATACTGTCGAAAGCTATTCCTCGGCATAAAATATTTCATGGAGCATTGCAATGGCCATCGTTGCTACTTAAGATATTGCACATACGACTCTACGTTGGGCAGATGTCCGATTCTTGCGTGTAATCACAATACAAGATAGCCTGGCATGTGGTGCCACAGCAGATCGTATCGATATAACCTCCAAGAAAATATGACAATGCAGCTATTCCAATAAAATCTTCTCCGATGGTGTAAGTGGGAACGAGAGCAATTTCGAAGATGCCTGGGTTGGTTTGCCAGGCTATTTTGCAGCTCGAGTCATGTACCATTTACTACTACCTAAAGGCTGTGATATATTAGCTACGGATACTATACTTAGGATAGATCGAGACTGACATTAACAGGGAATTCAAATCCTATCCCCGTTTCCCTTGTCAACAATTCATTCGTGAGCGACTTGGCAAGATAAGTATGATTCAACGCAAATTGAACTCAGGTACATATCTTACCAATTGCAAGGGTCTATTGGCATACTCAGAGTGAATTTGGGACGTACGCTAATGGCCTATCTGTGAGGAAGGCTATATTATATTCTCGCAAGTTAGCAGGCCTACCTGATCCGCGAAAGATCTATTGAATTTCAAAGAAGTTCATCCTCTACTAACACCGGCGATAGGTCTGCATAGAAAAGTTAATAACCATATTTTTAAACAGAAAAAATAGAGGAGACAGTTACGGGACAGCCACGATGCACTTTCAGGTAAGCATAATATTTCCCCCATCAAAAACTTAAAAGCCAAGTAAATCAAGTCATTAAGCGAAGTAGAAATTTGATTGATTGATTGAGATAGACGACTTTCCAACCCAGTGCCAACAGTCCACCATCAAAAACCACAAGTAAAATATCCCCTCGATTCATACCAACGATCTCCCAAATCCCCAGCGTCTACAAGTCATGAAACATCCATCGAATCATCGAAATTTGACTCAATCCCACCCACACACCAATCTCGCGATGTGAACACAGCAAATGTCTTCACTTCAACTACTACTATAATTACAATCGAACCCTAAGCGAATACGAAAGATCTCAGTTCTTTCTACCTACTAGAGTAGACTCAACACAAGGTCTGTCTCTTATCCCTTGTGCATAGCTAGCTTTTCAGATAGAATACAAGTAGATAATTATCAGGACCACGCAATTCGAGAGTACCACGTCTCGTCTCCCGTATTCTTCTCAAACAAACACACACACCAGCGCTTCCCAATTTCCCACTCCACAGCTCCCCTATTCAAATCACAAATCACAAATCACAAACACCCAAATCCACATTCCTTCTCGATACAAAATAGATTGCACAAACAAACCCACAAATCCACACACACATTTCTATTCCCCGAAACGTGGTTTTCCAAACGACGAGCGAGATATCCTATCGATCTTCCAACCCCATCGTCTGATTTACCTTTTCCCTACTATATACACTACTATACCACTAAACTCGAATCCGAATAAATCAAAGAGCACCCAGATCCTATTATCAGGACTAATATTTCGTGTTCCACATTTATATTTATATACTATGCATTATATATTACACATTATATATTACGTACTAACTACACATTGAGCATCTAGAACCTAGATACGAATGAATAAATGTATTACGTAATTGAAATTTGAAATTTTATATTTCTTTAACAACGATTATTTCCCGTGCCAATTTCTGACTCTTTCATTCTTTCATTTCTCATCATATCTATCATCTCATCATCTTATCACGTTTATCATCTCTCATCTCTCATCTCTCACCTACAATCCATGTATCTATCTAGCCAACTATCAATGCCATCATTAACCCCCCTCTCTGACCCCTCCCCATCCTCATCACTCCTCCCTCTCCTCAACCCACAAATGTCCCCCCGCTTCCTCCAAAACCTTGACATGTTCCTTCTGTTTCTCTCCTGCCTTCCTCGCCAAAAACAACGGGGTATTACCCGCTTTATTGCGGGCGTGTACGCTTGCGCCGCGCTTGAGTAACTAATTTGAGTGGGGGGATTAGTAAGTGGTTTAGCGGGTTATCTTGGGAAATTTTAGGAGACTATGGCGTTGGGGGGGGGTTTTGATAAGGCCAAAGATCAGGTGAAAGGGTTTTGAGATGGGGAACTGGTGTAACGAGAAGATGATGAGATAATGAGATAGAGGGAGAAAAACTATTTGGAGAGTTTATAGGAAAATTGGGGGAATGGGAAGAAACTCATGAGGGCAGAGAAATTTTGAAAATGCGATTTTCGTCTGGACTAGCAGACTAGCGGATTGGATGACATGATATGTGAAGGGGTTTTAGGTTGTGAGATGAGAATTCACAGTCTCATTCAATGATTTGTGATATCGAAAATATGTTGCATGTGAAGTTGTTCAAAAGTTAGATATATTTGTGAGTGAGCACATTCAAGAAGCTTAGAATCTTCGAAATGGTGTGAACTCCACAAATTAATGATCCAAAAATTTCAAAAGATTTGAATACTTCAAATAATTTGAATAGGGAATCTTTGTGTTATTGTAACATAACAATCAATCGAAGAAAAAAAATCAAAACTTTTCATTATCGGATAGGAATTCGAAGGATTAGAAACCTGGAAAAATCTACAGGCAAGAGAAGAGAAAATATTAAGCGGAAGCACTACCTACTTCTCTTAAAAGTTCTACTGAAGGACCTACAGCCCCCAAATGTAAAGCGGTATTTCCTACGTAATCCGTTGCTTGAAGAAGACCAGCTCGATCATGGTCGAGGATATTAATAATGGCATTTGAATCACCTTTCTCAATTGCATACCCTAATCCCGTAAAAGCGTGTTGTTGAGCTGTAACTGCGACTTCGGTTGGTGGATGTGAAAAAGCTGTGCTACCTTCCTCGGTCATTTCTCCACGAATGGAACACTGCATTTGCATGGTGACATCTTCGTATGTAAGATCAGGAAGAGCGAGGAGGAAAGAAAGTTTAGTGAGTGCAGCTTCTGTTGTTAAGTCGTGACCGAAAACTACACCTGCTCTGCCTAAAATGGTGGCTGGTGCGTACAGCGGGGACACGGAGCCGGAGTGGCATTGTGATACATTGACTATGATTACACCTCTCTCGCATGCCTCTTTCATGATCTTGATCATACTTCCATCATCTCCACTGGGTGCATTACCTGCTCCGAAAGTTTCGAGAATAAGGCCACGGAGGTTTGGAATACGAAGGACGGCATCAATCATTTCTGGTTTGATACCAGGGAAGATACGAAGACATGCTACGTGGGAAGTATCAAGATTTAATTGTACTCCGAATTTAGCGATCGATCGTGGACGACGAACGAGGTTCCAGTTGACGGTTGCTCCTAAAGCAGTCACTTTTGCTAAAGGTTCACAATTTGGTGAAGCAAAAGCATCAAAGGAGGTAGCCGAAACTTTGGTAGTGCGATTTCCACGGAATAAATTGTGATGAAAGAAAAGACATACTTCCGGGATCATAAAGGTTCCGGCTATGATTAATGATCCAAGAAGGTTGTCCACGGCGTCAGATTGAAGAGCAAAGATTGAAGCTTGAGATCCCGTAAGAATAACAGGTTTTCCAAGATGGGACAGCATGAAAGATAAAGCTGAACTCGTGTATGCCAAACTATCTGTACCATGGAGAACAACGAAACCATCGAATAAATGATAATTTCTTTCAATCGTGGTCGCTATTTGTGTCCAGCCATTTGAAGATATTGATGAAGAATCTAGCAAGACGGGAAATTCGTACAAGGTATAACGAACATGTCGAGAATACGTGCTTGGAGGCGTACGTAAACTGGGTAAATATTCTTCTGTGGTGTTTGTGGTCATGACTGGCATAGGATCTGAGTACAAGTTAGTCCTTTATTAATTCTCCGAAACATATTGCGTATGCGGTGGATTATCGTTGTCGGAATAAAGCAATGCGTATCCAAAGCGGAGATAATGCAATGCAATGGACGACGATGGAATGTGTGTGACATTTCTTAATATAGATCATTCAATGGGAGTTGATTGAGATGTCACTGGAGGACTGCCACTGACATATTCCGAAATGAATTGGTTTAGAGACTCACTAGAGCCATTCAGTGTAACCTGGGGACGCTATTATGTGTGCAAGAAGTCCCTTGAGATCTTCGAAATATGTAACACGTAGCGAACACTTCATAGCGACCTTACACGACTTTCGTCATATCGGCGTAAATATTCTGATGGTGTTCAAGATTGAAGACATTGGACGTCATTGAAGATTGCCCAGCTGTCCACGATCTGAAGTTATATTATACTGATGTAAAAAGCAGAGGAGTCTAGAGCCAGACTATCACACAATGGACAAGGGAATGAAAAGGATGTCAAAGACGAAGTAATCTAGACTTTTGTGCAGTTTTCAAAGATTGACCAAATCCAAATTTGACAACCAAGTGATTCTTCAGACCCAGATGCTTTTCGATTGAAGAGCACGTCGAATTTGAGTGTTTCCATGCCATGGTTCACATCAATTGCGTTTCAATGTATCAACTTGGATTTGACAATCAAATGCTTGTCAATGTCGATTCACAGGTGACAATCAAAGCACCCTCCATCAGACTAGATGCTTAGGATTTTGATTTTGAATTGTGTACACCCATCGCGCGTGTAATTGTGATTGTATAACAAAATTCCACAAGATGAAAAAGCCTCTCACCTGGATTTGAACCGTCGTTGAATGACGGTCTAGTCGCCATTCCTTCTTTGAGGAACCCTCTTGCTGGAACCAAGCCTTCCGGTGAAGATTTCATACAAATGGTACCTCCTGTCATAATGATGAGGACTCTACCCTCAGGGTAAGATTGTGTCGCCATGGTGGAGATGTTCTTGATAGTTTATGGTTCGATCCAGTGCAAGTCAAACTTCAGATCCCACACCAAAGATATGGTCGGCGTCGTGGTCTAGATTCGATAA